>CM042158.1:70941735-70978359 GCA_023376005.1 Doryteuthis pealeii
TGAAGACCACAGAATATTTCTCCTTTATGATCTTTATCTGTATTATTTCTAGTCTTCTAGTGGTTCTTCGTAAATTAGGATCCAGTTGGTAGAAAAACTGTCCCATATTTTTCACCCAAGCGCTTTCGACTATTTCGCCGGTCGTCATCGGATGATTATAGGTTGTAATGTGATAGTTTTTGTTCTTCTGATTTGAATTTATTATAGATAGTTGTCAATACCAATATAGAGATCCAGTGAAAATGTTGTTCACCAGGTAAACTCAAAAGAAAGGTTGTTTGCTACTGGTTATAAAATGTTTAAAATAAAAAATCAAGACAAAAATCACTGACACCGAATGTATAACTCCATTCGTGGCTGCGAAAAGCCCTCCACAATTACCTTTTTAGAATGTTGTTGGAATAATGTCATTGAAACTAAGAATGCATATCAATTCGTAATGTGCTAATAATTGTTTTATTATAAGCTCGGTGAGTAACGGTTATCGTCGTGGAAGTGATTAGAATATGCTACCAGAGTTCAAAACCTAAATGTGACTGTTTGCATTTCGCCTAGTACCAATACCTCTGTGAAATATATGCATTCCTCTAGTTAAATAGTAAGACAGACTGGGTCCCTTAACCATTGTATGGCAACTAGCCGAGGGGGATGAGAACTCTGAATTCAAACCAGTGTTAGACCTGGAAATGGAAGGGCCCCAAAAGGTTAATTCTGCCCAAGATACGCTATATGAGTAGCATTCTCATGACCAAACTATGTTATGGTACCTGTGAGATTGCAAGCTTGGCATATTTTCCTGGTGGAGGGGAGCTCTGAAACTAGATATGCCAATTGCTAAGAACTGGCATATGGAAATACTGAATTGTAGATGAATTAAAATTTGGCAGGATTTACCCAATCGATAAATGCAAAACAATCAAATTCAGACAGGAACAATTCGAAAAACTTTGAAAATGTAAAGAGAACAGAAAAAAAACCTAAAAACAATGACATCAAACGTAAAATACAAAATGATCAATAACGATGAAGTAGTTCATAAAAATAAATAGACGTATTTTGAAGAGGCACGGCCTCTACACCTCTGTCTGGATGTTTTGTAAAAAATAGTGTGTATGCATTAACAAAAGAGAGGGTGTTTATGAATTAAACATTATAGTTGAAACACTTTTCATGTGTGAATAAAAACTATAAACACATACAGAAACCTACAGGAATATTTGCTATTAAAATTAAAGACTCACATACGCATACAGACACAGTTCTCTTTATATTGATGTGATCATTTTACATATAAACTATGATGGAAAAATATCGAGACTGAATCTTTAATTTTTCATTTTAAAATAAAACATTATTTAAATTCAAAATTTATTAGGTATTTAAATTTAAACATTAATCTTTTATTTTTTTTTAGTTTAGAATTTAAATGAAGACTTTCTTAGCTCAGCAATATATATTGTTAAAAATTGTTGATTCAAAATATATATAAAGTGATGTATAGATGTCTAGACAAAGTTAAATGACCTAGTGCCAATTTTTTATATCTTTTTTTATCAGCAGTCACGATACATTTTGATCATAAATATTAGGGAGAAATATAGGATAAAGCAAGAAGAGCAACTTTCTTGGCCTTTACTAGATCTGTGCTAATTATTCTTGTTTAAAAAAACGGAAAATCCATCTCATGGGTAATATTTGGGAACGTATAAAATGTTAAAAGAAATAAAGTGAAGCTTTGGCCCATAAGAAAGAAAGTTTCAGAAGTGCTACGACTAATAGAAAACTTGCTGGAGAAAATTTTAAGGGAACTAATAGCATCATTTTCTTCTTGCATTCAAATATTTTATACCAAACGTCCTCTTACGTATAATTTGTTGATAAAATGAATTTATTCAAGCATACATATACCTTCATTTATCCAAAGAGTATTATCAAGAATTCCCACACAGATAAATAAAAACATATACGCACACACAATTGTGCATGAGCTCATACTAAATTCCATATTCATAATGTTCCAAATGTTATGCATATTTATATTTTAATAAAAAATGCAATAATCACAAACAGTGATTCATTCTAATCCCGTCATGTTGAAAGCTCTGGTTACAGCTAACTCGTCGAAGTTAAGCAGTGATGAATCTGTTCAATACTCAGATGGGTGATTATTTAAGCAAGAGAAGGTACTGTAAGAAACTGAATATCAAAATGACTTTATTCGGCATTAAATGGCATGAAAATGGTTGATATGCCGTAAAAGAAAAGAATCAGCCAACCATTAGTCTAAACAATCTTACTAAACATAAATGATGAGCATGAAGACAAAAACTAAAAAATAATTGTGCATAAAACATAATTTATATAAACAAGTAGATCTTTTTTATTCACAAAGAAAAACATTTCTGTCTACTTTGTTTCTATTTTCTAACTCGTTTTATAAAGGAAGAACATATTACTTAATATACATAGCCATGCTACATATTTGAGCTCTTTCCATTTTATTTATGTCTGGATGAAAAGTTTTTGTTTAAATAAAAAGACAAACTTTAGTGAAACTGTTGCAAATTCACGATTATTTCCAAATTCAAATCTTATTTACGGGAATTAAGCAAAATCGTCATTCAATGTTTCCAAATACACAGTCAATTGTCCATCTCCATAAAAAGTAATTATCATAATCTCTTCTATATTCTTCAGTCATTTGAATATTCTTACAGATTATATGATTTAAGATATGCATACATTAATCTAAACGGTGCTCATTACATCTAATCTCTGTAATTGTAATATATCTTACCAATGTTTGTATGTGTGGTAAGTGTTACACATTCCATCATCTTTAAAGATTTTCAAGTTTTGGCTGTTATTTGTAACATTTCAGGTAAGATATATTAACTTTATTTTTTAAAGCCACTTCTTGTTTAATTTACATTTAGAGTATTTAGATAATTTTATTGGTCAGACTAGTAATGCATTTTACATCTCCATATGTGTTCAGAAAAATGACACATGGACAATTTCATCTATATACTTATGAACTTGTATGCGTTTGTATATATATGTGTTTGTGTAATCGTTATATTAATCTATACAAATTCAAAGAGACATATATGAAGGGAAATACGTATTTTACGTTTTATTTATTTCTCGATTCATGACGTGGTTTTATTCTTATTCTATTCATATTATTTATCTATCAAAACATCTGAACATTTTCTATGAGTGAAGATAATCTATGGAAAGTACAAAGAAATAAAATAAAAAGTTGAAAAACTTCTGTTTATCGTATTAAATGTGTTCATTCAAAAAGGATGAAAAACAGTAAGCTAGGATTAGTGAGTAATTATACATAAGTGTGAATACTGTTTTAATATCAGTGCTGCTGCTGTTGAAGTGAATGTATGACTGCAACACACACACACACACACACACACACACACACACACACACACATCTATATACGCGCGTGCGTGTGAGTGTGTGTGTGTAAGTTATATACTATCGTGTGGTACATCATGGGAAGGGTAAACACCTGGGACATGATGGGAAGGCTGATTTCCTTTCTTTTCATGGGAGGGCGTTTTATTCTAGTATTGTATCAATTTCAAGATTTGCTACTTTCCTTTCGGCGTGTAATTTATTTTAGTGTTTTTTTTTTTTTGTTTTTTGTTTTGTTTTTTTTTTATTTTTGCTGTTTTTGCTTATCATTAGTCATTTTTTCATTTATTTTAAAAAAGTTTTAAGAATTTATCTTAGTCTTTGCAGTTGTGATTTTTTTTTCGGTATCTCAGAGAAAATTGTATTCATGCCTATATTTTCATATGTGTTCCGATCGTTTGTTAAATTGTTTAATTTATTCTGGAAAGGTTATTTCTTCCAGGCAAATGTTACGGGGATTTGGTATACTGTTGCAAATTAGTACTATTTTCTTTACTTTCCATGTTAAACTAAACTAGATCTCCCATCATGATTAGAGCGTTTGACCCTTCCCTTGATTCACAACACAACAGTATATTAGGAAAAGAACACAAACAATTCACCAGGTTTGAAAATCGCATATGCAAGAAACTATCAGTTACTAAACGCCATTGACTTTGTCCTAGCAACCCTAGCTTAGATATATATGCTTTATCAATGATATTGAGCACTCTGGTCTGGCTCAGTGTTTTTGCTGGTCTGACTTTAAGATGCTGGTTCGCCATTAGTTCACAAAGAGACAACGAAGGCTTATATTTTATGTGATCACATTTTTATTCAGAGCCAGACTCTTTTTTTTTAACCGATACGGGGCCGAAGCCAGCAAATCTTTACCTCACGACGTATCAGGTTTAGCTAACTAACCCCGGATCCTTCGTTCCACGGTCTTTGCGTGACAGGAAAGAAGGTTACCTAAATGTTATTACCTATGAATGATCTAACCCTACAGATTTTGAATATAAACGACTTTTAATTTAAACCCTCCAAAAAAGAACGGTTTATCAATATACGACAATAGTGGTGAGTCCAATCAGTATCTACATACTCTACAATCGTCTTTTTTCCTTTAGCATAGACTTAATATTACTCGTGATATTTATTCTCATACATTCTCGAACAATATTTTGTTACATTTTGATGTTAAAATGTACATTATTTACAATGAATCAAGCGAATCTTCTCATCGGGATTGAATGCCTTTTAAAACATCAGACATATCGATTTGCATTATTCTCAAAGATAACCTGCTTTGTCTTCACACAATATAGAAATAGCAAACTATATTATCAATATTGATATACCTCACTTAGGAATCTAGTAGCTTTATTTAATTAATAGCTGACAAGGAGATTAACAACTTAAATTCTCCCTTAAAAGACATCCATACATCCCAACCCTCCATGATGAATTAATACTCAAAAGAATATAAAACATTTTATAAAAATGATTAGATGGAAAGCCAAACCACTCTAAACATTGACAAAACATTTGTACAAAACAAAGAAAACTTTGGTTTCAAAACAAGAAAGAGCCCACCGCAAAATAAAAAGTATTGAGAGGGATCTATCTAACATAGAAAATGATATAAAATTCCACGAAAAACTAGACCCCTACTAACAAAAACTTAAGATATAAACCAGATAAAAAACAACTCTTTTTTTATCCCGGCCGATAAAAAGAATATTTATGAACTAAAATCAAACCAACACAAATTATTCAGAAAATAAAACTAAATTATACACAAAACCACTAACAATACATAACTAGAAATGAGCCTAGAAGTAATAGAAATATCAAGCAAAGTAAGTATAAGTAATCGTATAAATCGCTAATGAAGAAACACACATTCATAACAGTAAATATACATTTAAAAAATCTTTCAAATAACCTTACTTGTAGACTAATAAATTCAACAAAACGTGAGTTCGCGAGAATAAGTACATGTATTATAGAAAATTAGCACTGAACTAAGGGAAAAACTAATACTAAACCTATAGAAAAATACCAGATCAGTTATAAACTGATTCTACAACATAAAACAAAATCAAGATGCGCATTTATATCAAACACTTCTACCTGTCAATCACAGAAACTATACTAGATAATGTCTTAAACTTAGCTACAAAATTATATTAAAAATAATATAGAACTAAAAATCATAAAATCACTATTATTTGACAAAAGGAACAATATGGATACAGAAAGGAACACAAGAAACATTCGACATAACGATGAGCAACTGCGATTGTTCTGAAACCTGTGAGCAATTAGGAACATATATATTAGCAACGCTAGGGTACACAATAAATAAAAATGACAGTTCTATATAGACCAGGGACTGATAATCCTACGAATCTGCAATGGAGCGAAAACAGAATTTAAAAAAAACACAGATATTCAAACAAATAGTTTTTATATCTATGTCGAATCCTATCTTAAACCAAACGGAATTCCTAGACACAAAATTCAATTTTAAAAGAATACAAAACAACACTCAACTTTAAGTACACACCTCCATCAAACATCCACCCGCCATAATGAAAATATTTCAAACTGAACAACAAAAAAAAGAACAAGTAAAAATAGAAATAGCATTTAGTTCAACTCACTGTAGAATAAAAATTTAAAACTAACTTAGGAAAATATTTATAAAACTAATAGACAAAAACCTCCCTCAATCATACAAACTACAGAAGATATCCAATAGGAAAACATTAAAACTTTATATATACACAGAAAACATGCTACAAATAATGATAAAAAATGAAAAATATATATAATACCCCACAAGCAATAAAAACAGCTGTAATTTAAAAATAAAATTCGATGTCCCCTAAACGGATATTGTCTCCAAAATAACGTTGTATACCAAGTCACCGTAAGATCTAAACAAACCACAGAAGAATATAATTGGCATAACTGAAAGCACTGGAAACAACGGAGCTACGCAGACAAGATATAGTTTAACAATAAAGAATACCAACACAGCTCAACACTTTCTTGACATATTGGGAACCAAAAAACTAATCAAAAACAAAAATAACCAGAAAAGTAAGGTAAATAGCAACAGCTTGCAGCAACATATCAATAATTGTAACCATTGCCTAGAATAAACTAACCATAATAACCTCCCCGGAACAAGAAAACATATCAAACGGACAGAACCTAATGTAGGCATGAAAACAAATTTTTATTAAGCCACCTGGACACTAACGATTCCAAAGATAACTTTTTTTAATTTAAATTTTTCTAATAATAATAATAATAATAATAATAATAATAATAATAATAATAGACAAAAAACAAATTGACCTCAAGCCTTTGTCTTAGATCTATTGAAATTTATATCACACCATTGTTATTTCCCTAAAACGTGATTTCTTTCATACGTTGTGCATCTTGCTGTTGATATTGAATTTAATCTTTCCTATACATAAATATATGATATTTATATAATCTACTAAATCTGAAACTAATTCTTACACATTTTCTCTTTTGCAGGTGCGTATTCTGGATCAAGTCGATAATCATCTCCAATCATACATACAAAAGTTAAGGTAATGCATATTTATGTATATACATATTTCAAAGCTTATCCATATATATATATATATATATATATATATATATATATATATATATATATATATATATATATATATATATATATATGGTGGATGTTTTGCAATATAGTTCGGCGGTATGAGCGCAGGAAGATAATAGGGAAAATTAAATTGGCATATTTCGAATAACCAGAAATGGAGTTTTATTTCATGTGACCAGGGAGAATAAGCTCAAATAGAAGTAACCTATTAACTTTGACAAATTAAGTGTCGACAAATATGAATTATATCGATAATTCATCTTAGAAACTTGGCAAAAAACAACACTCGAAGAGAAATCTCCAGATTCAGTAACCAACAGGTTAATAAGTTGAGACTTATGGAAGAACAATGGTAGAGAAGACATTATCATTTTCATATCTTGTACTAAACTTGCAACCCCCATGTGAAGCCTTCGTTTTTAAATTTCCCCTGGAATAAATTCCGAAATATTATCGACACTATAGTCAGGCTCTATAATTAGAACCACATCAATTTTGAAGTGGGTTTCACACAAGGCATTGTAGCAGTGGCTAAAACAACAACTGGGAAGGAAAACAATTTTGAATAGTCACCTACACGCAGTTAAGGGACTATCAAAAAACAATAATAAAAACATCACATTCTCAGGAAAAGGTGGGGGAATTTTCATTATCGACAACGATACCCATACCAGCAATAAAATTCAATGGACATTTACCAAATGAATTTACAAAATAGCAAGTAAACAACGTCCAAAAAGTATATCAATGAAATTTGCAGAACTTTAAAGAAAAGAACGGCCATGACCACAACGTTAATTTAATTAACGCATCTTCAATAGAAATCAAAAGATAAATAAATTAGAAAAATGAAGAAAACCTCTTATAGCGAAGGTGCATATAAAGAAAAAATATCCCTGTGATTACTACTATCAATTCATGGTCAATTTTCTACAACATATCCCCTATCCTAACTAAATTAATAAAGGAATGTATGATACCAAAAAGAGCATACAAAACAAAAAATAAGGTCGACAACCTATACGATAGAGTATATATAAAATGAAATAAAATACAAGAAAATAAAAAGCTGCACGCGTCTCCACCGATATGTCACGTGTAGATTTCCTTGTTGCGAAAGAAATTTACATTCTGATGAAGTTAAGCATATAGCAAAATATATCAATTTAATTTTTCGTGTCATTATATATATATATATATATATATATATATATATATATATATATATTGTGTGTGTGTGTGTGTGTGCGTAGGAGGAGAAGAATCGTATAAACCGGCATTCTTTTATTCCCTTCTTTGCAAGCTTTTCTCTTTGTTCACATGTGCTTTCTTTTAAAATTATATTATAAAAGCAAAAATCCCCAATCAGTATTACTATCCAACTGATCATCGTATATATCCGACGTACGTAACTCATAGGCTCTCATTGATTATTTTGTGCCTTTTAATACTTCGAATTATATAACATCACTCAATAAGTCACGGGCCTAACTAATAAAACAACAACTTTTAGGTAAAATCAGACTTTATTCATCAAGAGTCTCCTTCTAGGGTGATACACTGATTCAAAAGCTTTTCTAACAATTTGATGCTTTTTTGTAGAATGATTTTGTCTTTAGTCTCAAAATACGATATCTCTTTATCATTGAAGCCAAATCTGGTTTACTGGTGAATCCTTTTGGGGTCAGTAACCAACCAGTAATCGCTGGGGGCAAAATCTGGAGAAGAGGATTGGTATGGAAAAAGGTCGAAGTGCAATTCATGTAGTTTTGTCATCGGTGCGATCGACATATGACACTGTGCATTGTCCTGGTGTAAGAGGACTTTTTGTTCTTCATTTGTGGCCGTTTGGGGGAATTTCATCCTTCAAACACACCAATAATGCTATATATTGCTGGTTCTTCCTATGTCAAGGTAATCGAGGAACAAAATATCTTGCACATCCCAAAATACGGAGGCAATTATCTTGTCTGTTGATGTTTGCGTCTTGGGTCGCTTTGGGCGACTTTCACCTACTGCTGTCCACTCAGTTACTCAGTTGATTGCCTATTTGACTCCGGAGGGAAGTGGTGGATCCATGGTTCATCTATTGTCACACATTTACGCCAAAAACCCTTTTTGTTGCGTTGAAACAGTTGCAAACAACACTCTGAATCATCGATGCGTTGTTGTTTTTGATTAACTGGGAGTAAACACGGCACCCGGTTTGAACACAGCTTTCTCATTGAGAAATATTCATGCAAAATGGAGAATGCACTGCCTAATTATGTCTTTAACTCTTATGATATCTCACGCAACTTCAATTTACGAAGGGCCAAAACGAGTGTGAAGAGTGTTTGGTGTTTTCCAGGACAACTCCTGGATTTGGGTGACCTGAGCGTTCAGCATCATTTGTGTCTGTACAACCGCGTTTAATGTCTGCATACCACCTCTTAACCGTTGTTTCCGGCGGAGCAGAGTCCGAATAACACTTATCAAGCCATTACTTTGCATGGACAGTATTTTTCTCATCAGAAAACAAGGCTTTATCAACACACAAAATTCAGATTTTTCCATTGTTTGAAAATTTGCAACAGTAGCTTCACTTAAATAACTGTAATTTGTAAACTAATAATCCGATTTATGTCAAATTTTGATGTGCCATTCAAGGTTAGTACTTTATAAAATCCTATGGATATTTAATTAGTGGCAACCATCTATATGTCAAGACCGGGATTTATTGAGTGATGTTATATATATATATATATATATATATATATATAATATATATATATATATAAGTGATACTTTTGGTAAATGTTCCCAGGTGTCATAATAAGTTTGGATGTTTAGATATGTTGAACTAATATTTCTATAGATAAATCAGTCTTCAATTAATTTCTTTTCTCATAATGGCAACCCAAAAGATTTCTCTCACTGAATAACTTGAAAGGGTAATCTTATGACTTTACATTATCTTTGTGATAAAAAATTCTTTTTCTGGTTCTCCGTCAATGTTTGCTTTTTAAGTAAATTGTTTATATTCTATCACAAAAAAATCAAACTTTTGATTTGATGAAGGTTTCGAAGGTGTTTATTTCATCTATGATTTTATTTTTGTTCCGACACAATAATCTCTATTTGTCTTTTTCTCTTTTCATTGATAATTTCTCTGTCAATTTAGCATTCAATTGAAAGAGCTTTCTTTCAATTTGAATTTAAAGTTTTCAAAACAATCCTTTATGAGGTTTCAGAAATTATATATTTGTTTAAAATATATCGGAAATTTGATTAAAGATAGATAGAAAACATGCTATCATTAAAAATGTAAACGAAATATGAGAATACGAAATCAGAACATTATTAATTGCAGCATTGTTTCATATTAAGTATATTTTTTGCATAAAACAAATGGAATCATTTCAGTGGAATTGTTCCATATTGTTCGTTAAAATCATCAACTAAATTTGACGATGAATATTTCTATCACATGGATGGATTTCTTATTTATATTCATTCTTTATGAATTCTATTTTTTTTAAATATTTGAATTTGTTTAATAATATAAAATCACCAGTGACAAATTTACAACTGAAAATTTTTAAGTTAGGTGATTTTAATTCTGGCAAAATATATATAATATATATATATATAATATATATTATATATATATTATATATATAATATATTGTGCATGCTGCTATAGTTAATATTAAAGAATGCTCAATAAAATTGATAGCGTATGTATATCTAAGTAAATGTTACGTGGACAGGAAGTTAACAGCACTTGGAACTGACTGTTTTTTTACCTATGCGAAAGTCCCATGGACTAAAAATGCCCTCGACTGTATTCATAACTTTAGTCAACATTTGATTTAGATATTTTGAAATATATGAAAACACACACTTTTTATACCCATAAATATAGGGTATTAAATTATATTTATTTATGATTTTTTCCCACATTAGTAACTGATGGTACTAATGATTTCATACAAGTATAACGTAGTGCTCATGAGAATGTACTAGTCAGAAAATATCATCTTAATTCTCCAAATATTCCCTTTTGTACTCTCGCTCATTTCACTCATCTTTTCATTGTTTCCTTGGACCTCAATTTTTTAAAACATTTATTGACCAGCTCATCCAGACAATAATAATTAATCTAGTCGTGTATTCAATTAACACCTATTCATGTTATATTTTGTGATCTTGGTCTAATTTTCTACATTCCTTCATTATATCAGTGTTGTTTTATCTCATCCGCACTGAAATCAACATTTACGGTTTTGCATTTCCCACTCTAAATTAACCTTGACATCATTTTTTATCAAGCTGGTCTAGTCTGCTAGTAATAGTGATTTAGTTTTGCTTTTCAAGTAACATCTGCGCAAAAACATTGATGTTATAACATTGAAAATTCGTTTTTGAAATACACAGGATATTGTTTCTCTTTATATTTGTTTCTCATTAAGTCTTTCCTCATCCTATATTCATCATATTGTCAGTTTTACGGCAACATTTCGCTCTTATAATTAACCTTTAATCATTCAGACTAGAGCTCGAGGACTTGGCAGCGATGTTGACAAAATCCTCATTCTAACGATCCACCTACATATCTTACATTTTCACATAGCTTATCTCAATGTCATCCCCCAGGTGCAAGTCTTTCTGCATTGTCATCAATTTCGTTGGACTTTGATCCTAATTCTCTGCTCTTCTCTTGGCCACTTTAGAAAGGACCGCAATATCTTATTCTGGAGATTATCCAGCTATTTATTCATTTGATCGTATTTCCACTGTTGAGTCAAAGTTTCTTAACACTTTCTTGTTCTATTGCAATGAACTTTCTTTTCATTCTGTTGAATTGAATTTGCTTCTAGTATTTCTGCTTACGTTCTTATCCCGTTGAGAATCGTGATTATTTGTCAACATCGCTGCCAAGTCCTCTCGAGCTCTAGTCTGAAATGATTAAAGGTAATTATAAGAGCGAAATGTTTGCCGTAAAACTGACAATATGATGAAATATAGGATGGGAAAGACTTAAATGAGAAAAACATTAAGAGAACAATATCCTGTGGTATTTCTCAAACGAATCTCATGTTATAACATCAAATGTTTTTGCGCAGATGTTACTTAATAAGCAAAACTATAATCACTATTACTAGCAGACTAGACCAGCTTGATAAAAAATGAATGTCAAGGTTAATTTAGAGTGGGAAAATGCAAAAACCGTAAAATGTTGATTCAGTGCGGATTGAGATAAAACACACTGATATAATGAGGAATGTAGAAATTAGACCAAGATCACAAAAATATAACATGAATGGTGTTATTGAATACACGACTAGGATTAATTATTATATGTCCTGGATGAGTGGTCAATAAATGTTTAAAAAATTGAGGTCCAAGGAAACAATGAAGATGAAGTGAAATGAGCGAGAGTACAAAAGGGAATATTGGAGAATTAAGATGATATTTTCTGACTAGATACATTTCAATGAGCACTACGTTATACTTGTATGAAATCAATTAGTACCATCAGTTACTAATGTTGGGAAAATATCATAATAAATATATTTAATACCCTTAATTTTTATGGGTAATAAAAAAGTGTGTGTTTTCATTATATTCAATATCTAAATCAAATGTTGACTAAAGTTATGAATAAGCAGTCGAAGGGCATTTTTTAGTCCAATGGGACTTTCGCATAGGTAAAAAACAGTCAGTTCCTACAGTGCTGTTAACTTCTGTCCACGTAACATTTATTTAGATATACTATACGCTATCAATATTATTGAGCATTCTTTAATATAACTATAGCATGCACAATATATATATATATATATATATATATATATATATATATATATTATATATATATTATTTTGGCCAGAAATTAAAATCACCTAACTTAAAAATTTTCAGTTGTAAATTTGTCACTGGTGATTTTTATTATTATTAAACAAATTCAAATATTTAAAAAAAAAAATAGAATTCATAAAAGAATGAATATTAAATAAGAAATCCATCCATGTGATAGAAAATATCATCGTCAAAATTAGTGATGATTTTAACGAACCAATATTTGGAACATTCACTGAAAATGATTTCCATTTGTTTTATGCAAAAAATATACTTAATATGAAAACAATGCTGCATTAATAATGTTCTGAATTTTCGTATTCTCATATTTCGGTTTTACATTTTTAATGATAGCATGTTTTCTATCTATCTTTAATCAATTTCCGATATATTTTAACAAATATATAATTTCTGAAACCTCATAAAGGATGTTTTGATAAACTTTAAATTCAAATTGAAGAAAGCTCTTTCCAATTTGATGCTAAATTGACAGAGAAATTATCAAAATGAAAAGAGAAAAAAGACCAAAATAGAGATTTGTTGTGTCCGGAACAAAAAATAAAATCATAGGATGAATAAACACCTTCGAACATTCATCAATCAAAAGTTTGATTTTTTTTGTATAGAATATAAAACAATTATCTTAAAAGCAACATTGACGAAGACCAGAAAAAGAATTTTATCACAAAGATAATGTAAAGTCATAAGATTACCCTTTCAAGTTCATTCGTGAGAGAAATCTTTGGGTTGCGCATTATGAGAAAAGAAAATTATTGAAGACTGATTTATCTATAGAAAATTATTAGTTCAACATATCTAACATCCAAACTTATTAATGACACCTGGGAACATTTACCAAAAGAGTATCAATTATATATATAATATATATATAATTATATATAAAACTATATAAATAGATATATATATAACATCTCCAATAAATCCCGTCTTGAACATATAGATGGTGCCACTAATTTAAAATATCCATAGGATTTTTATAAAGTACTAACCCTTTGAATGGCAACATCAAATTTGACATAAATCGGATTATTAGTTTACAAATTACAGTTATTTAAGTGAGCTAAGCTGGTGCAATTTTCAAACAAATGGAAAAATTGAATTTTGTTGTTGATAAAGCCTTGTTTTTCTGATGAGAAAGAATACTGTCCATGCAAGTAATGCTTGATTAAGATTGTTATTCGGACTCTGCTCGCCGGAACAACGGTTAAGGGAGGTGGTAATGCAAGACATTAAACGCGGTTGTAGCAGACACAAATGATGCTGAACGCTCAGGTCACGAAATCCAGGAGTTTGTCCTGTAGAAAAACCAACACTTTTCACACTGTTTTGGCCCTTCGTGAATTGAAGTTGGTGAGACTATCATAAGAGGGCGGGATTATTTTTTTTATGAAAAAGGAAAAAGCCCCCCTCCATAATCTAGTGCAGTGCATTCCTCCATTTTGCATGAATATTTCTCATGAGAAAGCTGGTTCAAACCCGGGTGCCGTGTTTACTGCCAGTTTAATCAAAAACAACAACGCATCGTGATTCAGAGTTGTTGTTTGGCAACTGTTTTCAACGCAACAAAAGGGTTTTTGGCGTTAATGTGTGGACAATAGATGAACCATGGAATCCACCACTTCCTCCGGAGTAAATAGGCAATCAACTGAGTAACTGAGTGGAACAGCAGTTAAGGTGAAAGTCGCCCAAGCGACCAAAAAAGAAGAGACGCAAACATCAACAGACAAGATAAATTGCCCTCCGTATTTTTTGGGATGTGCAAGATTTTTGTTTCCTCGATTACCTTGACATAGGAAGAACCAGCAATATATAGGCATTATGGTGTGTTTGAAGGTGAAATTCCCCAAAGGCCACAAATGAAGAACAAAAAGTCCTCTACACCAGGACAATGCACAGTGTCATATGTCGATCGCACGATGACAAAATACAATGAATTGCACTTCGACCTTTTTCCATACCAATCCTCTTCTCCAGATTTTGCCCCGATAAAAAAAAAAAAAAAACGATTACTGGTTGGTTACTGACCCCAAAAAGGATTCACCAGTAAACCAGTTTGTGCTTCAATGAATAAAGAGATATGCGTATTTTGAGAACTAAAGACAAAATCATTACTACAAAAAAGCATCAAATTTTTAGAAAAAGCTTTTGAATCAGTGTATCACCCTAGAAGGAGACATCTTGTGAATAAAGTCTGATTTTACCTAAAAGTTGTTTGTTTTATTAAGTTAGGCCCGTGACCTTATTGAGTGATGTTATATAATCGAAGTATTAAAGGCAACAATAATCAATGAAGAGCCTATGATTACGTCGTTCGAATATATACGAGATCGCATCTCAGATGTGGAATAGTAATGACCTCGCGACTTGGGGATTTGTTGCTTTTATAATATAATTTATAAGAAAGCACACGGAGAAAAAGAGAGAAAGCTTGCAAGAAAGGAGAGTAAAAGACCGGTTTAATACGATATCTTCTCCTCCTACCACACGCTCACACACTACACACACATATATATATATATATATATATATATATAATATATATATATATTGACACGAATTAAATTGATATATTTTGCTATATGCTTAACTTCATCAGAATGTAAATCTTTCGCAACAAGGAAATCTACACGTGACATATCGGTGAGACGCGTGCAGCTTTTTTATTTTCTTGTATTTATTTCATTTAATATATCTTCTTATGTATAGGTTTCCGACCTTATTTTGTTTGTATGCCTCTTTTTGGTATCAATACATTCCTTTATTAATTAGTTAGGAATAGGGGATATGTTGTAGAAAATTGACATTGAATTGCTAGTAGTATACAGGGATATTTTCTTTATATGCACCTTCGCTATAAGAGGTTTTCTTCATTTTTCTAAATTTATTTATGCTTTTGATTTCTATTGAAGATGCGTTTAATTTAATTCGTTGTGGTCATGGGCCGTTCTTTTCTTTAAAGTTCTGTTACAAATTTTCATTGATATACTTTTTGGACGGTTGTTTACTTGCTATTTTGTAAATTATTGTAAATGTCCATTGAATTTTATTGCTGGTATGGGTATCGTTGTCGAATATGAAAATCCCACACCTTTTCCTGAGAATGTTGATTTTTTATTTATTGTTTGTTTGATAGTCCCTTAACTGCGTGTAGGTGACCTATTAAAAATTGTTTTCCTTCCCAGTTGTTGTTTTAGCCACTGCTACAATGCCTTGTGTGAACCCAACTTCAAAAATTGATGTGGTTCTAATTATAGAGCCTGATGCTGTAGAAGGATGTTTGTACTAGACCATATGTAGTTGGAGCCTCTCACTCTCTCCAGGGGTAAATTTAAAAAACGGACTTCACATGGGGGTTGACAAGTTTGAGTACAGAGGGAGTATGATAGATCAAACAACTGAATAATGTCTTCTTAACCATTGTGTCGCATTCCATAAGTCCTCAACTTATTAACCTTTGGTTAGCTGAATCTGGAGATTTCTGCTTCGAAGTGTTGTTTTTTGCCAAGTTTTCTAAGAATGAATTATCGATATAATTCAATATTTGTCGACACTTAATTTGTCAAAGTTAATAGGTTACTTCTATTTGAGCTTATTCTCCCTGGTCACTTGAATAAACTCCATTCTGGTTATTGAAATATGCCAATTTAAATTTTTCCCTATTATTCCTGCGCTCATAACCGCGAACTAAATATGAAACATCCACCATTATATATATATATATATATAATATATATTATATATATATATATATTATATATATAATATATATATATATATGATAAGCTTTGAAATAATGTATATACAATTGCATTTACCTTAAACTTTTGTAGTATATTGGAGATGATTATCGACTTGATCCAGATAACCACCTGCAAAGAGAAAATGTGTAAGAATTAGTTTCAGATTTAGTAGATTATATAAAATCCATATATTTTATGTATAGGAAGATTAAATTCAATATCAACAGGCAAGAATGCACAACGTAAGAAGAAACACGTTTTAGGGAATAACAATGGTGTGATATAAATTCAATAGATTAAGACAAAGGCTTGAGGTCAATTGTTTTTTGTCCTATTATTTTATTATTATTATTATTATTATTATTATTATTATTAGAAAATTTAAAATAAAAAGTTATGCTTCTGAATCGTTAGTGTCAGGTGGCTTAATAAAAATTTGTTTTCAATGCCTACATTAGGTTCTGTCCGTTTGATATGTTTTCTTGTTCCGGGGAGGTTTAATTTATGGTTAGTTTTATTCTTTAGGCAATTGGTTACAATGTATTTGATATGTTTGCTGGCAAGCTGTTGCTATTTACCTACTTTCTGGTTATTTTTTGTTTTTTTGAGTTAGTTTTTGGTTCCCAAATATGTTCAAAAAGTGTTGAGCTGTGTTGGTATTCTTTATTGTTAAACTATATCTTGTGCTGCGTAGCTCTTGTTTCCAAGTGCTTTCAGTTTATGCCAATTCATATTCTTCTGTGGTTTGTTTAGATCTTACGGTGACTTTGGTATACACGTTATTTTGGAGACAATTCCGTTTGGGGACATCGAATTTTATTTTTAAATTACAGCTGTTTTTATTGCTTGTGGGGTATTATATATATTTTTCATTTTTTTATCATTATTTGTAGGCATGTTTCTGTGTATATATAAAGTTTTAATGTTTTTCCTATTGGATTCTTTCTGTAACGTTTGTATGATTGAGGGAAGGTTTTTGTCTATTATTTTATTATTTTTTCCTAAGTTAGTTTTTAATTTATATCCTACAGTGAGTTGATACTAATGCTATTTTCTATTTTTCTTGTTCTTTTTTTTGTTGTTCAGTTTGAATATTTTCATTATGGCGGGTGGATGTTTGATGGAGGTTGTACTTAAAGTTGAGTGTTGTTTGTATTCTTTAAAATTTTGAATTTTGGTGTCTGGATTTCCGTTGTTAAGATAGGATTCGAACATAGATATAAAAACTATGTTGTTTGAATATCTGTTGTTTTTTTTAAAATTCTGTTTTGGCTCCATTGCAGAATTCGTAGGAAATATCAGTGCGCCTGGTCTATATAGAACTGTCCATTTTTATTTATTGTGTACCCTAGCTTTGCTAATAATATCATGTTCCCCTAATTGCTACAGGTTTTCAGAAAATGCAGTTGCTCATCGTTATGTCGAAATGTTTCTTGTGTTCCTTTCTGGTAATCCATAATTGTTCATTTTGTCAAATAATTAGTGATTTTATGTTTTAGTTCTTTATTATTTTTAATATATTTTGTAGCTAAGTTTAAGAGACATTATTCTAGTATAGTTTCTGGTGATTGACAGGTAAAAAGTGTTTGATATAAATGCGCATCTTGATTTTGGTTTTATGTTGTAGATCAGTTTATAACTGATCTGGTATTTTCTATAGGTTTAAGTATTATTTTTCCTTAGTTCGTGTTAATTTTCTATAAATAACATGTATTATTCTCGCGAACTCACGTTTGTTGAATTTATTAAGTCTACAAGTAAGGTTATTGAAAAGTTTTTTAAATGTTAATATTTACTGTTTGAATGTGTGTTTCTTCATTAGCGATTTATAAACGATTACTTGATACTTATAATTTGGCTTGATATTTTCTATTACTTCTAGCTTCATTTCTAGTTATGTATGTTAGTGGTTTTGTGTATAATTTAGTTTTTATTTTCTAATAATTTGTGTTGGTTTGATTTTAGTTCATAAATATTCTTTTTAATCGGCCCGGGATAAAAAGAGTGTTTTTTATCTGGTTTATATCTTAAGTTTGTTGTTAGTAGGGGTCTAGTTTTCGTGGAATTTTATATCATTTTCTTGTAGATAGATCCTCTCAATACTTTTTTATTTTGCGGTGGGCTCTTTCCTTTGTTTTGGAACCAAAAAGTTTCTTTGTTTTGTACAAATGTTTTGTCAATGCTTAGAGTGGTTTGGCTTTCCATTCTAAAATCATTTTTATAAAATGTTTTATTCTTTTGAGTATTAATTCATCATGGAGGGTTTGGGATGTATGGATGTATTTTAAGGGAGAATTTAAGTTGTTAATCTCCTTGTCAGCTATTAATTAAATAGGCTACTAGATCCTAAGTGGTATATTCATATTGATAATATAGTTTGCTATTTCTATATTGTTGAAGACAAAGCAGCGGTTATCTTTGGAATAATGCAAATCGATATGTCTGATGTTTTTAAAAGCATTCCATCCGATGAGAAGATTCGCTTGATTCATTGTAAATAATGTACATTTTTAACATCAAAAAAGTGTAAACAAAATTATTGTTTCGAGAATGTATGGAGAATAAATATCACGAGTAATATTAAGTTTTCTATGCTAAAGGAAAAAAGACGATTGTAGAGTATGTAGATACTGAATTGGACTCACAACACTATTGTCGTATATTGATAAACGCGTTCTTTTTTGGAGGGTTTAAAATTAAAAGTCGTTTATATTTCAATCTGTAGGGTTGATCAATTCATAGGTAATAACATTTAGGTAACCTTCTTTCGCTGTCACGCAAAGACCGTGGGAACGAAGGCTCCGGGGTAGTTAGGCTAAACCTGATACGTCGTGAGGTAAGATTTGCTGGCTTCGGCCCGTATCACGGTTAAAAAAAAGAGTCTGGCTCTGAATAAAAATGTGATCACATAAAATATAAGCCTTCGTTGTCTCTTTGTAACTAATGGCGAAACCGCATCTTAAGTCCAGACAGCAAAAACACGAGCCAGACAGATGCTCAATATCATTGATAAAGCATATATATCTAAAGCTAGGGTTTTGCTAAGGCAAAGACAAGCGTTTAGTACTGATAGTTTCTTGCAATATACGATTTTCAACGCTGTGAAATTGTTTGGTGTTCTTTTCCCTAATATACTGTTGTGTTTGAAATCAAGTAAGGTCAAACGCTCTAATCATGATGGGAGATCTAGTTAGTTTAACATGGAAAGTAAAGAATAGTACTAATTGCAGCAGTATATCAAATCCCCGTACCATGTGCCTGGAAGAATAACCTTCCAGAATAAATTAAAACATTTAACAAACGATCGGAACACATGATGAATATAGCATGGAATACAATTTTCTCTGAGATACCGAAAAAAAAACGACAACTCCAAAGACTAAGATAAATTCTTAAAATTTTTTAAAATAAATGAAAAAAATGAACTAATGATAAGCAAAACAGAAAAATAAAAAAACAAAAAAAACAAAAAAAAAAAACACTAAAATAAATTAACACGCCGAAAGGAAAAGTAGGCAACTTGAAATTGTCATACTAGAATAAAACGCCCTCCCATGAATCTCATAAAAGGAAATCAGCCTTCCCATTCATGTCCCAGGTGGTGTTACCCTTCCTGATGTACCAACACGATAGTATAAGATAACTTACAAGACACAGCAACACTCCAAACGCACGCGCGTATATAGATGTGTGTGTGTGTGTGTGTGTGTGTGGTGTGTGTGTTGTGTGTTGCAGTCATACATTCACTTAACAGCAGCAGCACTGATATTAAAAACAGTATTCACACTTATGTATAAATTACCCTAAATCCTAGCTTACTGTTTTTCATCCTTTTTGAATGAAACAACATTTAATACGATAAACAGAAGTTTTTCACTTTTTATTTTATTTCTTTGTTACTTTCCATTAGATTATCTTCACTCATAGAAAAATGTTTCAGATGTTTTGATAGATAAATTAATATGAATAGAATAAGAATAAACCGCACTCCATAATCGAGAAATAAATAAAACGTAAAATACGTATTTCCTTCATATATGTCTTTGAATTTGTATAGAATTTAATAATATAACGATTACACAAAACACATTATATACAAAACGCATACAAGTTCAAATAAGTATATAGATGAAATTGTCCATGTGTCATTTTTCTGACACATATTGGAGATTGTTAAAATGGCATTACTAAGTCTGACAATAAAATTATCTAAATACTCTAATGTAAATTAACAGCAGTGGCTTTAAAAAATAAAGTTAATATATCTTACCCGAAATGTTCAAATAACAGCACTTTGAATCTTTAAGATGATGGATGTGTAACACTTAACCACCTAAAACAAATTGGGGTATAGAAAATTAAAATATTTCAATTCAAGATTAGATGTAATGAGCACCGTTTAATTAATGTATGCATATCTAAATCATATAATCTGTAAGAATATTTCAAATGACTGAAGATATAGAAGAGATTATGATAATTACTTTTTATGGGATGGACAATTGACTGTGTATTTGGAACATTGAATGACGATTTTGCTTAAATTTCCCGTAAATAAGATTTGAATTTAAATATCTGAATTTGCAACAGTTTCATCACTAAAGTTGTCTTTTATTTAAACAAAAACTTTTCATCCGACATAAATAAAATGGAAAGAGCTCAATGATGTAGAGCATGGCTATGTATAAAGTAAATGTTCTCTTTAATAAAACGAGTTAGAAAATAGAAACAAAGTAGAACAGAAATGTTTTTCTTTGTGAAAATAAGATCTACTGTTTATATAAATTATGTTTTATGCACATTATTTTTAGTTTTGTCTTCATGCTCATCATTTATGTTTAGTAAGATTGTTTAGACTAATGGTTGGCTGATTCTTTTCTTTTACGGCATATCAACCATTTCAATGCCATGTAATGCCGAATAAGTCATGTATTGAGATATTCAGTTTCTTACAGTTACTTCTCTTGCTTAAATAACTCACCCTCTGAGATGAACAGATTCATCACTGCATTAACTTCGACCGAGTTAGCTGTAACCAGAGCTGTCCAACATGACGGGATTAGAATTGAATCCTGTTTGTGAGTTATTGCATTTTTTATTTAAAATATATAATAGCATAACATTTGGGAACATTATGGAATTGGAATTAGTAATGAGCTCATGGCACAATTGTGTGTGCGTATATGTTTTTATTTATCTGTGGTGGGAATTCTTGATAATACTCTTTGGATAAATGAAGGTATATGTATGCTTGAATAATTCCATTTTATCAACAAATTATAACGTAAGGGACGGTTCTGGTAATAAATATTTGAATGCAAGAAAAATGATGCTATTAGTTCCTTAAAATTTTCTCTCAGCAAGTTTCTATTAGTCCGTGAGCACTTCTGAAACTTTCTTTCTTGGGCCAAAGCTTTCACTTTATTCTTTTAAAACATTTATACGTTCCCAATTTACCCATGAGATGGATTTTCCGTTTTTTTAAAACAAAATAATTAGCACAGATCTAGTAAGGCCAAGAAGTTGCTCCTTCTTGCTTTATTCCTATATTTCTCCACCAATATTTTATGATCAAATGTATCGTGCTGCTGATGAAAAAAGAATATAAAAAATGGCACTAGGTCATTTAACTTGTCTAGACATCTATACATCACTTTATAATATTTTGAATCAACAATTTTTAACATATATAATATTAGCTGAACTAAGAAAGTCCTTCATTTAAATTCTAAACTAAAAAAAAATAAAGTTAATGTTTAAATTAAATACTAATAAATTTTTGAATTTAAATAATGTTTTATTTTAAAATGAAAAATTAAAGATTCGTCTCGATTTTTCCATGCATGTTTATATGAAAAATGATTCACATCAATAAAGAGAACTGTGTCCTGTATGCGTATGTGAGTCTTTAATTTTAATAGCAAATATTCCTGTAAGGTTTTCTGTATGGTCTTTATAGTGTGTTTATTCACACATGGGAAAGTGGTTTCAACTATAATGTTTAAGTTCATTAAACACCCCTCTCTTTTGTTTAATGTTCAGGCTTACACACGGTATTTTTTGTGTACAAAAGCATCCAGTGACAGAGGGTGAGAGCGCGTGCAGGTGCACTCTTGTCAGTAAATATAGCGCTGGGAGGGTCTAGGGACGTCTGTTATTTGATTATGTAACGTACGTTCATCGTTAATAATGATCATTTTGTATTTATCGTTTTGAGTGTCATGTTTTAGGGTTTTTTTTCGTTCGATGTCTCTTTACCATTTCAAAGTTGTTTCGAATGTTCCCTGTCTGTAATTTGATTTGTTTTGCATTTATCGGATTGGGTTAATCCTGACCAAATTTTAAATTCAATCTACAAATCAGTATTTCCATATGCCATTCTTAGAATTGGCATATCTAGTTTCAGAGAGCTCCCCTCCACCCAGGAAAATATGCCAGCTTGCAATCTCCGGTTACCATAACATACGTTTAGGGTCAATGAGAATGCTACTCATATAGCGTATCTGGGCAGAATTTAACCTGTTTGGGGCGCCTTCTCATTGTCCAGGTTAACACTGGTTTGAATTCAGAAGTATCTCAGTCCCCCTCGGCTAGTTGCCATACAATGGTTAAGGGACCCATCTGTCTTAACTATTTACTGAAGGAATGCATATATGTTCACAGAGGTATTGATTACTAGGCGAAATGCAGAACAGTCACATTTAGATTTTGAACTCGGTAGCGATATCTTAGATCACTTTCCAACGACGTCAAACCGTTACTTCCACCGAGCTGTAATAAAAGCATTGATGTAGCACATATACGATATGTGATAGTGCCATGTCTTATTTTAGAGAGAATGGCAATTATTGCCAACAACAGTTCTAAAAGGGTAATTGTGGAGGCTTTTTCGCCAGCCTACGAATTGGAGTTTATACAATTCGGTGTCAGTGTTTTATTTTGTCTTGATTTTTTATTTATAAACTTGTTATAAGCCAGTAGGCAAACAACCTTCTCTTTTGAGTTTACCTGAGCTGAACCAACATTTTCGACTGATCTCTAATATTGCGTATTCTTGACAACGTATCTCTATACATGAAATTTCTGACCCAAGATACGCTATAGTAGTAACATTCTCATGACCAAACTAATGTTATTGGTACCTGTGGAGGATTGCAAGCTTGGCAATTTTCCTGGGTGTAGGAATTGCACGGGAGCTCTGAAGACATAGGATATGCCATACTGCTAGAACTGGCATATGGAATACTGAGTTGAGATGAATTAGAAGTTTGGCAGGATTCCCGTCGATAAGATGCAAAAACAAATCAACATCGATGACAGGAACAATTCGAACTTCTGAAAGAATGTAAAGAGAACCAGAAAAAAACACGTAAAAACAAAGACAATCAGACGTAAATACAAAAGTGGATTCAATACGATGAAGTAGTTGTCTATAAAAATAAAGTAGGGACTAGTTTTGAAGAGGCCGACTGGCCTCGTTAACTACTCTGTCTGGATGTTTTGTAAAAAATAGTGTGTATAGCATTAACAAAAGAGAGGTGTTTAAGTGAAATTGAACTTAATTAGGTGAAACAGCTGTTTCAATGTGTGATAAAACTATAAGAACACATCAGGAAACCTACAGGATATTTGCTATTAAAATTAAAGACTCACTACGCAAACAGACAACAGTTCTCTTTATATTTGTGTACATTTTTCATATAAACTATGATGGAAAAATATCTGAGACTGATCTTTAGTTTTCATTTTTAAAAATAAACATTATTTAATATCAAATATTTATTAGGTATTTAATTTAAACTATAATCTTTATTTTTTTTAAAGTTTAGAATTTAAATTGAGAGACTGTTCTTAGCTCAGCATATATAGTTGTTAAAATTGTTGATTCAATATATATGATGATAGTGTGTAGATGTCTAGACAAAGTTGAAATGACCTAGCGTGCCAATTTTTTAGTATGCTTATTGTTTATCAGCAGTCACGATAACATTTGATCAATAAAATTATCAGGAAAATATAGGTAAAGCAAGAAGAGCACTTTCTTGGCCCTTTACTAAGATCTGTTGCTAATTATTCTTGTTAAAAAACGAAATCCATCTCATGGGTAATTTTGGTAACGTATAAAATGTTAGAGAAAAAGTGAAGCTTTTGGCCCATAAGAAGAGAAAGTTTTCAGAAGATGCTACGACTAATAGAAACTTGCCTGGAGAAAATTTTGAAGGAACTAATAGCATCATTTTCTTATTGCATTCAAATATTTTTACCAACGTCCAGTCTACGTATACATTTGGTGGATAAAATGAATTTATTCAAGCGCATACAATATACCTTCATTTTCCAAAGAGTATTATCAAGAATGTCCAACACGGATTATATATAATAACGATATAACGCAACACACAATTGTGCTGAGCTCAACAAATTTCCATATTCAAATGTCCAATGTTATGCATATTTATATTTTAATAAAAAATGCAATAATCACAAACAGTTGATTCATTCTAATCCGTCATGTTGAAAGCTCTGGTTACAGCTAACTCGTCGAAGTAGACAGTGATGAATCTGTTCATATCTCAGATGGGTGATTATTTAAGCAGAGAAGGTACTGTAAGAAACTGAATATCAAAATGAATTTATCGGCATTAAATGGCATGAAAATGGTTGATATCCGTAAAGAAAAGAATCAAGCCAACCATTAGTTAACATCTAACTAAAACATTAAATGATGAGCATGAAAGACAAAAACTAAAAAATAATTGGTGCATAACATAATTTATATAAAAGTAACTTTTTTATTCACAAAGAAAAACATTTTGTCTACTTTGTTTCTATTTTCTAACATCGTTTTATAAAGGAATACATATTATCTATATACATAGCCATGCTACATATTGGTCGTAGCTCTTGTCATTTTATTTTATGTGCGATGAAAATTTTTGCTTTTAGAATAATATAAGACAACTTATGTGAAACGTTGACAAATGTCACGATATATTTCCAAGTTCAAATCTTGTTTACGGGATATAAGCAAAATCGTCATTCAATGTATTCCAAATACCACAGTCAATTGTCCATCTCCCATAAGAAGTAATAATCAATATCTCTTCTATATCTTCAGTCATTTGAATATTCTTACAAGATTAATATGATTTAAGATATGCATACATTAATCTAAACGGTGTCATTGACATCTAATCTGCTGTAATTTATATATCTTACCAATGTTTGTATGTGTGTAAGTGTTACCAATTCATCATCTTTAAAGATTTTCAGTTTGCGTTATGTATACTATTGGTTATATTACGTTTTTTTGTTTTGAGAAGCATGCTTCCTTGTTGTGTTTTTTTTGTCTTTGTTTTGTAGTTATTTTTATTTGATATTTTTTTTTATTGTTTCACTTTTTTTTGGTATTGATGTGTGTATGGTTGTTTTCTTGTTTTTTTTGTTTTTTTTTTTCTTTGCATATGTTTTGTTATTTCATTTTTGACTTTTGTGGATGTGTTTTTTTTTTTTTTTTTATGTCACATTTTTTTTGGACAATGTTCTTTAACTTCGTATAGTAGTTTGAACTGTATGTACGATTTTGTTTAAGGTCATTTTTGTTAATTTGTCATCTAGTTATTAATCTAATTATTGCAAAGGACAATAGTCCATGATAGGATATCGCATATGATTGTACAGTTATATGATAAATGACGTGGTACGAATTTAGTCTATTGCTGTAGATTCATAGTTTATGATTGTATGCGGTGTAGTAATATACGTTTTTGTGATCTGGTTAATTCATGTGTATACTAAGCAGTGAAGGTGATAGTTATTTAGTTGATTATATCGACGATACGTGTAGTACATTTATGTGAGAATGGTATGATACTAAAGATGTACTTCTATGATGAAGAAACTTGTAGTACAAACTAAAGTTGATCTGTTATCGTATAAATGTGTTCATTTCAAAAAGGAGTGAAAAAAGTAAGCTAGGATTAGTGGAGTATTATAACATAAGTGTGAATACTGTTTTAAATAATCAGTGCTGCTACTGTTGAGTGAATGTAATGGCTTGCAACACGACACAACGACACACACACACACACACAACCACATCACACACTCTAAGTATTACAGGCCGCGTGCCGTTGAGTGGTGTGTGTGTAAGTATTTAACTAGTCGTGGTGGTACATCATGGGAGAGGGGTAAGCACCTTAGGACATGTGGAATGGCTGATTTCCTTTCTGGAGAATTCATGGGAGGGCGTGTTTAATTCTAGTATTCGTATCAATTCAAAGATTTGCTCTTTCTTTCGGCGTGTAATTTATTTTAGTGTTTTTTTTTTTTTTTGTTTTTTTTTTTTTGTTTTTTTTATTTTTTCTGTTTTTTGCTTTATATTAGCCATTTTTTCATTCTATTTTAAAAAAGTTTAGAATTTATCTAGTCTTTGAGTTGTCGATTTTTTTTTCGGTATCTCAGAGAAATTGTATTCATGCCTATATTTCATATGTGTTTCCGATCGTTTGTTAAAGATAGGTTCGGGGGGGTTTTATTTTTACTGGAAAGGTATTTCTTCCAGGCACATGTTACGGGGATTTGGTTAATACCTGTTTGCAGAATTAGTACTATTTCTTTACTTTCCCATGTTATAACTAACTAGATCTCCATCATGATTAGAGCGTTTGACCCTTCCTTGATTCACAACACAACAGTAATATTAGGAAAAGAAACAAACAGATGTCACCAGGTTTGAAAATCGTATATGCAAGAACTATCAGTTATAAACGCCATTGACTTGTCCCTAGCAACCCTAGCTAGATATATGTGCCTTTATCAATGATATTGAAGCACGTCTGGTCTGGCTTCAAGTGTTTTTGCATGGTCCTGCTTTAAGATGCTGGTTCGCCATTAATTTCACAAAGAGACAACGAAGGCTTATATTTTATGTGATCAAGCATTTTTATTCAGAGCCAACTCTTTTTTTTAACCGATACGGGGCCGAAGCCAGCAAATCTTTTAACCTACGACGTATCAGGTTTAGCTAACTAACCCCGGAGCCTCGTTCCCCGGTCTTTGCGTGACAGGAAAGAAGGTTACCGTAAATGTTATGTAACCTATGAATGATCTAACGCCTACAGATTTTGAATATAAACGACTTTAATTTAAACCCTCCAAAAAAGAACGGTTTATCAATATACGACATAGTGGGAGTCATCAGTATCTACATACTCCTACAATGTCTTTTTTTTCCTTTAGCATAGACTTAATAATTACTCGTGATATTTTATCTCATACATTCTCGAACAATATTTTGTTTACATTTTTGATGTTAAAATGTACATTAAATTTACAATGAATCAGAGCGAATCTTCTCTCGGGAGTTGAATGCTTTTTAAAACATCAGACTAATCGATTTGCATTATTCTCAAAGATAACCCTGCTTTGGTCTTTCACACAATATAGAAATGCAACTATATTATCAATATATGATATACCTCACGTAGGAATCAGGTACTTTATTTAATTAATAGCTGACAAGGAGATTAAACAACTTAAATTCTCCTTAAAATACATCCATACAATCCCAACCCTCCATGAGAAATAATACTCAAAAGAATATAAACATTTTATAAA
Source organism: Doryteuthis pealeii (assembly GCA_023376005.1). Taxonomy (NCBI): domain Eukaryota; kingdom Metazoa; phylum Mollusca; class Cephalopoda; order Myopsida; family Loliginidae; genus Doryteuthis; species Doryteuthis pealeii. The sequence continues at coordinate 70,970,041 of CM042158.1, forward strand.
AATGATTAGATGGAAAGCCAAACCACTCTAAAGCATTGACAAAAATTTGTACAAAACAAAGACAATTTGGTTCAAAACAAGAAAGAGACCCAACCGCAAAATAAGAAGTATTATGAAGGGATCTATTCTAAACATAGAAAATAGATAATAAAAATCCACGAAAAACTGATGACCCCCTAACTAAGCAAAAACTTAAGATATAAACCGCAGTAATAAACAACTCTTTTTTTATCCCGGCCGATAAAAAAGAATATTATGAAACTAAAATCAAACCAACACAATATTTCAGAAATAAAAACTAAATATACACAAAACGCACTAAACAATACATAACTAGAAATGGAGCCTAGAAGTAATAGTATAATATCAAGCAAAGTAAGTATAAGTACGTATAAAATCGCTAATGAAGAAAACACAGTTCATAAAGTAAATATACATTTTAAAAAATCTTTCAATAACCTTAACTTGTAGACTAAAATTCAACAAACGTGAGTTCGCGAGAATAAGTACATGTATTATAGAAAATTAACTGAACTAAGGGAAAAACTATACTAACCTATAGAAAATACAGATCAGTTAAAATGATTCACAACATAAAACAAAAACAAGATGCGCATTTTATCATACACTTCTAACCTGTCATCACAGAAAACTATACTAATAATGTCTTAACTTAGCTAAAAATTTATATTAAAATAATAAAGAAAAAATCATAAATCACTATTATTGACAAATAAGGGAACAATATGGATAAGAAAAGGACCACAAGAAACCATTCGACTATAAGATGAGCACTGCGATTGTTCTGAAACCTGTGAAGCAATTAGGAACATATATATTGAAGCACGCAGGTATCACAATATAAAAAATGGACAGTTCTATTAGACCAGGGACTTATAATCCTACAATCTGCAATGGACGAAAACAGAATTTGTAAAAAACACAGATTTTCAAACAAATAGTTTTTTATATCTATGTCCGAATCCTATCTAAACCAATACGGAATTCCTAGATCACAAGATTCAAATTTAAAAAGAAATACAAAACAAACACCAACTTTAAGTAACACCTCCATCAAACTATCCACCCGCCCCATAATGAAAATATTTTCAAAACTGAACAACAAAAAAAAAAACAAGTAAAAAATAGAAATAGCATTTAGTTCAACTCCTGTAGAATAAAATTTAAAACTAAACTTAGGAAAATAATTTATAAAACTAATAGACAAAACCTCCTCAATCAACAAACTACAGAAGATACCAAGTAGGAAAACATTAAAACTTATATATACACAGAAAACATGCTAGCATAATAATGATAAAAAATGAAAATATATATTATACCCCACAAGCAATAAAACAGCTGTAATTAAAAATAAAATCGATGTCCCTAAACGGATGATTGTCTCCAAAATATCGTTTAGTATACCAAGTCACCGATGAGATCTAAACAAACCACAGAAAATATGAATTGGCATACTGAAAGCACTGGAAACAACGGAGCTAACGCTAGACAAGATATAGTTTAACAATAAAGATATACCAACACAGCTCACACTTTCTCTGACATATTTGGAATCCAATAAAACTAATCAAAAACAAAAATAACAGAAAAGTAAGGTAAAATAGCAACAGCTTTGCCACAACATAATCAATAACATTGCTAACCATGTTGCCCTAGAATAAACTAACCATAATAACCTCCCCGGAACAAGAAAAACATATCAAATCGGACAGAACCTAATGTAGGCATGAAAACAAATTTTTATTAAGCACACTGGACACTAACGATCCAAGATAACTTTTTTTTTTAATTTAAATTTTCTAAATAATAATAATAATATAAAATAATTATAAATAAATAGATCAAAAATCAAATGACCTCAGCCTTTGCTTAGATCTTATTGAAATTTATATCAACACCATTGTTAATTTCCTAATAACGTGATTTCTTTCATACGTTTGTGCTCTTGCTGTTGATATTGAATTTAAATCTTCCTATACATAAATATATGAATATTTATATAATCTACTAAATCTTGAAAACTAATTCTTCACATTTTCTCTTTTGCAGGTGCGTATTCTGGATCCAGTCGATAATCATCTCCAACATAGCATACAAAAGTTAGGTTAATGCATATTTATTAATACATATTTCAAAGCTTAATCCCATATAATTATAAATATTATATATTATATATTATATATATATAATATATATATATATATATATATATATATATATATGGTGGTGTTTTGCAATAATAGTTCGGCGGTATGGAGCGCAGGAAATAATAGGGAAAATTAAATTGGCCATATTTCGAAATAACAGAAATGGAGTTTTATTTCATGTGACAGGGAGAAATAAGCTCAAATAGAATAACCTGATTAACTTTGGACAAATTAAGTGTCGACAAATATGCAATTATATCGATAATTCCCCCATCTTAGAAACTTGGCAAAAGAACAACACTCGAAAGAAAATCTCCAGATTCAGTATCAACAGTTATAAGTTGAGACTTATAGGAAGACACAATGGTAGAGAAGACATTATCATTTTCATCTCTTGTACTAAACTTGCACCCCATGTGAAAGCTCTCGTTTTAATTTCCCCTGGAATAAATCCGAAATATATCGCACTAATACGTCAGGCTCTAAATTAGAAACCACATCAATTTTGAAGTTGGGTTTCACACAGGCATTGTAGCAGTGGCTGAAAAAAAACTGGGAAGGAAACAATTTTGAATAGTCAACCTACACGCAGGTTAAGGGACTATCAAAAAAAATATAAAAATCACAATTCTCAGGAAAAAAAGGTGGGGATTTCACTTATCGAAACGTACCCATACCAGCAATAAAATTCAATTGGACATTTACCAAATGAATTTACAAAATAGCAAGTAAACAACGTCCGAAGAAGTTGATAATAATGAAATTTGCAGAACTTTAAAGAAAAGAACGGCCATGACCACAACGTTAATTTAATAACGCAATCTTCATAGAAAACAAAAGATAAATAAATTAGAAAAATGAAGAAAACCTCTTATTAGCGAAGGTGCATATAAGAAAATAATATCCTGTGATTACTACTATCCATTCTTATGGTCCAATTTCTCTACAACATATCCCATCCTAACTAAAAATTAATAAAGAATGTCATGATACCAAAAAGAGCATACAAAACAAAAAAATACAGGTCGACAACCTATACGATAGGTTATATATAATGAAGAATAAAATACAAGAAAATAAAAGCTGCACGCGTCTCCACCGATATGTCACGTGTAAGATTTCTTGTTGCCGAAGAATTTACATTCTGATGAAGTTAAGCATATAGCAAAATATATCATTTAATTTTTTGTGTCATTATATATATTATATATATATATATATATATAATATATAGTATATGTGGTGTGTGTGTGTTGTGCGTAGGAGGAGAAGATAATCGTATAAACGGCATTCTTTTTATTCCCTTCTTGCAAGCTTTTCCTTTTGTTCACATGTGCTTTCTTTTAAAATTATATTGATAAAAAGCAAAAAATCCCCAATCAGTTTTTATCCACTGATCATCCGTATATATCCGACGTACGTAAACTCATAGGCTCTCATTGATATTTGTGCCTTTTAATACTTCGCAATTATATAACATCACTCAATAAGTCACGGGCCTAACTAATAAAACAACAACTTTTTAGGTAAAATCAGACTTATTCATCAAGAGTCTCCTTCTAGGGGATACCACTATCAAAGCTTTCTACAATTTGGATGCTTTTTGTAGATGATTTTTTGTCTTTAGTCCAAAATCGAATATCTCTATTATCATTGAAGCCAAATCTGGTTTACTGGGAATCCTTTTGGGGTCAGTAATCCAACCAGTAATCCGCTGGGGGCAAAATCTGGAGAAGAGGATGGTATGGGAAAAGGTGAAGTGCAATTCGATGTAGTTTTGTTCATCGGTGCGATCGTACATATGAACTGTGCAGTTGTCGCTGGTGTAAGGGACTTTTTGTTCCTTCATTTGTGGCCGTTTGGGGAATTTCATCCTCAACACACCAATTAATGCTATATATTGCTGTTTCTTCCTATGTCAAGGTAATCGGGAACAAATATCTTGCACATCCCCAAAATAACGGAGGCAATTTCCTGTCTGTTGATGTTGCTCTGGGTCGCTTGGGCGACTTTTCACCCTGCCTGTCCACTCAGTTACTCAGTATGATTGCCTATTTGAGACTCGGAGGAAGTGGTGGAATCCATGGTTCATCTATTGTCACACATTTATCGCCAAAACCCTTTTTGTTGTCGTTGAAACAGTTGCAAAACACCTACTCTGAATCATCGATGCGTTGTTGTTTTGATTAACTGGGAGTTAAATCACGGCACCCGGTTTGAACACAGCTTTCTCATTGAGAAATGATTGCATGCAAAATGGAGAACTGCACTGCCTAATTATGTTCTTTAACTCTTATGAATCTCACGCAACTTCAATTTACGAAGGGCCAACGAGTGTGAGAGTGTTTGGTGTTTTCCAGACAACTCCTGGATGTTGGGTGACCTAGCGTTCAGCATCATTGTGTCTGTATCAACCGCGTTTAATGTCTGCATACCACCTCTTTAACCGTTGTTTCGGCGGAGTCAGAGTCCAGAATAACTACTTATCAGCCATTACTTTTGCCATGAGGACATTATTTTTCTCATCAGAAACACAGGCTTATCAACACCAAAAATTCAGAATTTTTTTCCATTGTTTGAAAATTGTGCAATCACGTAGCTTCACTTAAATAACTTGTAATTTTGTAACTAAATAATCCCGATTTTATGTACCAATTTGAATTGTGCCATTCAAAGGTTAGTCTTTATAAAAATCCTATGGATAATTTTAATTAGTGGCACCATCTAATAGTCAAGACCGGGAATTTATTGAGTGGATGTTTATATATAATTATTAATATAGTATATATAGTATATATATATTAATATATATAAGTGAAATACTTTTGGTAAATGTTCCAGGTGTCATAATAATTTTGGATGTTTAGATATGTTGAACTAATATTTCTATAGATAAAATCAGTCTTTCAATTAATTTCTTTTCTCATAATGGAACCACAAAGATTCTCTCACTGAATAACTTGAAAAGGGTAATTTAAATGACTTTATCAAATTATCTTTTGTGATAAAATTCTTTTTCTGGTTCTCCGTCAATGTTGCTTTTAAGTAAATTGTTTATATCTTATCACAAAAATTCAAACTTTTGATTTGATGAAAAGGTTTCGAAGGTGTTATTTCATCCTATGATTTTATTTTGTTCCGACACAACAAAATCTTATTGTCTTTTTTCTCTTTCTGAAATTTCCTCTGTCAATTTAGCATTCCAATTGTAAAGAGCTTTTCCTTTCAATTTGAATTTCAAATTTATTCAAACATCCTTATGAGGTTCAGAAATTATATTTGTGTTAAATATATATCGAAATTTGATTTAAAGAATAGATAGTTAAACATGCTATCATTAAATTATGTAAAACGAAATATGAATATATTACGAAATCAGATACATGTATTAATTGCAGCATTGTTTCATATTAAGTATTTTTTGCATAAAACAATTGGAATCATTTCAGTGGAATTGTTCCATATTGTTCGTTAAATATCATCAACTAAATTTGACGATTATTCTATCACATGGATTGGATTTCTTATTTAATATCATTCTTTATGAAATTCTATTTTTTTGTAAATTATTGAATTTTGTTTAAATAATATAAAATCACCAAGTGAATTTACAACTGAAAAATTTTTAAGTAGGTGGATTTAATTCTGGCAAAATAATATATATATATATATATAATTATATATATATATATATATATATATAATATTGTCAGCTATGAGTTATAAAAGAATGCTCAATAATATTTGCATGAGCGTATGTTAGATTCTAAGTAAATGTTACGTGGACAGAAGAGTAACAGCGATTGGGAACTGACTGTTTTTTTACCCTATGCGAAAGTCCCATGGAACTACAAAAATCCCCTCGACTGTAATTCATAACTTTAGTCAACATTTGATTAGATATTTTGAATATAATGAAAACACACAGCTTTTTAATACACCATATATATAGGGTTTAAATTATATTTATTTATGATTTTTTCCACACATTAGTAACTGATGGTACTATGTTTCCATACAAGTATAACGTAGTGCTCATTGAGAATGTATCTAGTGCAGAAAATACATCTTAATTCTCCAATATTCCCTTTTGTACTCTCGCTCATTTCAACTCATCTTTTCATTGTTTCCTTTGACTCAAATTTTTTAAACATTTATTTGACCAGCTCATCCAGACAGGTAATAATAATTAAATCCTAGTCGTGTATTCAATTAACACCTATTCATGTATATATTTGTGATCTTGTCTAATTTTTCTACATTTCCTTCATTTATGCAGTGTTGTTTTATCTAATCCGCACTGAATCAACATTTACGTGTTTTGCATTTCCCACTCTAATTAACCTTGACATCATTTTTTATCAAGCTGGTCAGTCTGCTAGTAATAGTGGATTAGTTTTGCTTTTCAAGTAACATCTGCGCAAAACATTGGTGTTATAACATGAAAATTCGTTTTTTGAATACACAGGATATTGTTTCTCTTTATATTTGTTTCTCATTTAAGTTTTTCCTCATCCTATATTCATCATATGTCAGTTTCGGCACATTTCCTCTTTATAATTAACCTTATAATCATGCAGACTAGAGCTCGAGAGACTTGGCGCGATGTTGACAAAATCCTCACTTCTTAACGACCACTACAATATCTTACATTTTCACATAGCTATCTCAATGTCATCCCCCAGGTGCAACGTCTTTCTGCATTGTTCATCAATTTCGTGGACTTTGATCTATATTCCTCCTGCTCTTCTCTTGGCCCGACGTTTTAGAAAGGACCGAAATATTTATTCGGGATTATCCAGCTATTTATTCATTTGATCGGTATTCCACTGTTGAAGTCAAGGTTTCTTAACACTTTCTCTGTTCTATTGCAATGAACGTTTTCTTTTCATTCGTTGGATTGATTTTGCTGCTAGTATTTCTGCTTACGTTCTATCTCCCGTTGAGACTCGTGATTATTTCTCATTAAAACGAATCGAATTCATGTCCAATACTAGTAACTAGTGGCTTTGCTGAGCTCATGCGGCAGCAATGGTCTATTAATATTCCAGCACTTTTCTCGCTATGTTGCTCTTATTAGGCATCCTATATCAAATGCTCCGTACTTCTGACATGATTTTTGGCATTTCAACTTTTTATAGTTAATTTAAAAGCTGACTTTAGATATGGGCACAAGGCCCAGAAGTATGAGGCCGCTCAATGAAAATCTGAAACTCACTAACAATGGTTTTGCAAATCTAGCTACTAACTCATTAAACCACGTGAAGTAGCCGTAATTTCATTTTTTAATAGTTTTATACTGATAGAAAACTCATTTTGTTGTTATGAGTTTAGATCTGGTCTTCTCATTCTGGGGTAGAAATTAGTCCATCGTTTATTTCTTCGCCTGTTATGTAAATTAAAATTAGTTTGTATACACTGATGAATTATGTGTCAGGAATTAACCTGTTTTGTCAATAAAAGCATAATGGGTAAATTACATCACACACGCATATTTAATATATATATAATATATTATATATATATAGTATAATTATATATATATATAATACAGCGGTGGGCCAAAAAGTAGGATGATATTAAACTTAAACTTGATTAAGTAACTGTAACCCTGCTTTTGGCTCACCCTGTGTATATATATATATATATATAATATATTATATAATATATATTATATATATAATATATATATACAAAGGGTTGGGCCAAAAGTAGGATGAGAGTTAACACTTAACTTGATTAAGTAATATGTAACCCTACTTTTGGCTCACCCTAATATATATAATATATATATATATATATATATATATATATATAGCTTCTCCTTATGAATAGTATAGACAGGATAATTTAAAAAAAAACATAAAACAGGATAATTAACAGCCAACGGTAAATAATTAAAAACAGGAGTATGCAAACAGAAAAGCTGCAACTGCCGAACCCAAGCATGTGTCCGGTAAGAGAAAGTGGTCTGACCAAAAGAGTAATTTACCTAGCAATCAGTACATCTACCAGAAACCGGACACCAACCAAAATTACAACTAGGATGACGAAAATCTGAATTTAAAAACTAGATTCACAACACACAAACACATTCTCTAACTATTAAACGAGAAAATGCAACAACGCTAGCCTAGCTACATTGGGG
>CM042158.1:70978369-71000869 GCA_023376005.1 Doryteuthis pealeii
GTTTAACATGGAAAGTAAGGAAAATAGCACTAATTTGCAACAGTATTTACCAAATCCCCGTAACGTTGCCTGGAAGAAATAAACCTTCCAGAATAAATTAAACAATTTAAAAACGATCGGAAACACATATGAAAATATAGGCATTGAATACCAATTTTTGCTCGTGAGGATACCGAAAAAAATCAACAACTGCAAAGACTAAGATAAATTCTTAAAACTTTTTTAAAATAAATGAAAAATGACAATGATAAGCAAAACAGCAAAAATAAAAAAAAACAAAAACAAAAACAAAAAAAACAAACTTAAAATAAATACACGCCGAAGAAGTAAGCAAATCTTTTGAAATTGATTACAAATACTAGAATAAAAACCGCCTCCATGAAAAACAAAGGGAAACAGCCTTCCCATCATGGTCCCAGGGTGTTTACCCTTCCCATGATGTACCACACGATAGTATATAACTTACACACACACACTTCACACACACACGCACGCGCGTATATAGATGTGTGTTGTTGTGTGTGTGTTGTGTGTGTGCGTTGCAGTCATACATCACTCAACAGCAGCAGCACTGATATTAAAAACAGTATTCACACTAATGTATAATTACTCACTTAATCCTAGGCTTACTGTTTTTCATCCTTTTTGAATGAGCCACATTTAATACGATAAACAGAAGGGCGAACAAGTTTTCAACTTTTTATTTATTTCTTGTTACTTTTCCATAGATTATCTTCACTCATAAGAAAATGTTCAATGTTTTGATAGATAAAATAATATGAATAGAATTAAGAATAAAAAACCCACCGTTCATGAACGAGAAAGAAATAAAACGTAAAATACGTATTTCCCTTATATATGTCTCTGAAGTTTGAAGATTAATAATTAACGATTACACAAACACATGTTATACTAACGCATACAAGTTCATTAAGTATATAGATGAAATTGCCATGTGTCATTTTTCTGAACAGAATGGAGATGTAAAATGCAGTTACTAGTGGCTGACCCAATGAAAAATTATCTAAATACTCAAATATAAATTAAACAAGAATGGTTTTTAAAAATAAAGTTAATGTCATCGTTACCTGAAATGTTATAAATAACAGCCAAAACTTGAAAATCTTTAAAGATGATGGAATGTGTAACACTTACCACACTACAAAACATGGTAAGATATATTACAAATTACAGAGTTAGATGTAATGAGCAACGTTTAGATTAAGTATGCATATCTTAAATCATATAATCTGTAAGAATTAATCAGAATGACTGAAGGAATATTAGAAGAGATTTATGATAATTACTTTTTATGGAGATGGGACAATTGACTGTGTATTTGGAAACATTGAATGGACCATTTTGCTTAATTTCCTGTAAATAAGATTTGAATTGAAATAATCGTGAATTTGCAAACAGTTCACTAAAGTTTGTCTTTTTTAATTTTAAACAAAAACGTTTTCATCCATACATAAAAAATGGAAAGAGCTAAAATAATGTAAGCATGGCGTATGGATATTTTTAAGTAATATGTTCTTTCCTTTATAAAACGAGTTAGAAAATAGAAACAAAGTAGACAGAAACCGTTTTTCTTTGTGAATAAAAAAGATCTACTTGTTTATATAAATTATGTTTATTGCACAATTATTTTTTTTAGTTTTTGTCTTCATTGCTCCATCATTATGTTTAGTAAGATTGTTAGATAATTGTGGCTGATTCTTTCTTTTACGGGCATATCAGATGCATTTTCATTTGCTATTAATGCCGAATAAAGTTCATTTTTGTATCAGTTTCTTACAGGACCTTCTCTGCTTAAATAATCACCCATCTGAGTATTGAAAAGATATCACTGCTTAACTTCGACGAGTTAGCTGTAACCAGAGCTTTCAACCATGGACGGGGATTAGGAATTTGAATCACTGTTTGTTGATTATTGCATTTTTATTAAAATATAAATTATGCATAACATTTGGAACATTATGAATAGGAATTAGTATGAGCTTCATGACAATTTGTGTGGCGTATATGTGTTTTATTTATCTGTGTGGGAATTCTTGATATACTCTTTGGATAAATGAAGGTATGTTATGCTGAATAAATTCATTTTATCAACAATTTAATACGTAAAGGACCGTTTGGCATAAAAATATTTAAATGCAAAAAAAAATGATGGCTATTAGTTTCCTTAAAATTTTCTCCAGGAAAGTTTTCTATTTAGTCGCCAGCACTTCTGAAACTTCTTTCTTATGGCCAAGCTTTCACTTTATTTCTTTTAACATTTTATACGTTCCCAAATATACCCATGAGATGGATTTGCCGTTTTTTAAACAAGAATAATTAGGCCAGATCTAGTAAAGCAAGAAAGTTGCTCTTCTTGCTCAATCCTATATTTTCTCCCTAATATTTATGATCAAATGTAGGGTGATGTTGATAAAAAAAAATATAAAAAATTGGCACTAAGTCATTTTAACTTTGTCTAGACATTCTATACCATCACTTTATATATATTTGAATCAACCAATTTTTTAAAACAATAATATATTGTGAGCTAGAAAGTCTTCATATAAACTATGATGGAAAAAATATCGAGACTGAATCTTTTAATTTTTCATTTTAAAATAAAACATTATTTAAATTTCAAAATTTATTAGGTATTTTAAATTTAAACATTAATCTTTTATTTTTTTTTAGTTAGAATTTAAATGAAGACTTTCTTAGCTCGCAATATAGTATGTTAAAAATTGTTGATTCAAAAGTATATATTAAAGTTTATGTATAGGTCTAGACAAATTAACTGACTTAGTGCCAATTTTTATATTTTTTTTTTATCAACAGTCACCATAATTTTGATCATAAATATTAGGGAGAAATATAGGATTGAGCAAGAAGAGCAACTTTCTTGGCCTTTACTAGATCTGTGCTAATTATTCTTGTTTAAAAAACGGAAAATCCATTCTCATGGAATATTTTGGGGAACGTATTAAAATGTTAAAAGAAATAAAGTGAAGCTTTGGCCAAAGAAAGAAAGTTTCAGAAGTGCTGCGACTAATAGAAAACTTCTGGAGAAAATTTTAAGGAAAACTAATAGCATCATTTCTTCTTGCAGTTTAAAGTATTTTATTGCCAAACGATCTCTTACGTAATAATTTGTTGATAAAATGAATTTATTCAAGGGCATACACATACTTACCATTTATCAAGAGTATTATCAAGAATTCCCACACAGATAAATTAAAAACATATACGCACACACAATTGTGCTTTGAGCTTCATACTAAATTCCTATCATAATGTTCCAAATGTTTATGCATATTTTATATTTTTAATAAAAAATGCAATTAATCAACAAACAGTTGATTCATTCTAATCCCGTTTCATGTGGAAAGCTCTGGTTACAGCTAACTCGTCGAAGTTAAGCAGTGATGAATCTTTCAATTTACTCAGATGGGGATTATTTTTAAGCCAAGAGAGGTTACTGTAAGAAACTGAATATCAAAATGACTTTATGGCATTAAATACATGAAAAATGATTGGATATGCCGTAAAAGAAAAAGAATCAGCCAACCATTATTCTAAACAATCTTACTAAACATAAATGATGAGCATTGAAAGCATAAAAACTAAAAAATAATTTGTGCATAAAACATAATTTATATAAACCAGTAGAACTTTTTTATTCACAAAGAAAACGTTTCTGTCTACTTTGGTGTCTAGTTTTCTAATCGTTTTATAAAGGAAGGGAACATATACTTAATATACATAGCCATGCTACATATTTGTAGCTCTTTCCATTTTATTTATTATGGGATGAAAAAGTTTTTGTTTAAATAAAAAGACAAATTTTAGGAAACTGTTGCAAATTCACGATTATTTCCCCAAATTCAAATCTTATTTTACAGGAATAAGCAAAATGGTCATTCAATTGTTTCCAAATACAACAGTCAATAAGTCAATTGTCCATCTCCATAAAAAGGTAATTATTCATAATCCTCTTCTATAATTCTTCAGTCATTTGAATATTCTTACAGATTATATTTGATTTAAGATTATGCATTACATTAATCTAAACGTTGCTCATTACATCTAATCTCTGTAATTCTAAATATCTTACCAATGTTTGTATGTGTGGTAAGTGTTACACATTCCATCATCTTTAAGATTTTCAAGTTTTGGCTGTTATTTATAACTTTCAGGTAAGATACATTAACTTTATTTTTAAAGCCACTTCTTGTTTAATTTATATTTAGAGTATTTAGATAATTTCATTGTCAGACTAGTAATGCATTTACATCTCCATATCTGTTTCAGAAAAATGGACACATGGACAATTTCAATCTATATACTTATTAACTTGTATGCGTTAGTATATACATGTGTTTGTTGTAATTCGTTATTATTAATCTAACAAATTCAGAAGACATTATATGAAGGGGAAATACGTATTTTACGTTTATTTATTTCTCGATTCATGACGTGGTTTATTCTTATTCTATTCATTATTATTTATCTATCAAAAACATCTGAACATTTTCTATGAGTGAAGATAATCAATCTATGGAAAGTACAAAGAAATAAAATAATAAAGTTGAAAAACTTGTTCGCCTTCTGTTTATCGTATTAAATGTGCTCATTCAAAAAGATGAAAAACAGTAAGCTAGGATTAGTGAGTAATTATACATTAGTGTGAATACTGTTTTAATATCAGTGCTGCTGCTGTTGAAGTGAATGTATGACTGCAACCACCCCACACACACACACACACACACACACACAACCATTCTATATACGCGCCAGTGCGTGTGTGTGTGAGTGTGTGTGTGTAAGTTATATACTACGTGTGGTACATCATGGGAAGGAAACACTGGGACATGATGGAAGGCTGGTTTCCTTTGTTTTTCATGGGAGGGCGTTTTATTCTAGTATTGTATAATTTCAAGATTTCTACTTTCCTTTTCGGCGTGTAATTATTTTAGTGTTTTTTTTTGTTTTTTGTTTTGTTTTTTTTTTTATTTTTGCTTTTGCTTTATCATTAGTCATTTTTTCATTATTTTAAAAAAGTTTTTTAAGAATTATCTTAGTCTTTGCAGTTGTTGATTTTTTTTTCGGTATCTCAGAGAAAATTGTATTCATGCCTATATTTTCATATGTGTTCCGATCGTTTTTAATTGTTTAATTTATTCGGAAAGTTATTTCTTCCAGGCAAACGTTACGGGGATGTTTGGTATAACTGTTGCAAATTAGTGCTATTTTCCTTACTTTCCATGTTAAACTAACTAGATCTCCCATCATGATTAGAGCGTTTGACCCTTCCCTTGATTCACAACACAACAGTATATTAGGAAAAAGAACACAAACAATTCACCAGGTTTTGAAAATCGCATATGCTAAGGAACTATCAGTTACAAACGCCATTGACTTTGTGCCTAGCAACCCTAGCTTAGATATATATGCTTTATCAATGATATTGAGCACTCTGGTCTGGCTCAGTGTTTTTGCTGGTCGGGACTTTAAGATGCTGGTTCGCCATTAGTTCACAAAGAGACAACGAAGGCTTTATTTATTGTGATCACATTTATTCAGAGCCAGACTCTTTTTTTTTAACCGATACGGGGCCGAAGCCAGCAAATCTTTACCTCACGACGTATCAGGTTTAGCTAACTAACCTCGGATCCTTCGTTCCACGGTCTTTGCGTGACAGGAAAGAAGGTTACCTAAATGTTATTACCTATGAATGATCTAACCCTACAGATTTTGAATATAAACGACTTTTAATTTAAACCCTCCAAAAAAGAACGGTTTATCAATATACGACAATAGTGGTGAGTCCAATCAGTATCTACATACTCTACAATCGTCTTTTTTCCTTTAGCATAGACTTAATATTACTCGTGATATTTATTCTCATACATTCTCGAACAATATTTTGTTTACATTTTGATGTTAAAATGTACATTATTTACAATGAATCAAGCGAATCTTCTCATCGGGATTGAATGCCTTTTAAAACATCAGACATATCGATTTGCATTATTCTCAAAGATAAACCTGCTTTGTCTTCACACAATATAGAAATAGCAAACTATATTATCAATATTGATATACCTCACTTAGGAATCTAGTAGCTTTATTTAATTAATAGCTGACAAGGAGATTAACAACTTAAATTCTCCCTTAAAAGACATCCATACATCCCAACCCTCCATGATGAATTAATACTCAAAAGAATATAAAACATTTTATAAAAATGATTAGATGGAAAGCCAAACCACTCTAAACATTGACAAAACATTTGTACAAAACAAAGAAAAACTTTGGTTTCAAAAACAAGAAAGAGCCACCGCAAAATAAAAAGTATTGAGAGGGATCTATCTAACATAGAAAATGATATAAAATTCCACGAAAAAAGTAGACCCCTACTAACAAAAACTTAAGATATAAACCAGATAAAAAACAACTCTTTTTTTTATCCCGGCCGATAAAAAGAATATTTATGAACTAAAATCAAACCAACACAAATTATTCAGAAAATAAAACTAAATTACACACAAAATTACTAACAATACATAACTAGAAATGAGCCTAGAAGTAAGAGAAATATCAAGCAAAGTAAGTATAAGTAATCGTATAAATCGCTAATGAAGAAACACACATTCATAACAGTAAATATACATTTAAAAAATCTTTCAAATAACCTTACTTGTAGACTAATAAATTCAACAAAACGTGAGTTCGCGAGAATAAGTACAAAATGTATTATAGAAAATTAGCACTGAACTAAGGGAAAAACTAATACTAAACCTATAGAAAACACCAGATCAGTTATAAACTGATTCTACAACATAAAACAAAAGCAAGATGCGCATTTATATCAAACACTTCTACCTGTCAATCACAGAAACTATACTAGATAATGTCTTAAACTTAGCTACAAAATTATATTAAAAATAATATAGAACTAAAAATCATAAAATCACTATTATTTGACAAAAGGAACAATATGGATACAGAAAGGAACACAGAAACATTGACATAACGATGAGCAACTGCGATTGTTCTGAAAACCTGTGAGCAATTAGGAACATATTATATTAGCAATGCTGGGTACACAATAAATAAAAATGACAGTTCTATAAGACCAGGGACTGATAATCCTACGAATCTGCAATGGAGCGAAAACAGGAATTTAAAAAAAACACAGATATTCAAACAAATAGTTTTTATATCTATGTCGAATCCTATCTTAAACCAAACGGAATTCCTAGACACAAAATTCAATTTTAAAAGAATACAAAACAACACTCAATTTAAGTACACACCTCCATCAAACATCCCCCCGCCATAATGAAAAATATTTCAAACTGAACAACAAAAAAAAAGAACAAGTAAAAATAGGAAATAGCATTTAGTTCAAACTCACTGTTAGAATAAAAAATTTAAAACTAACTTAGGAAAATATTTATAAAACTAATAAGCAAAAACCTCCCTCAATCATACAAACTACAGAAGATATCCAATAGGAAAACATTAAAACTTTATATATACACAGAAAACATGCTACAAAAATGATAAAAAATGAAAATATATATAAACCCCACAAGCAATAAAAACAGCTGTAATTTAAAAATAAAAACTCGATGTCCCCTAAACGGACATTGTCTCCAAAATAACGTTGTATACCAAGTCACTGTAAGATCTAAACAAATCACAGAAGAATATACATTGGCGTAACTGAAAGCACTGGAAACAACGGAGCTACGCAGACAAGATATAGTTTAACAATAAAGAATACCAACACAGCTCAACACTTTCTTGACATATCTGGGAACCAAAAAACTAATCCAAAAACAAAAATAACCAGAAAAGTAAGGTAAATAGCAACAGCTTGCAGCAACATATCAATAAATTGTAACCATTGCCTAGAATAAACTAACCATAATAACCTCCCAGGAACAAGAAAACATACTTATCAAACGGACAGAACCTAATGTAGGCATGAAAACAATTTTTTATTAAGCCACCTGGACACTAACGATTCCAAAGATAACTTTTTTTAATTTAAATTTTTCTAATAATAATAATAATAATAATAATAATAATAATAATGATAGACGAAAAACAAATTGACCTCAAGCTTTTGTCTTGGATCTATTGAAATTTATATCACACCATTGTTATTTCCCTAAAACGTGATTTCTTTCATACGTTGTGCATCTTGCTGTTGATATTGAATTTAATCTTTCCTATACATAAATGTATGATATTTATATAATCTACTAAATCTGAAACTAATTCTTACACATTTTCTCTTTTGCAGGTGCGTATTCTGGATCAAGTCGATAATCATCTCCAATCATACATACAAAAGTTAAGGTAATGCATATTTATGTATATACATATTTCAAAGCTTATCCATATATATATATATATATATATATATATATATATATATATATATATATATATATATGGTGGATGTTTTGCAATATAGTTCGGCGGTATGAGCGCAGGAAGATAATAGGGAAAATTAAATTGGCATATTTCGCTTTAAGAATAACCAGAAATGGAGTTTTATTTCAGGTGACCAGGGAGAATAAGCTCAAATAGAAGTAACCTATTAACTTTGACAAAGTAAGTGTCGACAGATATGAATTATACCGATAATTCATCTTAGAAACTGGGCAAAAAACAACACTCAAAGAGAAATCTCCAGATTCAGTAACCAACTGGTTAATAAGTTGAGACTTAAAACAAACTCGATGTATTTGCAGCAAATGGAAGAACAATGGTAGAGAAGACATTATCATTTTCATATCTTGTACTAAACTTGCAACCCCCATGTGAAGCCTTCGTTTTTAAATTTCCCCTGGAATAAATTCCGAAATATTATCGACACTATAGTCAGGCTCTATAATTAGAACCACATCAATTTTGAAGTGGGTTTCACACAAGGCATTGTAGCAGTGGCTAAAACAACAACTGGGAAGGAAAACAATTTTGAATAGTCACCTACACGCAGTTAAGGGACTATCAAAAAACAATAATAAAAACATCACATTCTCGGGAAAAGGTGGGGGAATTTTCATTATCGACAACGATACCCATACCAGCAATAAAATTCAATGGACATTTACCAAATGAATTTACAAAATAGCAAGTAAACAACGTCCAAAAAGTATATCAATGAAATTTGCAGAACTTTAAAGAAAAGAACGGCCATGACCACAACGTTAATTTAATTAACGCATCTTCAATAGAAATCAAAAGATAAATAAATTAGAAAAATGAAGAAAACCTCTTATAGCGAAGGTGCATATAAAGAAAAAATATCCCTGTGATTACAACTATCAATTCATGGTCAATTTTCTACAACATATCCCCTATCCTAACTAAATTAATAAAGGAATGTATGATACCAAAAAGAGCATACAAAACAAAAAATAAGGTCGACAACCTAAACGATAGAGTATATATAAAATGAAATAAAATAAAAATGAAATAAAATACAAGAAAATAAAAAGCTGCACGCGTCTCCACCGATATGTCACGTGTAGATTTCTTTGTTGCGAAGAAATTTACATTCTGATGAAGTTAAGCATATAGCAAAATATATCAATTTAATTTTTCGTGTCATTATTATATATATATATATATATATATATATATATAATATATATATATATTAGTGTGTGTGTGTGCGTAGGAGGAGAAGAAGCGTATAAACCGGCATTCTTTTATCCCCTTCTTTGCAAGCTTTTCTCTTTGTTCACATGCGTTTTCTTTTAAAATTATATTATAAAAGCAAAAATCCCCAATCAGTATTACTATCCAACTGATCATCGTATATATCCGATGTACGTAACTCATAGTCTCTTATTGATTATTTTGTGCCTTTTAATACTTCGAATTATATAACATCACTCAATAAGTCACGGGCCTAACTAATAAAACAACAACTTTTAGGTAAAATCAGACTTTATTCATCAAGAGTCTCTTTCTAGGGTGATACACTGATTCAAAAGCTTCTCTAACAATTTGATGCTTTTTTGTAGAATGATTTTGTCTTTAGTCTCAAAATCCGATATCTCTTCATTATTGAAGCCAAATCTGGTTTACTGGTGAATTCTTTTGGGGTCAGTAACCAACCAGTAATCGCTGGGGACAAGATCTGGAGAAGAGGATTGGTATGGAAAAAAGTCGAAGTGCAATTCATGTAGTTTTGTCATCGGTGCGATCGACATATGACACTGTGCATTGTCCTGGTGTAAGAGGACTTTTTGTTCTTCATTTGTGGCGTTTTGGGGAATTTCATCCTTCAAACACATCAATAATGCTATATATTGCTGGTTCTTCCTATGTCAAGGTAATCGAGGAACAAAATATCTTGCACATCCCAAAATACGGAGGCAATTATCTTGTCTGTTGATGTTTGCGTCTTGGGTCGCTTTGGGCGACTTTCACCTACTGCTGTCCACTCAGTTACTCAGTTGATTGCCTATTTGACTCCGGAGGGAAGTGGTGGATCCATGGTTCATCTATTGTCACACATTTACGCCAAAAACCCTTTTTGTTGCGTTGAAACAGTTGCAAACAACACTCTGAATCATCGATGCGTTGTTGTTTTTGATTAACTGGGAGTAAACACGGCACCCGGTTTGAACACAGCTTTCTCATGAGAAATATTCATGCAAAATGGAGAATGCACTGCCTAATATGTCTTTAACTCTTATGATATCTCACGCAACTTCAATTTACGAAGGGCCAAAACGAGTGTGAAGAGTGTTTGGTTTTCCAGGACAACTCCTGGATTTGGGTGACCTTTCAGCATCATTTGTGTCTGTACAACCGCGTTTAATGTCTGCATACCACCTCTTAACCGTTGTTTCCGGCGGAGCAGAGTCCGAATAACACTTATCAAGCCATTACTTTGCATGGACAGTATTTTTCTCATCAGAAAACAAGGCTTTATCAACACACAAAATTCAGATTTTTCCATTGTTTGAAAATTTGCAACAGTAGCTTCACTTAAATAACTGTAATTTGTAAACTAATAATCCGATTTATGTCAAATTTTGATGTGCCATTCAAAGGTTAGTACTTTATAAAAATCCTATGGATATTTTAATTAGTGGCACCATCTATATGTCAAGCCCGGATTTATTGAGTGATGTATATATATATATATATATATATATATATATATATATATATATATATATATATAAGTGATACTTTTGGTAAATGTTCCCAGGTGTCATAATAAGTTTGGATGTTTAGATATGTTGAACTAATATTTCTATAGATAAATCAGTCTTCAATTAATTTCTTTTCTCATAATGGCAACCCAAAGATTTCTCTCACTGAATAACTTGAAAGGGTAATCTTATGACTTTACATTATCTTTGTGATAAAATTCTTTTTCTGGTTCTCCGTCAATGTTTGCTTTTTAAGTAAATTGTTTATATTCTATCACAAAAAAATCAAACTTTTGATTTGATGAAGGTTTCGAAGGTGTTTATTTCATCCTATGATTTTATTTTTGTTCCGACACAATCAAATCTCTATTTGTCTTTTTCTCTTTTCATTGATAATTTCTCTGTCAATTTAGCATTCAATTGAAAGAGCTTTCTTTCAATTTGAATTTAAAGTTTATCAAAACAATCCTTTATGAGGTTTCAGAAATTATATATTTGTTTAAAATATATCGGAAATTTGATTAAAGATAGATAGAAAACATGCTATCATTAAAAATGTAAAACGAAATATGAGAATACGAAATCAGAACATTATTAATTGCAGCATTGTTTCATATTAAGTATATTTTTTTGCATAAAACAAATGGAATCATTTCAGTGGAATTGTTCCATATTGTTCGTTAAAATCATCAACTAAATTTTGACGATGATATTTTCTATCACATGGATGGATTTCTTATTTAATATTCATTCTTTATGAATTCTATTTTTTTTTAAATATTTGAATTTGTTTAATAATATAAAATCACCAGTGACAAATTTACAACTGAAAATTTTTTAAGTTAGGTGATTTTAATTCTGGCAAAATAATATATATATATATATATATATATATATATATATATATATATATATATATATATATATATATATTGTGCATGCTATAGTTATAATTAAAGAATGCTCAATAATATTGATAGCGTATGTATATCTAAGTAAATGTTACGTGGACAGGAAGTTAACAGCACTTGGGAACTGACTGTTTTTTTACCTATGCGAAAGTCCCATGGACTAAAAAATGCCCTCGACTGTATTCATAACTTTAGTCAACATTTGATTTAGATATTTTGAATATAATGAAAACACACACTTTTTATACCCATAATATTAAGGGTATTAAATTATATTTATTTATGATTTTTTCCCAACATTAGTAACTGATGGTACTAATGATTTCATACAAGTATAACGTAGTGCTCATGAGAATGTATCTAGTCAGAAAATATCATCTTAATTCTCCAATATTCCCTTTTGTACTCTCGCTCATTTCACTCATCTTTTCATTGTTTCCTTGGACCTCAATTTTTTAAACATTTATTGACCAGCTCATCCAGACATAATAATAATTAATCCTAGTCGTGTATTCAATTAACACCTATTCATGTATATTTTGTGATCTTGGTCTAATTTTCTACATTCCTTCATTATATCAGTGTTGTTTTATCTCAATCCGCACTGAATCAACATTTACGGTTTTGCATTTCCCACTCTAAATTAACCTTGACATCATTTTTTATCAAGCTGGTCTAGTCTGCTAGTAATAGTGATTTAGTTTTGCTTTTCAAGTAACATCTGCGCAAAAACATTGATGTTATAACATTGAAAATTCGTTTTTGAAATACACAGGATATTGTTTCTCTTTATATTTGTTTCTCATTTAAGTCTTTCCTCATCCTATATTCATCATATTGTCAGTTTTACGGCAACATTTCGCTCTTATAATTAACCTTTAATCATTCAGACTAGAGCTCGAGAGACTTGGCAGCGATGTTGACAAAATCCTCACTTCTAACGATCCACCTACATATCTTACATTTTCACATAGCTTATCTCAATGTCATCCCCCAGGTGCAAGTCTTTCTGCATTGTCATCAATTTCGTTGGACTTTGATCCTAATTCCTCTGCTCTTCTCTTGGCCACTTTAGAAAGGACCGCAAATATCTTATTCTGGAGATTATCCAGCTATTTATTCATTTGATCGTATTTCCACTGTTGAGTCAAGTTTCTTAACACTTTCTTGTTCTATTGCAATGAACTTTCTTTTCATTCTGTTGAATTGAATTTGCTTCTAGTATTTCTGCTTACGTTCTATCCCGTTGAGAATCGTGATTATTTCTCATTACAAACGAATCGATTCATGTCAATACTAGTAACTAGTGGCTTTTGCTGAAGCTCATGCGGACAGCATGTCTATTCAATATTCCAGCACTTTTCTCGCTATGCTTGCCTCTTTATTAGGCATCCTATCATCCAAAATGCTCCGTACTTCTTGAACATGATTTTGGCATTTCACTTTTTATAGTTATTTAATAAGCTTAGCTTAGATATGGCACAAGGCCAGAAGTATGAGGCGCTCAATGAGAATCGAACTCACTAACAATGGTTTGCAAATCTAGCTTGCTAACCATTAAACCACGTGAAGTAGCCGTATTTCATTTTTTATAGTTTTATACTGATGAAACTCATTTTGTTGTTTATGATGTTTAGATCTGGTCTTCTCATTCTGGGGTAGAAATTAGTCATTCGTTTATTTCTTCGCCGTTATGTAAATTAAAATTAGTTTGTATACACTGATGAATTATGTGTCAGAATTAACCTTTTTGTCAATAAAATGCATAATGGGTAAATACATTCACACACGCATATATATATATATATATATATATATATATGTATATATATATATATATATATACAGGTGGGCCAAAAGTAGGATGATAGTTAACACTTAAACTTGATTAAGTAACTGTAACCCTACTTTTGGCTCACCCTGTGTATATATATATATATATATATATATATATATATATATATATATAATATATATATATATATACAGGGTGGGCCAAAAGTAGGATGAGAGTTAACACTTAAACTTGATTAAGTAACTGTAACCCTACTTTTGGCTCACCCTATATATATATATATATATATATATATATATATATATATATAGCTTCTCCTGTATGAATAGTATAGACAGGATAATTTAAAAAAAACATAACAACAGGATAATTAACAGCCAGGTAAATAATTAAAAAACAGGAAGTATGCAAACAGAAAAGCTGCAACTGCCGAGACCCAAGCATGTGTCCGGTAAGAGGAAAGTGTCTGACCAAAGGAGTAATTTACCTAGCATCAGTAACATCTACCCAGAAACCGGACACCACCAAATATTACGTAGGATGCACGAAATCTGAATTTAAAACTAGATTCACAAACCACAAACACACTTTCTCTAATATTAAACGAGAAAATGCAACAACGCTAGCTAGCTACATTTGGGATTTAAAACATCAAAACATAACACCGATTATCAAATATGATTTATTAAAAAAAACAGTGCTTGCCGAGGTCTGACGGACCCATGCTTCATGTGTCTACAGGAAAAGTTAGAAATAATTAGATTCCCAAAATAAAAATGACTTAATTAATAAAAAGGATGAGTTCCTAGGAAAATGCATGCATAGATTACGCAATGCATTAGAATACCAATAAGATAGAATTGATCAATAAGGGCATAATACAGTAAAATTATGATAAAGCAGTAACAAAGAAAAACTACTAGAAGAAGTAAATAAATAAAAAGACAGCCAAACTTCAGACAAACTGACCCCATAAAGGTCAATAGAGTAAGTTGAAGATAGTGGTAAGGGTAATAAAAGTATAATGTTACAGCGCACCACTACCCACGTAGGTCAAGATAGGAGGAGTTTAACCTCAACTACAAACTAGCAGCCCACTAAGTTAAATTTCAGGAAGAATTAAAGAAATATCTGTCTAGCTATATAAAGTAACCGAAAATATCCACTCAATCCCCTTGATGAAGGTGTTAGAGTAACACCGAAACCGCGGTCGGGATATGACTTCTTCTACGACTATATATATATATATATATATATATATATATATATATATAGGGTGGGCCAAAGGTAGGGTGATAGTAGATAAACACTTAAACTTGATTAAGTAACTGTAACCCTACTTTTGGCCCACCCTACATATATATATATATATATATATATATATATATATATATATATATATATATTATATATATATCGGTTAGTGCACCAAAGGTTTCTTCCCAAGTAGTTACAGCTCTACGAATTGTCATCTTCAGGGGTGGATGTAATTAAGTTTGTTCAGAGTTCTATTTAAACACAGAATGTTGTTGAAGGGTCATGTAGTAGTAGGAGTAAGTAGGAGGGGCAACTCACATAAATTATATAAAGAGGTGGGCGTGGAGAATTGAAAGGACGAGAATGGACGGGAAATGAGTCAATATCATTTGAGAACAAAGCTACTATATTCGAAATTAATTATAGGTAGGCTTGTTTTTCCTAATGTATAAGGCTTTGTGAATTCGAAGTCTTAACTTGTGTTTTCTTTATGTAGTATGTGTGTGTTTTCAGAAAGAATTTCCCGGTAATTTGGGGTAGGAATTCATATGATTTTAAGTGTTGAGAAACAGCTATTATCAGACAGATGAAGTGTTAAACGGCGCGACAAGATCGTAAATCGGAAACCAATTTATGTACTTTCATCTTTGCAGAAACAATCTCCTAAATGGGATTTGAATTTGTGCACTACATTAGTCTCACAAAGAGAACCAGTCGAGGGGGAAGAGCTATTACTGGCGACAACCTTAGTAGTTTTAAATTTAAGGTAGTATATGATTAATTTTACTTCATTTCTGGTGGGGAAAAGGTTGGTACGAATTAAATGTTTTAAAACCACTTCATGCAATTTCTGTGCATCCGGTTACGATAATATATTATGTTATGTACAGGAGTTTTTGATGTAAAATTTTCCACTTTGTAGTTAGTTAAAATCATTAATGGCCTGTCTAATTTGTTCGTCAGTTTGGAAATTCGTTGTTGATGTGGTTTTGTTTAGTATTTTCAAGTTCAAAATAGATCATTGTTTTGGGAGAGGAAATAAATTTTGCACGATATATTACGTTTTTTACAATAGCTTTTTATAGTGCCAAATGTTTTCATATTGATAATTAAGGATGCATGTATTGATAGAAAGTTTTTATTGTTAGTGTCAATCAAAGCAACAAGTCATTATTGAGTTTGTACGTGAAATTGAAAACAGTTTTGTTGGAAGTTTTGTTGAAGTTCATGCAGTTCATTCGTGCTATTGACAAGGAGAAGAATATCATTAACGTAATAAACGTAGAAGCTGTTTTTTTAGAATGTTGAATACTTTGTTTTCAAGGTGATCCAGGGGAAAGCCGTCATGTTGTATATATAGATCATCATAGTGGTCATAGAATGTAACTTCTGTTATACAACAGAGTAGGATTTTTAAAGAATGCTGTGGGCTATTTTAAGTGGTGGATAGACAGGAATATAAATGTTCTCGAGGATAATGGCAGACAGATGTTTAATAGTATATATATATATATATATATATATATATATATATATATGTGTGTGTGTGTGTGTGTGTGTGTGTGTGTGTGTGTGTGTGTGTACGCCAGAAAAAAACGAAACATAATGGCAACATTTTTATTATAGCAATATACTGTAAATAATTAATATTAAATCCAGTTTTCACCTGAATGAAACTTTGATAACGTCTCTGATTGCAATGAAACACTTTTTAATCAACGAAACTATCAATATAAGAAAGGTAACTATAAAATATTTCGTTGGGTCTCTTAGCAACAGTTACCATCTCCTGCCCATGTGGCATGTTATACTGTATTGGTATATGTTACCAATATAAACGAATAATCACGTTAGTTTTTCCAAATGAAAATCATCAATACATCATTGTCCACTAGTTACTCATGGACATTACGTAATATCTAATTCATTTGTCACTCTATTATCATTTCACCTGTCATGACTATAGTCAAATGAAATGTTTAAATATATGTTATATTACTAGGTTAATTCTTTTTAATGCTGCTTTTAAATTTTCGACACACACACGCACGCACACACACACACACATATATATATATATATATATATATATATATATATATATAAGTAAATGTTGATGGGGCGCCCTAGAGTCGGTATCGGCCATGCAGCGAGGGAGTCTATCCTCTTTTCAATAGCGCTAGACCAAGGAGATTGTTTTAGCATCTGAGGTGTAGCACCACACCTACCATCAGCTCCTTACTTTACCGCACAGACCCCTGTGCTACTCATACGCTGAGTTGGCGAGGACCGGTATCGAACTAGGAACCTTGTGATTTCTAGCCGAACGCTCTACCGACTGAGCTAACCTGGCCCTATATATATATATACGCATAGTGTTTTATTTTTATTCTTTTAGCTTACTTTTTGACTTTCTTTTTATGTTTTATTACCCAAGGAATCAAAGCCGCTATATCAAATCGATTTAATTGAATATGGAAATATATTAATTTGTTATAATTTTCATTATTTTTCCTTTTCTTTTCGTGTTAGAATCTTTATTTCCCTCCCTAACTTGTTTTGCTTTTATTTAACCAGAAATCCTTTATTTAGTTTTCATTATTTCATATTCTTTATTCTAAATTATTGACCAATCGAACAGCTTTATGTTCGCCTCATAATTCCAACTCTTGCTTTGATTTTCTTTGTAGACTTTTATCATCACCAAAAATTCTAAACATTTCAGTCGTCCTAAATGTGTACGTTTCGTTGACTCCAAAATCCTTTATCCTTCATATCCCTTTCTTTATGTGCATTTTAATTCAAGAGCCAACAAATAAAAAATGATTTTCCTTTCGTTCTCCTCTTTGTATTATTTTAGACTCACTTCATTTTTTTATTTAAATAATCCCACCATTTTCTTTCTTATATTTTTCCACATGTCTTAATTCCAATTGATGAGATTAGCATGCAAATGTGAAAGATGACGCATGGAAATTTTGTATTCAATGTCCATTGTGTTTTATATTTTGCTTCAGTTGATTTACATCAAGAAAATGTTTGATTAAACGTTATCAACAAAAACGTGTCATAAAATTTTATTTTTTAAAGTAACCAAAAATAAATGTGTTGTATGAATGCACGAACAATCCATTACACGGTACAGAGACTTTATTGGAAAATGTTTTACAATTGTCAATTCGAACGTCAGACAATAACAAAAGTGAAATACTTATTATTATTATTATTATTATTATTATTATTATTATTATTATTATTATTATTATTATTATTATTATTATTATTAAAATCACTTTTATTTTCGGAGATAATGATGATAAAACTCACGACTATTTCACAATTACGATCCTCATGTGTGCTAGTATTCTACGTGTCTGAACTGAAGGTATCTGTTGTCACTTGGACCTCAATGAAAACCATTAGTTTTTATTGGTGTGAAAAAACGGAATATTGTTTGGTTGGTTGATTTTGTTTTATAGTATATCAACCCATATTAGATCATTTTGATATCATAATTCATGCTTAAATGGTCACATCTAAGTATTGAACGGACTCATCGCAGCTTCTGTGACTTGACAATAAGCAAACCCGAATGAACTACATATTATTTAAGATACAAATAGATCGCTCAATCACGACCAGAAGACGGATCAATTATCAATTAATATTAGGTCGTCATCAATTAGACTTTTCTGTTCCAGATGACCACAAATTGAAAGTGAAAAAAGGATAAAAGCTGGTCAAATAGCTGGACATTGTCAGAGATCTGAAAAGGTTATTGAACATACCGTGTTCATTTAAGAAATGCTCCAGAATATCATAGTAGGGGTAATTATTTATTTCTTCGGTGAGATTTCTGCTGCAGAGTTTCATTTCGATAAGTTTTCTCGTTCTTCAGATTTTTTAATTCCTTATATTTTGAGTTATGGTGTTAACTTCCAATATTCTCCGGTATTTGTTTTCTTTTACTGTAAGTGCTTTGATACTTTCCCCATTGGATAATTCTATTCGTATTGTTACCTCTCTTTAATCTTTTTAATTATAATATTTATAATGGCAAGTTTGTAATTTCATTCCAATACCTAAGCTGTTCTTTTTCATCTTTGACAAATTAGTACCATTCCTTTATATAAGGTGGTTTATCCTTTCATGCGACTTTCTAAATGAGTAGTCTCCCTTGAATTTTCTTGGTGACTTGGGTGACATCATTGCTGTAACAAATAATAGAGGCAAGGGTTAGTATCTTTGGAAAATGCCTCATTAAATTTTTATTTCGGTCAGAGTTTGTCCATTTTTTGCTAATTCCACTCTCCAGATTTTATAATCTACATTTTGTAGTTTTTTTCGTAAAACTGAAAATGTAATATATTTTCCATATATGAGGATCATTTTTAGCCCAGGAGAGATGATTTCTGAATGGTTATGTTTTGAGCTTGAAATACCGGCAAAGAATCAGCAAGGAAGCTCTTTAAGATTGGGCCGACAACATTTTTAGCGTTAATGTCACAATACAAACTTCAATATTTTAGAAGTATCAGTTGATTAATCTTGCGCGTGATGACGATCCTTTTAGGAGAGTAGGTGAATTCTTTCGATGCTTAGGATAGTTGTCCAACTCATGATCGTATCAGCGGTAGAAATTTCATAAGTGAAAATGAAAAATTATCTCGAGAATTGAAACTTATGATTCATCTGGGCTAAAAGATCAGAATTAATCATCATAAACCAGAGAAAAATATTGATATTGGATGTTTCTATTTTAGTAGATCATAGAAAGTGAAATGTTCGCAATCTGACTTCACCAGAAAACCGATAGAATTGTGTAATATAAAGATGACAATAAAAATAGAACAAGAAATCCAAGATGGAAACTAAAGCTCCAGTACAACTGAATTATTAAAACTAACTATAAAACATAACACAGAAATGTTTTGTGAAGAGTTAAAATTAATAAAGGCTGTCTAGAATTTAATGTTTATGCCTCCTCTACGTTGCCATTGATTGTGATAAAAATTCAAACGCCAAAAATGTTAAAATCATTTTATGGTATCTGGGAAAGGTCAACAAATAAATATTATAGAAGAATGCCATAACTTTGTATCTACTTCATACGGTTAAAACTATGAATTAAGATTCGGTTTAACAAATTCAACGAAAAGTTATGATCCAGTTTACTTTTTAATTAGAACTCCACGCAAAAGACTAAAAGATAAGAACATGCACAGTCCTATTAGTAAGTACATGAAAATTGGTGGCCATAGATTTATCCGTCCTTGACATGTGATAATAGACAGACATTTTAATCCGTGATAAAAATAGTATTCTAAAACATATTTTGCAACATATGAATTACGTTTATAAGTACTACGGAGGATTTTCTTACAAGAATGCACGTTTTGGGGGAGGTATATCATAGCTAATAAAATTCAACCATATAGATTTAAAGTGTTTCACTCTTAAAGTCTTCAGTAATACAAGATTGAGTAAAGATGATAGGCATATGAAAAATATTGCCTTTCATCTTCTCAATTATCATTATTATTTTTTATTGGCTAATGATATATCATTGAGACATCTTTCTCCATTCACTTTCCAATTCTCTCTCTTCCTCTCGCTCAAAATCACTTTCCTCTCTCTCTCTCTCTCTCTCTATATATATATATATATATAGAGAGAGAGAGAGACAGAGAGACAGAGAGAGACAGAGAGAGAGACAGAGAGAGAGACAGAGACAGAGATAGATAGATAGATATAATCTTTTGTGATATAAAAAAAATATGCATTTTTATTCGCCTTCAAGCGCAGGGAAAGACGCCTTTTCTGGGATAGATTGTACATTTCCTTTCTTTTCTGGATTAATTTATTCCTCTGCAACTGTACACATGAAGACTTTTGCATTAATTTCAATATAAACTGTTTGTGTCCTCCATTCCAAGAGAGTTACCCTCTTAATGTGCTACTGTGGTTTCCATTTGCATTTGTTTTCCCCTTGAATTAGACTCCGACATATACAAATGATATTAGAATATTTATTGAGTTTGAGAGTGTTCAAATACCAAGTTTCCT
Organism: Doryteuthis pealeii; assembly: GCA_023376005.1. Lineage (NCBI taxonomy): Eukaryota > Metazoa > Mollusca > Cephalopoda > Myopsida > Loliginidae > Doryteuthis > Doryteuthis pealeii. The sequence continues at coordinate 70,999,591 of CM042158.1, forward strand.
CAAGATTGGGCGATTAGCACAGGTGTCTATATATAGCAAGAAAGCAAGTAAATGAAATTAATTATACATTGAATGAAAAAGTTTTATATTGTTGAAGAATAATCAAGCTAAGTTCCAATTACCGTCAAATTGGTAAGACACGGCAACGAGCGGTTAATACAATACCGTCTCGTCGCTATTCTACTGCAGACTGACAGGGTATTTATAAAACTACACAATATCATAGAACCACAGCAGCCAATCAGAACTCAGGGAATGGAATCACCCAAATGCATGAATGGACTATTCTTGATTTCTATGATATTGTAGAGTTTTGTAAATACCCTGTCAGTCTGCAGTAGAATTGCGACGAGACGGGATTGAAGTCAGTTAGTCTACTGTTGGTTTGAATAACAGCAACTAGCTAAGTACAACGGAAGCAGTGTCCAAGACAGTTGGTATTTATAGAAATCAAGAATAGACTAAATGACTTCAATAATTGTTACATTATTGAATAGATTCACTGTTATTTGCAGGTATAATAATTAGACGAAATAATACCAGATAAAAGAGGGGTAGATTATATTATGACCGTTTAATTCAATACATAGTCCTCCCATTATAGAATTGTTTATCCAAGATAAAAGTATCATTTGAAAACGGCCATTGATATTGTGGTTGGTTGATTTTGTTAAAATTGTAGATTTTTAATAGTGAGTGCGATGGAAACTATCCAATCAGTTAAGGATCAGAGTAATGACCAAAATAATTTTTCTTTCATTCAAAGTAACTGATTATGCAGACCAGTTAAATGTTTGTTTTTATATTTTACTATTCAACGGAAGCAGACTTTATTAAATTCACAACTACATCATCATGTGTATCTTCACCTTGAGGAATTATTCACAATGTAACCGTAAAACCTTCACTATCTTCAAATCTTTCTTTTCTTCCTTACCTTTTACTTTATCTTTAACCACTCACATCACATTTTCTTCGTTAATATTTACTTCTCTCTTTTATATCTTATCTTATTTTGTTTATCCTATTTTATCAAAGTATTTCAATTATAATTATAAACGTAACGCCCTTCTTTTGATTTCCACCCTCACACATACTAATCCTGATCAAGAGTCTTTGAAGTAATATTTAATTGTAAATTAGGAACTATTTTCTCTCTTGGAAGCACATCTCTACTTTCTCTGGAAATCTATAATATAATACAATCTTTGCCTCTTAACCCTTCTTATCGAATCTTTATAGGTTTTCTCTTTAATTTTCTTCAACCGACACCTTTGCA
>CM042158.1:71005869-71020869 GCA_023376005.1 Doryteuthis pealeii
AGCAATTCTTATCGCTTAACATAAAAGGTGTTCATTCTGTATTATCGTACACCTTTTTTTTACCCGACACAAAAGAGATAGACTAATAATAACCCCTGCACTGTCTTCGATTGATCGATCGGTTCGGTAACCAATATCTTTTCACTCCGATGTCGGTGTACTTAATATCCGGGCTAAATTTCTCGACAACAAATGGCTGACAATATAGAAATAGGTTTTGGCTTTTGAAGTAACATGAAGGTCGAGGAAGGAGAACCTCTATATACACAGCGAAGAAAATGAATTTTAAAAAGCGATGAAAAGTGAATGATTTAAAAGAGAAAGCATCAGTGTGTGAGAGAGAAAGAGACAGAGAGAGAGATAGACAGACAGACAGACAGACAGATGGTCATCGGAATAAAAAGGCAAAAATATGAACAGGTTTCGACTTGATCAAGACAAGTGAAACCTTGAATAGTAAAATAGTTAACAGAGAAGTGATGTTTATTTCTTTAAGGAAAATGCAAAGGTGGAAAAGGAAAATTGAGAAATATTTAACCGAATTAAAAACAGACTAATTTATTGTAAATATATTTATAAAAGAGTTTTTGGAATGTGATAGACAGAATAAGAGAAGAAAGTTTATAAAATAATGAAAAAATAAAGAATTGTAGCACAGGTTAAAGAAGAACTGCTAAGGAGAAGATATAAATGCAGGGAAATTAATTAATTCTTAAGAAGTAGAGAATAAATGAAAGGTTTGACAGGAAAAATAAATAAAAATAAATGTTTTGATATTTGATCCCGGGGGTGCTGGTTGAATTCATTGACAATATAAAGAAAGAATGAAATGATGAGAAAATGCATAAAAGATGGAAGTCAGAAGAAGTGTAGAATAAAATAAGCAAAAGACAAAGAATGTATGCAATGTTTGAAATGAACATATAATGTGATATGTAAAAATAAAGAAAGACAATATGAAACAAGGAGATTTTCAAGAGCAAATTAAAGAAAGGAAAAATGGGATTGAGAGTTAAAGTCGAGGATGTGGGCAGTGGAAAAATGGATGAATTGGAAAGGAAAAAAGTAGAGTTGGTGCTGACGAAGAAAAATGATTGACGAAAATGTATTAAATGGAAATATATTGTGACAAGAAGAAAAGCGTTTTTGAAAATGGCAACAAAATGGGAGACATCAAATTAATACAGATCTGTCTTTTAAACGGTTTATCATGAGATAAATCAATGAAAACATTCATTGAATGAATTATGCGTATTGAATGTTAGACATATCTGCACGCAGTTTTGGAAGTCAAAAATTAAACAGAAAGAAAATAAAACAAATAAACTAATTAATAGAAATATGTTTTGGTTTTAAAGTAATATTTTTGTGCATATAGAAAAAGAAATAATTTTATATGACATTTGAAAATATATGGTGAGAAAAAGCGATGTGTAAGACTTGTACTAGAAAAACATTGAAATTAGCAGTCCGTTGCAGTCTAAATTACTCTCTCTCTCTCTCTCTCTCTCTCTCTCTCTCTCTCTCTCTCTCTCTCTCTCTCTCTCTCTCTCTCTCTCTCTCTCTCTCTCTCTCACACACACACACACACACACACACAAACACACACACACGCACACACACACACACACTCTCTCTCTCACTCTCTCTCTTTCTTTCTCTCTCTCTCTCCCTATCTATCTATTTATATATATATATATATATATATATATATATATATATATATATATATATATATGTGTGTGTGTATCTACCTATCTATTTATATATCTATATCTATATCTATCTATCTATATATATATATATATATATATATATATATATATATATAATTTATTATAAGATTAAAAGGCGATTGTTACGATTGATTTCAAAACAGCGGCTAACGATTTATTCTCAGGACACTGGGACTCCATAAATTGAAACCAATAGTAAAAATCGTCTTTTAATTGTATCCTTCACTTTAATAAATAAATATGTGTCATACACCTGTAATCGAGCACTTTATTTTCATTTCTTGAATACAAAAACTATATATATATGTATGTATGTATGTATGTATGTATTTATGTATGTATGTATGTACGTGTGTATGTGTGTGTGCTTATCACTAAATGTGTTTTAAAGTGAATATCTTAGAAACAGTGATATCATTTTGTTCAAATTCCAAGTTCAAATACTTTAGAAACTATAATTAACTGGAAGTTTTCATAAAATAACACATACGCCCAAACCGATGGAAGGGGTAAAGGAAGCATACGAATATTAAGTATAATAAGGGATTTTTGTATTTAGTGTTTGTAGATTATTGTACCATATTTTAATTTTGATCCTTTGTGATTAAATCTCCATTTTGACTGAGATCAGTTTTAACATCTGTAAACTCTAATTAATCCAAAGAGTTTTTATTATTACATCTGACTCACTCGTATAATGGGGTTGTATTTTGGCATATATCCCTTAACTGAATACAACGAATCGAAAATTTCCATATATAAAACCCTACACCGTCTTCAATATTATTCATATATTATTTTAGAGCCATTTTCCCATTCCACGTTGAATTTACTGAATGTACCTATCAATTTGGTTTCTCTCATCAGTCATCAGTGGTATTGTAGATCTGCATCGAACTTTGAAAGTCAAATTTCTAAACTTATGTAATAGCAAGATCTACATTCTAATTTTCTTTAATAACAAACTATGTTTTGATTGTTGTTGATATTGCAGTAATTATGACAGAAAAATATTAAACATAATTTGGTTTATCTTAACAAAAACTGAAATGTTTACTTATCTATAGGATGATTTGCTATATTTAAATATATACATTAATCAAAATGATATACATGATTTAACTAATTGTTAAAATTCAAAACATTGTATAAAATAAAATTATTATTTTTAAGTTAATGTATTCGTTTCTAAATTACGTTTGACTTCATCTAAAAGCCCCAAACCATGATTTTATACGTATAGGCCCCTATTGAACGATATCATCTCAGCTGAAGCATGTGACATATTGACAGTTTAAATGAAAACCTTTGGCGTAGGTAGGGTCAAGGCTAAATATAGCCACAATCCCCGCAACTACTTTCAGACTGACACTGGGATGTTCCCTTGATGCAATGGGAGAGGTGCTGCTACATTGTTAGAATAGCCAGGATCAAGTGTGCATCATTTTCTTTATACCACGCTCTGTTAAAAAATAATTAAAAAAAAGCAGCTGAACGCAATGAACAGATTGGACACTTTAATTCCATCAGGAAAAACCGGGAAAGAAGTGTCATGAATGCATCACAAAAAGGATCGCCTAAACAGCCTTTACAAAAGACAGCACACACACACACGGACAAATAGCCAGCGTGCGTGCACATGTATATGCGTATATATGCAATTGTAGTTACTTGCACATACACATTAAAATACTATAAACATACAGGATTAGGAAGCATAAAAAGAGTAGACGTAAAAATAGAGCATCGTAAAGGACTAGCAAAAAGTTTCTGAAAATAAAAATGTTTCTTTAAGGATAACAATTCCGAGACAAGTTTTGGAGAATTGGAAAGTGACAACAAGAAAACGGCGGAAATTGAATGTCTCTCCAATAAAAACGATCTAGAAATAGATTGGAAAAGACTTCGTGAAATTCGAAAATTATTTTTCCTAGACATTTAGAGCCGAAATTTTCAAGTATATCTTTGTATTCTATCGAGGAAAGGAGAAGCATCTTTTCCTGTGGGAAAATAACGTGTGTACTCGGCTATATATATATATATATATATATATATATATATATATATATATATATATATATATATATATTATATATATAGAGAAGAGAGAGAGAGAGAGAGAAAGAGAGAGAGAGATGTGTGTATATATATCGCATCATATATAATATATCGTTATTTATATAATTATATATATATATATCGCATCATATATGTAATATATCGTTATTTATTAGATTATATATATATATATCGTATATATAGTATCATATATATAATTTATCGTTATTTATATGATGATATATATATTGTATATATAGCATCATATATATGATATATCGTTATTTATATGATTATATATATGTAGTATATGATTATATTTAGTATATACAATATATCGTTATTTATATGAAAATGTATAGTATATGATAATATATATAGTATATATCCCATCGTATATATGATATATCATTATTTATATGAAAATATATATAATCATATTTGATTATATATATACATCGTATCATATATATAATATATCGTTTATATATATATATATATATATATATATATATATATATATATATATATATATATATATTCTATGAAAGCAAAAGGCATTCTTTTCTCATAATTTTATACTCACCAAGTCAGCATTTAACTCACGTTTCTTGGACAAGTGTGCTTAGGTGTGATAATTTATGTAGGAAGAATAAAGAAGAAACAAAAGAATATACGGAGAGAGAAATTACTCTTAAGGTAAGTAATGAAGAGAAAGATGATGTACGGGCTTGTGCTATGAATTGAAAGTATGAGGAAAGAACAATGGAAATAACAGATGTATTAAAAGAACGAAAGAATGAAAACAAAATGAATGAGAGTTATTTACACAAAAATAAACGTTTCAGTTGAATAACACAAGAAAAAAAAGGGTGTGAAAAAGAAAAAAGGGTAAAATCTGAAGTTGAAGGAAATATGAGATAAAAGAAACGAACAGGAAAAAATGAATTTTAAAAAATGTTAATATTTCATATTAAATTTTATCAACATCCGTCATTTAGGAATTCCGAAATTACAGATTGTTTTTCTCTTCCAAACAAATCCTTTAAATCCATTTTGTTTTTCATTTATAATTTCTATCAAGGTCAATTCCTCTGATCGCAAAAACTGAAAAAGATATTTCCCCCGACATTGATAGCTCGCAACCAGATAGAACAAATGAATAAAAACATCCTGCATCAATCCATGAAGTGTAAACAATACTTTTGGTTTTCTTTCTCTGAACAAAATACAGGATATATTAAGAAAACCAACACTTGAACCACATACAAAAAATATTGACGACAAATATATAAAAATATACCGCGTTTAAACATAAAGACAATTTTTTATTTGTCTCTGTTAAGAGACATTTCAAGAAAACCTTGATAGGAAATTGAATTTTATTCGAAGGGTTACATAAACTTTTGTTTTCATTATTCTCTATCTTCAGTTTATAAGTATATTTTGTATGTCCTGGTTTGACTATTTTTCTGGTTGAATGAGTCTGCTTATTTGGCGGTTTTTATTCATATTCCCCAAAGGAAATCACCAAAATAAAAATCAGTTTTTCTGTCATTTTCTTGGTAATTTTATTGGGAAATTAGAATAGCTTTATATATAACTTCATTAGTCATACAGACATAGATAGATAGTTTCACACTAGAGAAAAAATCAAATGAATTGATTTTCTTATACAACTAAGATGATGAAGCTGAAACATATACACAACGGTTTTCTTTTTCTGCACACTTTTTATTCTATTATCTTTTATGCTTTATGAACAGAAACAAAACCGTGAACATGTTTTTTATAATACAAATCAATGCTATTGTCCCTGTGCGTAATCAAGTGACGTTTTCTCATATTTCTCCTTAAAGTAAAAAGTATTTTTCCTGTGTCGCAATCATATCTGAAAAATATCTTTCAGCCTGAATGTTATATTTAAAAGGGAAAATATATTATGAACGACATACGTAAAAGAATATGATATATATTGGTCTAATCTTATGTAAACATGTAACAATTGCATATCTATGTTCAGTATACAGTTTATAAAAAAAGCCAATAGATGGCTCTATCTCACAGTGTTACAGGTCACACTCTGACAAGAGTTATTACCTGTCAGCATCTCTTTAGAATTTATTGGATACATTTTGGGGGCTGACACACGCACTAGCCTTCATGAAGGTAGATATCTAAGATCTTTGGCATTAAGCCGGATTAGTGAATTATAAAGGATGCAGAAGTATATGTCTGCCTTAATCCATGAGAAGACAACCCTCTAAAAGAAAGACACACTGAAATAAAATCTAAAATATGTGTAACCTCGATTTATCTAGATTTGTTTGTTTTTTTGTTTCTTTGATTTTGATTAGGTTACTTCTTTGAGAAAATCAGATTGTGATACTCGGCTTACACAAGCGTTGGTCACTATACAAGTATTAACCCATTTCATAGACAGTAATATCGCGTTTTTTATTACAACTTGCCAATGTTGAAGTAGCCTTGCTTCCATAAAATTCAACATCAATTGAGATGTAATGATGTGTGATGGGGTGATTAGAATTCGTTGATTGTATCCCCTGCAACAAATAGAGGCATCCTAGGTTGAGCACTAAACGGCATCTGATGCTGTGTTCCAGTTCTAAAGATCTAAGATTTATTCCTACTGTTTCCAGTTATCGGTTAGGGTCCCATCTATGGGAGAAGTAAATATGTTTGAACATTGTCCGTATTTGATAGGACCGTGCGCAAAATAGAACTTAAGAAACAGCACGTTGTAATTATGAACTTACAATGAATGCGATTCCCTAACATCTATGGTTAAAATAACCCTAGAAGGGTTGCCATTAAACTGCAAATTATGTTCTTTCAAGAAAAATCTAGGAAATTTAAAGCAGCATCGTTGGCACCTTATGAGCTCAAATTCTTAGCGATCAAGGCGAACAGACCATTTCTCCGGAATTTGATGTTACGCCTTGAACCAAATTAGACTAACTTCATCAAATGACAACACAGGTCAGTCTCTGACATCTTCAGTATTTTTAAATGTTCTTTAATACAAACTAAAGACAAACATTTATACCTAAATACAAAACACCTTTGTATTCAATTATACTTCCTTGAAAAAAAGAAATTAGTGAAATAGATCACTAATTAGGACTGAGCCTATTTTAGTAGTGACTACCCCAATCAAAGTTTAACAGGTTTGAATTCAGAGTTTTCCTTCTCCTAGATCTGTTGCCTAACCAAGGTTAAAGAGTCCAGTCTGCCCTACTATAGCTGGAGGGAGAGTAGTTGGATTCATACCTTTCCCAAGGGTCGAAGAAAACGAATTTCTTAATAATAAATTGAATAGTTTTTCCTCGACAATGCAGCGATGCTGTTACAAGGTGCATGACCCGTAGATTCATTGATATTTGAAAAATCACTAAGCGAAGGCAAATCAAAGTACTTGCAAAAATAATATTGTCAAATATTTGACGCTGGCTACTAAATGCTAAAGAAAGTCATCTTAGTTAAAACGTCCTGCCTTTAAGAAATTCATCCCAATTCCCGACTCATAGAGATTTTTTTCTACACAATTCTTAAAGTTTTTCTTTTCATAGTCGTCTTTATTACGGCCGGCATATCACAGGATTCAATTCTATTCGCTGTGAATATGTATTGGCTTAGCTTCCGGTAATTGTAAAAAGCCTCATTGTCGCTAATAATAATCTTAGAGTGTGCCTCTTTGAAATATGCCTTAAAAGCAAAATGGCAGGGAGAATGAAGAAAAACAAATTCTGTAGACATAGTAGTTATAGCTAGTTGCTTATTGTTTGCATTCTCAGACGTTTGGCTTATTTTTTCTCAATAGCAACCATGGAGGAAATGAATTCTTCTAATATTCACAGAATTTATGGTATATATATATATATATATATATATATATATATATATGGGGGGAGAAAGTGATAGAAACATATATAGAGAGAGTGATATATATATATATATATATATATATATATATATATATATAGGAGAGAGAGAAAGAGATTTGGGGAGAGAGAGTTATAGAAAGATATATAGATATATAGAGAGACAGATTGAGAAAGAAAGATAGAAAGAGAGCTATAAACAAATATATGTACCAAGATATGAAGTAATTTTCATGCTGGCAGATATGTCTGTTAATTTTAATGGCGACAGGCAAAGACAGATATTTTCTAAAACGAGTGCAGTTGTTGTTTTATGAGGATAAACCTGACTGATAATACATAGTAATGATCCGATTTCTTTGTACATGTTACCCTTGCACTTCATGAAACTTTGAAAGAAAAGCAGTTTCAACTCTACATTAAAAGTTAATAATGATACTTAACTTTCCTTAGACTTCCCCTAAAAAATAGTTATCTTTATCTATATAAGGGTTTAGTAATCGGCGGTTAGTGACAATAGAAATATCTCGCTCTGATTTCGGTTATTGTTCATTCTTGATTAAAACTATATTTTCTCATCATAGCTACAGGATAACCCCCTAGACAATACACCCTGGATGTTTTAAAAGAAGTAGGTTTCATGATCAAATATTTTGGGGTGAGGCAACTCTAAAAATGATTGGTAAAATAGCTGATCAATCAAACACATATATTCATTGCTTAATTAAATAAGAGTCTCTTAAATACAAGTGTACCAACACATACACATTTTATTTATCTTTTAATTACACCTCATTAATATTATATTCATAGCAATGCTTACATGCACAAACACTCATATATATATATATATATATATATATATGTGCATATATATATATGTGTGTGTGCGTGTGAGTGAGTGAGTGTGTGTGTGTGTGTGTGTGTGTGTGTGTGTGTGTGTGTTAGCAATTTTCTATGAATAAAGAAAATAAGATCAATGGAACTTTTATAATGAAAGGTAAAAGTGTTTAATGTAAAAAAAAACAGCAGTTAAAAAGCTGCTCCTTAATATTTATTTTTCTTTAAATATATAAAAGCATCTTCATATAAACACACACACACACACACACACATACACACACACACACACACACATATATATATATATATATATATATATATATATATATATATATATATATATATAATGTAGGACGTGAAAACAAAAACTTGATCAATCTATCTGTTTATTATAAGATTTTGGCCTATATAGTTTTCATTAGATAAAGATTTGAAAATTTTACACTTCAGAAGAGATTACTTGGAAACCTTAAAACTGTCTACCAGGTTGTCATGGTAAATCTGCTTATCAGCATTGTTTAAGAATCTGAAAACATCACTTTTGTGCACGACGTAAAATATTGATAATAATTAGTTATAACTACATAGTTTTCTTAGCTGAGTTTTTCTAAATCAAAATCATAGAGTATAAAACGTTATAATAAATAAATCAATCGACAACCAAATTATGTAGTTTTTATGTCAAATCTTTATTCTGTCGGATATTTTATTCATTCATTTATGTGAAAGTTAATTTAAGTCATCCCTAGTGAGCTCTACTGGGTTTTGGGAGACTTGTACACATTGATCTACTTTTATAATAAAGTAATGATATCTGAACAAGTCGGCGCCAGTTTTTCATTCTTTTTTATCAACCGTCTCAATAAAGTTTTTTTTTTAAATTTATAGGCGAACAACAGGATTATCCAAATACAGCACTGTCTGTACTTACATAATCTAGCTACTTTTCTTGTTTTATAAACAGAGATTTTATCTCAAGGGTACGATTTGAGGATAATAAACGAAACAATAGATGTGCTTCGATAAAAACTCACAGAAATAAGTGTGTTGAATTTCAAGGAGACTATTTTTTAAGAAAATTGCCTTTTCTTTCATTTTTAATTTCTGACGTGGTAAATACAGCTTTATTTTCTGTGCCTTTTAAAATAACTCCTATATATAAACGTAGGTATTTCCTTGTATAGAAATGAAATAGAGGTAAGGGAAAATTACTACTGCAGGTAAGCAATAATTTGATTAACAATGGAAACGCTTCGAGGTGTCCTTGTGTTGTTATTTACAGCTAATATCTCAAGGTAATGTATTTATTTCATAATGCTTCCACTCATATAAAGGCCTGACTTAATACAGAGGAGGAAGACACCGTCGGGATAAAAGACGGAAGCGGAAAGGATTATCTGACTGCTTTCTTTAAGAGGACAAAAGGAAGGAAATGCATAAGAGAAAGACATGAATATTCATCAAATACCACAGGGAATTACGCACTTATAAAAAAGGAGAAATGCAGAGACAATGGAGCAGACGTTTGAGGCAGGCAAAAATAGAGATGCTACAGAGACTTTAAAATAAACATTGATAAATCGATAATATATATATATATATATATATATATATATATATATATATATATATATATACTAGATGAAAACACTCCCGAAGGGTGGGTTTTCAGGTATATTTTTACGAAAGTCCGCAATGGGGTTTTGGCCCCAATACGAGATAGTGAATTTGAACTATGTGTTTATTGAATCATGTCTTATATGAAAAGTATCATCAACATAGTCTTTCTTCGATAAACAAAAGACGGCGTTACAAAAAATAAGTTCAAGATCATTGGTTCTCAACCGGGATCCACATGGACTCCGGAGATCCATGTAACATTCTTGGAGGTACACACACACACACACACACACACATAATGAATTGGGGGTCCACACACAAAAAACACCGAATTGAGGATCAACGGTGATATTTTAGTGGTTCATAGAGAAATTCTACTTCAGAAAAATATTATTTTAAAGTTCTTTATGACAGTCAAGAAGAAGAAAAAAAATGCCTACTGAGGTGAGGTGGTTATCAAAGGGGAATTGTCTTCGTCATTTTACTGAACTTTCAAACTTGGCTAACAATAAGTTAGATAAATCAGAGTGAAGTTTTTTTTAAAGATCTCAAGAACCGACATTTTCAGGGAAATCTAAATATTGTACAACATTTTTCCTTTAAAATATGTAATTTTAAGTAATCAGCCAACTTTTTCTACAGTATAAATGTTTAGGGTTAATCAGGAAGCAATCCAGAATTATCCTGAAAATGTCAACCCTTTTCAGTTTGTGCTCTGGCAGCCATCTTGTACATCTGCAAGATATCGCTTAAAACAGTGTGAACAGAACCAGAACTATTGCCTATGTACTTATCTATCTGATGAAAAATACGGCGTCTGTCATCCAAAACCTTATGGTCAATGGCATCAATTTGTTCATCAGTAGTTGAAGTTTTTAGATGACCTGACAGAGGATAATCTTCTGTGCTGTCCCGCTTAAATTCCGCAACACATCTTCACAGTTGCATAAAAAGAGGATTCTTCAGCAAGTATCTGTGCTATGTCTTCATAGATTTCCTTAAGATGTTATACATTTCTTTCTAGATATTCTATAATTGATCAGACCTGTTTTCCCCTTTTTATATTTGTCGCACACCTCCAATCTTTGTATGAAAAGAAATCTGCAAAGAAATTAACACAAATTTGAATCAGCCTTTCTAGTTTTATAAAAAAAGTCCCTGTGTGTTGCCGTAGCGAAAACGTTCATCAATATCTCTTGTTTCGGGGTTTAGTAATTTTTTGAACGACCGTTGTGTATAATATATATATATATATATATATATATATATATATATATATATATATATATGAGAATGGGAAATGAATCCGACAATATGAGGAAAAAATGAGTAAAGAAAAGAAATGTAGATGGATAAAAATGAATTTTATCGATTAAAAGTGATATCGATAAAATTCATTTTTATCCATCTACATTTCTTTTCTTTACTCATTTTTCCTCATATATATATATATATATATATATATATATATATATATATATATATATATCCAACTTCCTGTCCGGGTCTACAAATTCAGCTTCTCTTTATTTCTCTGAATTCTTTTAGATGAGGCTTGATATTTTTTATTATTTAGATTGTTTGGACTATTGTCCTCATCTTTATCTTCACAACGTTTCGGCTGATGCGCCTTCTTCATGTATTTTTGTCGGACTCTGGAACCTTATCGAATTTTATTTTAGCAATACATCTTGTCTAAATTACAAAATCGTTGTTCTTTTTATTTTATTCATTAAATATTCGTTTTAGAAATTACATCATTAATTAAGAAATCTTAGATATCGAGTTCCGTCTCTTGTCTTCAAGATATTTGAGAAGACATTTTAAATAATTAAATGAAAATTCACAGACTTATATATAAGATGGTATGATTGTGAGTATTTATGAGCTTTGCAGTTTAGTACTACAGAGATTCAGAATCATTTACATTCAAGGACCGTGTTAAGTATTTGTAAATTCGTTTAGAACATTAAAGTTTGTGCCTTTTTAAATCTTCATCCTCTATCAATATATTGCATCAACTGGTATTCTTGTTTTAACAGATAAAGCCCTATGTATTTTAAAAACATCTGATGTATTTTACCATTCGCACTTAGGACTGAGCTGACTGAAAGGAAATAACCCACTGCATACAAACATATAGTAGTAGTAGGAGGGGGAGGAGCAGGAGGGGAGGGAGGAGGAGGAGGGGGATTTTATGAACTTAGATTGTGAAATGAAAACATTTGTTTTAACCAGATGATATATGACACTCGTCCATGCTCGCTTAACTATATGGCTCCCTACTCAAGAGAACATGCGCGGCCAAATATGAACATGCGATTTTTTAATGAACATCTCCATGGCAACAGTGAAGCCATTATCTTTATCATTGTCTCTGCATCGTACGCATCGCCTGAAGACTCTCTCTTTATTCCACAAATAGCATCCGTACTCTTGCCTCATTTTGCTCTTAACTCAGCAGTTGCTTCAAACAGCAAAAAATGATTCATCAAGAAAAAAAATCCCTTGCTTTTTCTCTTTCATTATCCGACCTGTTGGCCTGTCTTTTTATCTGCTTTCGCTAACAACTTGCGGACAGTTTTTGTTCCTGAACGTTCTAAATCTAATATTCGAATAAAAGCCTTAAGGAGAAGGAGAAGTGAGTGTTACTGCAATTGTTAATAATAATAATAATAATAATAATAATAATAATAATAATAATAATAATAATAATAATAATAATAATAATAATAAAAGATGTTGCTGTTCCAGCAAATAACAGAATGAAAATGAAAGAAAGCGAAAAGATAAATAAATTCTTGAATATTGCCAAACAACTATAAAAACTGTAGAACATGAGGGTGATGGGGATACCAATTGTAGTTGGTGCCTATGGAACGATCTCTATAGGTTTAGTAAAAAAGGCTAAGAAATTGGAAATCAGAGAAAGAATCGAAACGATAGCATTGTTAAGAACAATTTCTAGAATAGTCCTGAAGAACTGACGAAACTTACTGTCACTCAGACTCCAGTAAACATCCACCATCTAATGTTGGTCTTCAATAATCGCAAGGTGTGATACAGAGATACAAATGGATCACCCAGTCCCGATCATAAGACCAGACCTGTCAATTTTGGATTTTGCCGTACAGATGGACTACAATCAAAATGAAAAAAAGGGAAACGATATACTAATACTTGGACCTTGCCACTGAACTAAAAAATAACTGTGGAACATGAGAGTTAAGATGATACCAATCAGATGAAAAGTCAATACCGTCGATACAACAGCATGCGTATCATTCTATACGAGGGATTCCGGTTTGTGCATATACGATTTGGTAGGATGGTCAATTTTTTACTTCTTGCACAATTTTCAGTGTATTACCCCGCAGTATAACGCCTTGGCTTGTTATCTTTGTATGCTAGTTTATTACATACGCGTAATGTGAGTAACCATTTCTGTCTCCATCCAACCTACACTTGCTATTCTGTTGTGTCTTATCTATTTTCGACTTGATATAATTGGTCATGTAATATTATTTTGTGCTACTATTATAAGGGATTCAGTTTCTCACTTAAAGTCTCCTTCTTAGCAAAGTTCAAGTATTCTTAGGTGCAATCTCTTTAATTTGTCACTTGAAGTATCCATATACTTATTTTTCTTCCCATTTTCAGTTTTCTAGTTTTTGTTGTTTTTCTGTTTGTCCATTTGTTGCAATTGCTGCAATTAATCACTATGTTTAATGTATTCCTCGGATCTACCCATCTACACAACCCTTAATACAGTCGAGTCCATCACCTTCTCTCTTGACACATATATTCTGTGTCATCTATCGCTTTGAATCTTCATCCATTTTCTCAACATTAACAGGTTTTTACACCAGTAGTAACTAGTCGCTTTTATTATAGTTAAATTGACAGCAAGTCTCCTCTGGTTATTAAGACTCTTATCCGATTTCAGCAGTGCTGTGGTCTAAACGATCTCAATTCCTCCTCATCTCTCCAGTTTGATGCGGTTTCTTTACTATGCTCTTCGGATTTGTTCATGATTATTTGAATATAATTAGTCTTACTGCCCCCTTCATGGTTCCCATTTTCAGCTCTCTGCCAAGGTCCCTATATATTCTGATATGTGTCTATACCATTATATAAATGATCAAAGTAGAATCGCTTACACAATTCCCATTGGATCATCCCCTCATCTAGTTGTACCCGATTCTGTACTCTTTCTCTGCCAGTTTACTGTATTTGCTCATTATTGGACTCTCTCTCTCTCTCTCTCTCTCTCTCTCTCTCTCTCTCTCTCTCTCTCTCTCTCTCTCTCTCTCTCTCTCTCTCCACATGGCATACGCTTGCTATTCTCCTGAGTCTTAAATATTCGAGCTTATACATCATTTGTTCTTACGGTGTTATTTTGGGGGGCTGCTATAAGTAGTGATTCAGTTTCTATTTTTCTGTTTCCTCTTATTAGCTATGTCCAGTTCAACCCGTGCGCTATTTCCAGAGCTTTTTTTCTTCCTTTTTTTCCCGAAATGTCCATTGTTCATATATCCATTTCTGAATTCTCAATTTGATAAATATTGTTTTCCTCTTCGTCCCCATATTGTTCTTGGTGATGGTGTTATTATCATAATTATTATTATTTACTCCTTTTGAGTTTTCACATCAGCATTAGCTGATGGTCTTTCACTGGAGTCTTAGTGCGTACAAGTCTCCTCAGGACTCCAGGACTCTTCTGAATATTCTGGCAGATTGCAGCAGTGCATGGTTTCAATTCTTCCTCTGATTCCCAAACTTTCCAGACCCTTTTCCAATCATTTTGGGACTGTTCCAAGTGCACCAACTACAATTGGTAT
>CM042158.1:71025869-71050085 GCA_023376005.1 Doryteuthis pealeii
AGTTTCTTTTATTTTAATAATTGTTTTACTACAGATGATAATCAAAACAAAACGGCTTTTGACCGCCCCACCCAACCCCCCAACCCCCCAAAAAAAGAAAAACCTTAAATATTTGAATTTAACTGTTAAAACTTGGTTTTATTCGAAAGAAAACATATTTATTTAAATTTTGACAGCAAAACTATTTTTATGTCTCTTATTAAAGAAATATAAGATTTCAAAGATCTGTTTATATTTTTTTACGAAAGAGCGTTGCAAAAATCAATTTTTACACCGCTCAGAGGTTGTTTTTTTTACTTCTTTTTTTTTTTTGCTTGTATAACTAAACAAATATTCGTAAAAACATGACCTCCTATTCTTAATATTTCGTTAAATAATATAATCAGTAAAATAAATTCATTCCGATAAGCGATATTCTTAAAAGTTTATTTTTAATTAATCATACTGCAAAAAAAAAAAATTTTGAGTCAAAATGTCTTTATTCTGAATGGTAAAGCGAATGGATGACTTGAAGTTGTATTCTATTTTAAAAACATTGAATTCTACCAAACTCACCTGATTACCAAATATGGAAATGTGATAAAACTATCAGGTATTTAATTATAATTCAGATATTAGTTAAACATTCGAATGTCCATGTTCATCTTGGAGATAAAGATTTCATTTTGGCCACATTATCTAAATAGTAAACTGTGAAGAAGAATATTATATGCTATTTAATTTTATATGTAGCCGATTTCAATGCTATGACATGAGTAGCGCTAAAATCGATCAAAATCCCATATCAAAATTGTATAATGAAAATAATGAAGATATTGAGTATTGTACTGCGTAGACCATACATTAGAACGTTGTATCTAAAGAGTAATCTGGCACTTATCTCTGTGATTTCCTGTCATTATTTTTCATTGTTGGTTTTACAAACGATACATCACACATCAAAGGGAGGAATTTGAATATGACAGCAGTGATTATGATCATCATTATATTGGTAACTAGAATCAAGGGAAGTAGGAGGTTAAAATCAAGATGAAGAGAAGAAGAGCTAGAACCAAATATTATCAAATGAAAACCCTTCTTTGAATCAAAACGCCAAAAGAGCAATTAAATATGATAGTCGACGAATGGCTTGTTTTCGGAGACAAATTGTCTGTGAAGTTTAGTTATCTGATAGAAAACAACGCATTGCCTTTATTTCATGGACAAAAGTTTTACTCCTCGACTAGCCAAAAAAAAAAACACAAGTCCTTGTGAACTCTACTCTAAGCAGTGACATTACCATCCAAGCAAAATATAATTATATCTTCCTTGTCCCAGAAGTGTTACAGGTAAAACTAGTGAAATGCAAATGAAATATGTTAATCGATATCAACTCCTACTACGTTTCTTTGTTAGGAATGATTTCAAGTAAAAATGATAAACAGTGCCAAGAAGTTATCACAAAAATACCTTCAAACATTGCAAAATCAAATCAAATATATCTTTGAAAATAAACTGGAAAACGCACTTTAAATTCCGATGATGGTGAGTTAACATAAATCTGTTACATAAAACTGCTTATAATTTCTCTTATGTTTATATCTAAAGTGGTGAAAATGTTATACATTATAATAAAAATGAAATTAGAAAAGTATATATTTACCTAAACTCTCCGCCACTGACATAATGTCATTTTCAAGAGGTTTAAAGCTGGTTTACATTTAAACATTATCTTCTAGATTGGTGAACCCATGGATAAATGACTGGCACAAATATTGGAACCTTAATGTTCAAAATTATTTCATCCCTCAAGAAATTATACACTATTTATACTTGGGGATCAACTACAGGTGAACTCTTCAAACCATCTGCCAACACTAGAACTCATGCTATTACAAGATACTGCATCAACGATTGGAATACACTAAAAAAAAATTCCAAACATTGATTTCACCAAAATGTTTGCTCACCAACTCAAATTATTTAGCAAAATATAATTTTTTAATGCGTTTAAGTAAACTTATAATCATTTTTCGAACTATGTAAAAATAAACAAAAATAACAGAAAAAACAACAACTGAGGTGGTCACTACTACAATAGGCTCAGTCCTAATTAGTGATCATCCTCCACACATTACTACAACAACCAATATCATGTTATTTTTGTTTTTTGTTTTGTTTTGTATTATGTGACATTGTTTTTATTGTGTAATGTGTGAAAATAACCATTGTTTTTGTTGTCTTCTTCTTTTTCTTGCCTAACCCAGTCTAAAATCCAGTCTGTTCTACTACTTACGCATATCTGGGGAGAAAATATTAATTCATACCTTTCCCAAGGACACTAACGCTAAATGAAGAAGTGCAAAACAGGATTTGTATTTGGGTTATCGATTCAATTTTCAAAGATTATAGCTGTTACCCTAAGTGTGCCTAAATGGTATATCCATGTTAATGGACGGGGAGATATAGATATGATAGAATATTGTAATAAAGTTATTTACAATGGTATGTATCTAAGATACACAATGGTATGTATGTAGGATGCATAATCTGATAACGCTGTAAGAATCCAACACGAACAGGCTGGGTAATTGGTGGATGAAGTGATCGATAAGTCATAAAATAGATGGAGCATTATAAAATAATCAGCTACTTATCCATTTCCCATGCAGCAACCAAGTGTGAATAAATTAAACGATAAGAAACATTAATTTAAACCAATCGAGCGTTGAAACAAAAAATATATCAACATTACAACAATATTGTTTTAAAATAATTGATTTCAGATGATGAAAATATTTATTGAAGGATCTCCTCCCGTCTACCTACCCCCCCCCCTCTCTCTCTCTCTCTCTCTCTCTCTCTCTCTCTCTCTCTCTCTCTCTCTCTCTCTCTCCCCCTTTTGTACACGTCTCAGACATAAATCATTTTATGTAAAAGATTATATAATTGACTATCATTGCAAATACCATGAATGCTGTGTTCTCATTTATATGGCAAAATATATTATGTTATTGGTGTCCTTAAATAGATGCTTCTTCTGGCGTTAATCATTCTCAGTATGAGTTGATTTGTCGCCCTTGATATTTTGCATTTGACGATAATCACAACGGTAGTAGAGAGTGTTAAGATTGAATCTTCAACGATTATGTAGTCTAGCACAGTAAATATGAATAGAAAATGCAGCTTCAGCCTTTAGCATCACTATTCTATCGGGACTTTTTCAGCAAATTTCATTCCGTCTCCATAAAAATATCATTAGTTCCAATATTTTTGCTAAGCGAGTATTACATTTTACTTTCTCATCCCGACTTCTTTGTCTAAAACCTTAGTAATTATTTTAAAGGTAAAACGTGTTAATTTGTTCTGGATATCCCGTTAGAATAATGAATAACTATGAATTTAGTCCTCTCAGGAAGCATTGAAAATCTGAGTTAGAATTGTCAGATTTTAGTAAATGTCTCTAAATATTTTGAGTGTATAATCGGTGTTTTCTGTATATATTATTAAAATATAAAAAGAAAATATATAATTATTTATATATTTATATATCTGATTTCTCGCTTTTTTATTTTGGAGAAACTAGTCAACTTTTACCGCTTCGAAATAAATGTTTTCATCAACACATTTAAAATTGTTTTTTTAGAAGCATAGGATATCCATTAGTAAAGATACTAGAATTTGATCCAAGATAGAAATGTTGAGGTGTAGCACTTTGAATGACTAAACCTTTTATATGGAGCAGAAGAGATTAGTGAAAACAATGTGGATTATTGATACTTCAACAAGCCAACATCAAAGTCATTACCAGATTTTACTGGGTTGATAATGAAAATAAGTAATAATGACAAATCCTGATACCAGCAAAGAATACATTGCAGAAAGCATGAATAATCATCTAAGACAGTTTCATATTCTTATCAATTGTACTTTCATAAGCGAGTTGAAACTCAGTGAAGTGATTTTTATTCAGATTCAATTTTTACTCGCCTTATGTATTCCTTGAATGAAGTAAATATACACAATGTTACCTTAAAAGCGTTAATTTCTTGAAATTCATTGTTACCTTAACATATAAAACTACACGCACGCCAAAACATATAAACAGTAATTATTGATGATGATAATGATGTATCTCTTTCCATCCTTCTGCGTTCGGTGACTCACATTGGGAATCACTCACTGTTTCCGATGGGATTTTATCGTCTGACCTACTTATAAATATAAATTTCCTTTTCATCGTTGCATTTTGCTCATCAGATATGTCTTAGCAGCACCTGTCATCGTGAAACATTCACTTATTACTTTAGAGTAAAATTCTTAATGTGCTATAAACTAATGTCATAAAATATATTCAGATTTTTCGAAAGTTAATGCCATATTACATAGGTGCAATTATGATGATGGTAAAATATGATGTAGAAAAAAGAACGTTTATGTAAATTGACTTCAATACACAACCAATACCATAATCCTTGTTTATATTTCTGGTGAAACAGATATGAAATGCTGTTATAAACAATAATTATTTCAGATATATTGTGAGGTACTATAAAATACCAGAGGTACATTTTGCTCTGTGTTAAAAATATTTTACGAGTTTACTCAGCTCTTTATTGCTTATACAATGTTTTCTGAAACACAATGTTATCTGAAACACAATCTGAAAACACAAAAATTTACAAACCTGGAGAAAATTTGAAGGAAGGGAAATTGTTTCTACGTTAATGTATGGAAGGGAAAACCGGTCAGTATGTCTTCATCCTTTTTTATAATTCTTTTCCTGCTGGACAAATTTTCAAATCATATTACAAAAATGTAAAAAACAAAAGTATTAGTAAAATCCAATACGAACTATAAACAGTCAAAATATTTCAACATGTACAGAAACTATTGTGGAATTCTTTATTTTCTTGTTTAATTTGATTCCGAGTAAAGTTTCTAGTATGATCTGTTGGAAGATAAACTTTTACTGTGGTTATTTTGAAGGGAATGTCTGTGCATTGACGTCAATGATGAATTTTGTGCATGGCAAACTCCTGCTTTTGTCTTGTAAATGCAACTATTGTATTATTATCAAGACAAGAAGCGATTCCATTCTACATGTCACGTATTTTCTGTACATGTAACATTCAGTTTATTATTTATTTTGCTACCTTCAACACCTTGTAGTAGAAATATCAAAAAGATTAAGATTTTTAAATAATCCTATTAGAACTAACCAAATCCAGAACTATCTTATTCTAAAAGAATGTTATATTCATCAAAAACTGTAAAATAATTCCATACAAATCTAAAAAAAATCTATCTATAAAACATAAGGCTATTATTTTATAGCGATGACCTTTCAAACTTATTGTATGTTACTATATGCACCTAAACACAAAGAATGTAGTAATGTATACATTGCGCTAATAGAAGCAATGCAGAAATTGCGAAAATGATAAAGTTGAGAAATAAACTGAAGAAAAGACGGCATATATTATTTGCTGATAATTTGAGAACAGAAATATATCAATATTTTAAAGTCAAACATTTTAAAGATCATTTTTTACATTCCGATGTATACTAGTAACTATATAATACCACGTAGAAAAATTCAATGTAGACAATAGTATTTACCTAGTGATAGTGTTTTTATAATAATATCATATAGTATAAATAAACTTTAACATAATCACGTTCTCTAGGAATCGTGCTTCATTCATCTCGTGTTAGTGTCCGTCTCTGAGTGGTAAATGATCGATATCGATTAGCAAATCAATCCGGATCACCGCCTCATGCCAGAGAAATGATTAAAGGGTCGATGGCGCCGTTGCCCAGATTCTAATGGTGTTATCAATCACAGTGATTATTATTACAGTCGCTCTGGAGAAACGCCCAGTTTGAAGATAGTTGCAGGAGAGATCATTGAAATGTCGAATTCCGAACGTTGTAATAATCATGTCGTCTCGACTGTACTAGAATAAATGATAAACCTTTTGGGAAAACGATGATCGTTGTTTTATTTGAACAACAGCAAAAAATATTTTAGATAAATGTAAGGATTTTTTCCTATCTGTTATACTACTTATCTGTTGCATTACATATAAAAAAAACTTTCCTGGAAGATTTTGCGAGCTAATAGTAAATATAGTTATAATTAGGAGAATAATTTTCAATAATAATTACTCTAGACTGGTTTCCCTCTGGAAGATATTTCAGAAGCAAGTTAATAAATAATCCTAAATCTATACATTTCAGGTTTAGCTTGCTAACACAGATAATTTGCTTTTTACTTTGGTCAGATGAACAATCTAATCGTAATTCTCTGCAGACCCATAATTAATGGGAGTATTGGTACTTATTTAGGTATTCACGGCAGATGTTAATCTTAGAAACTCGACAAAAGAGTGTATAAAGCAAGCGGTTATTAAGAATAACACCATATACAACATATAAATTTGAACGAACGGTGCTTGGAATTTTATTAGGTAGTGTGTATTTTGTATTCTTTTCGGTCAATAGCAAATTACCCGTTCACATAGACATTAATGTAAGACTAAAGTCACACACACACACACACACACACACACATGTCTACATGAATGTGTGTGTGTTAGTATCAGTTAACTATATTTTGCTGGGCAGATCTCATGTAGTACATCGCCCCACACATTTAATTGTATTTTCTTTCTTGCTTTTATTGCTTATGTCATTTTACGTCAGACTCTAGAAATTAATATCAATAATATACATTTGTGAATACATTGGCTGAAGGAGATAATGTATATTTTTTTATTCGTGTATAGGCATTGTGCACTGCAGTTTTTATCGGTTACTCTTCCGTTTCTTAACCATAGCATAGAGTCGTGGACTCATTACAGCGAATAAGCTATGAAATGTATTAGTAAAATATGCAGCAAGTGTTTGAAATCAATGGAAAGCTTTTTATATGACGAAATTTAATCAGTTTTGCTCAGATCTGACTTCTAGGTTTAAGGGACCATAATCTTTTAAAAGACGGCGCATTTTAGATTGTCACCAGGAAAATCAGAGCAGTGTTAAATTCTCTTGACACAATAATACATCAGAAACCTACGAACATCAGTGACTATATATATATATATATATATTATATATATATATATACACACACACACACTGATGCTTCGTATATATATATATATATATATATAATATATATTATATATTAAGCTCAGTTTGGTAGAGCATTCGACTAGAAACCACAAGGTTCCTTAATTCGATACTGGCCCTCGCCAACTCAGCGTATGAGTAGCACAGGGATCTTTGTGCGGTAACGTCAATGAGCTGATGCGTAAGTGTGATGCTCCAACCTCAGATGGAAAAACAATCTTCTTGGTTAGCGTTAGGAAAGGGGATAGACTCCCTCGTTGATTGGCTGATACCGACTTTAGGCCACCCCGACCTTTTACTATAATATATATATATATATTAATATATTATAATATATATATATATATTGTGTGTGGTTGTGTGTTGCTTTCATTCGCGGCTGATTGATCTGAGTACCACAGTTACTAAGTTGAAATTTAGCAAATACGAGAAGGATGAATAATATGATTGTGTTACGCCAATTTCCTGGCAATGAGGGTCTGCTTGACTTTTGAATCAATACTCAAGTTTTTTTTAAACATTATTGGGAATCAAAAGCTACACACTAGCATCAATAGCAAGACTTAACTACCGAAGTAGTCGGTAGGCATGGAGTAGAATATCGCAGGTAAAGAGCAAAGATAATTAATCAGCCAATTAGCAAATGCATGTTAATTATTGGTATACAGAAGTATCAACAAGCTTATTCTTTAATCAGAAGATTAAAAGAACAAAATTACTTACACACTTGCAAAAAACCACAAATGTTACAAATATATTAATAATAGAAAGTGTGCAATATAAAAAATGCAGAATATGCGATGATTACAATTTTCTCATTATTAATTTCTCACCAGAAAACACACACAAATAGGTGTTGGACGATCTGGGCTGAAGCTCTGCGTTCACTTAAAAAAAAACATAGGGAAGGCATACATTCAATGCCTTCCATTTCCATCTCAGCCAGGGGTTAATAATTGTAAAAGAAATTGAACTCTGTAGCTTGGAGGGCAGCTTAGGAGAAGGACAAAATCTTAAATTTATACGTTCCGGCCAAGCTTCAATGATTAGTACATTTTAGTGAAAGTATATTCATCCTCTTTAATACAGGCTACATTCAAAGCACTTGAGGACCGAAATCAAGGCTTTTCCTTCTCCAAAGTTTAATCGTTTACTGCTATTAAACAATGAAATGTGTGCATGTTTTTTTTGCCTATTTATGCAATGATAAACTATATGTATAGTTGAAAAAGGATTGATGATAAAAGGGAGTCATGCAAAATGATAAAGATTGTAAAATATGCGAGTAAGTCATATTTTTCTATTGATAGGGATTTCCAACAAAGATGTGCCTTCAATGACTTTGAATAGATAGAAGTTGATATAGTTATTTACTAAGCGTAGCTTAGATACGGTATAAGGCCGGAAATATGGCCTCCCAGTTAGAATCGAAGTCAGTAACAATGGTCTGCTTAATCTAGTTTGCTAAACCAATAAGTGATATTTATAACACATTTATAAATGATGCCAAGAAAAATCAGTGAAAGTGGTACCAATTGTAGCTGAACTCTAAAACAGTCTTAACCATGAACTTTGGAAAAAAGGGTGAACTGGAAACAATGGAATAATTGAGACCATCTTGGTCATAATTACTGTAAATTTCCTCCTGCTTGATGGAGTTCAGTTTGGAAGTATTTAATTGTTTCCAGTTCACCCCTTTTTTCCAGGTTCATGGAGACTGATTTTAGAGATTCACTACAATGGTACCACTTTCACTTGATTTTTCTTGGCATCATTTATTAATTGTTGTTTATAATATTCACTTATTGGTTAGCAAACTTAGATTAGCAGCCATTGTTACTGACTTCGATTCTAACTGGGAGCCAATGATTTTCCGGCTGTATACCGTATCTAAGCTACGCTTATGTAAATAACTATATCACTTCTATCTTATTTCAAGTCATTTGAAGGACATCTTTGTTGGAAATCCTATCAAATAGAAAAATATGGACTTACTCGCAATATTTTACATCTTTATATTTTGGGCATGACTCCCTTTTTATCATCATCATTTTTCACTATACATATAGTTTATCATTGCATAAAAGGGGCAAAAAAACCATGCACACCATTTCCATTGTTTAAACAGTTAAACGAATAAACTTGGAGAAGGAAAAAGCCTTTGATTTCTGGTCTCAAGTGCTTGAATGTAGCTGCTATTAAAGAGGATGATATACTTTCACTAAAAATGTACTAATTCATTGAGCTTGGCCGGAAGTATAAATTTATAGATTTGTCCTTCTCCTAAGCTGCCCTTCCAAGCTACAGAGTTCAATTCTTGTTTTACAATTTTACCCCTGGGCTGAGATGGAATGGAAAGCATTGATGTATGCCTTTCCCTATGTTTTTTTATAAGTGAACGGCAGAGCTTCAGCCAAATCTCCCACACACATATTTGTGTGTGTTTTCTGTGAGGATATGAATTGAGAAAATTGTTATCATTCCATTATTCTTGCAATTTTTATATTGCACACTTTCTAGTATTAATATATTTGTACATTGGTGTTTTGCAGTTGTGGTAAGTAATTTTTGTTCTTTTATCTTCTGCATTAAAGATAAGTTGTTGATTACTTCTGTATACCCATAATTAACCATTGCATTTGCTAATTGGCTGATTAATTATCTTTGCTCTTACCTGCGATAATTCTACTCCATGCCACCGACTAGTTCGGTAGTTAATTCTTGCCTATTGATGCTAGTGTGTAGCTTTTGATTCCCAATAATGATTTAAAAAACTTGAGTATTGATTCAAAAGTCAAGCAGACCCTCATTGCCAGGAAATTGGCCCCGCCACTCCTGTAAAACAATCATATGTATTCATCCCTTCTCGTTTTTGCTAATTTCAACTTAGTAACTGGGTACTCAGATCAATCAGCCCCGAAGTGAAGCAAACACACACACACACAATATATATTATATATTATATATTATATATATATATATATATAATATATAGTAAGTCGTCGGGGTGGCCTAAGTCGGTACAGCCAATCCAACGAGGCGAAGTCATATCCCCCTTTTTGCTAACGCTAGACCAAGAAGAGTGTTTTTTCTACATCTGAGGTGCGAGCCATCACACCTTACCATCAGCTCATTACGTTACCGCACAGATTCCCTGTGCTACTCATACGCTGAGTTGGCGAGGGCCAGTATTCGAATTAGGAACCTTTGTGGTTTCTAGTCGAATGCTCTTTACCAACTGAGCTTAATATATATATATAATATATATATATATATATAATATACGAAGATCAGTGTGTGTGTGTGTATATATAAAATATAATATATATATATAATATATATATATAGTCACTGATGTTTTCGCTAGGTTCTGATGTATTATTGTGATACAAAGAGAATTTAAAACACTGCTCTGAATATATTCCCTTGGTGATCTGACAATACTAAAAATGCTGCCGCTTTTAAAAAAAGATTAAACTTGGTCCCTTAAACTAGAAGTGCAGTATCCGAGCAAAACTGATTCATAAATTTATCGTCATAAAAATAAAAGCTTTCACATTGATTTTCAAACATCTGCTGCATATTTTTACTAATACATTTCATAGCTTATTCGCAATGTAAATGAAAGTCACGATCTCAATATCTATGGTGTAATGAAACGGAGAAGAGTAACCGATAAAAACTGGTACATGACTGACACAAAAACTGCCTTATACACGATTAAAAAATATAACTATGATCTCCTATTCAGCCAATGTAATTCACAAATGTATATTAGTTGTATAATTCTAGAGTCTGACGTCAAATGAACATACAGCAATTAAAAGCAAAGAAAGAAAAAATACAATTAAATTGTGGGGCGACTGTAACTAAAAAGATCTGCCAAAGCAAAATATAGTTTAACTGAATACTAACACACACACATTCATGTAGACATGTGTGTGTGTGTGTGTGTGTGTGTGTGACTTAGTCTTACATTAATGTCATGTGAACGAGGTTTAGACTATTGACCGAAAAGAAATACAAAATACACACTACCTAATAAAATTCCAAGCACGTTCGTTCAAATTTATATTTGTATATTGGTTTATTCTAATAACCGCTTGCAATTTCCTATACACCTCTTTATGTTTACGACGTTTCTAACATTAACATCTCACGTCGAATACCTACATAGAGTACCAATCACATAAAGCCCATATAAATTAATGGGTTCTAAGACACGACGAATTCAAACGATCTAGTTGATTCATCTGACCAAAGTAAAAAGCCAATATCTGGTTTTAGCAGCTTAAACCTGAAATGTATAGATTAGGATTATTTATTAACTTGCTTCTGAAATATCTTCCAGGAGGGGAAACCAGTTTCTAGAGAATTATTATTGAAATTATCTCCTAATATAAACTATATTTACTATTAGCTCGGCAAAATCTTCCAGGAAAGTTTTTTTTTATATGTAATGCAACAGATAAGTAGTATAACAGATAGGAAAAAATCCTTACATTTATCTAAATATTGTTTTGCTGTTTGTTCAAATAAAACAACGATTCATTCGTTTTGCCCAAAAGGGTTTACATGTTATGTCTAGTACAGGTCGAGCGACATGAATTATATACAACGTTCGGAGAATTAAACGACAGTAATTCAATGAAACATCTCCATGACAAACGTATCTTCAAAACTGGGAACGTTCTCCAGAGCGCGTGAATAAATAACTCACGTGATCTGCATAACACCGGATTAGAATCTGAAAGGCAACGGGCGACACATCGACCTTCTAATCATTTCTTCTAAGGATGAGGCGTGATCCGGAATATGTTTGAACTAATCGGATATCGATATTTACCACTCAGAAGACGGACACTAACACGAGATGATGAAAGCCGATCCTAGTAGAACGTGATTATGATTTAAAAGGTTAATTAACTAAAATATGAAAAAAATTAATTATAAAACACTATCACTAGGCTACAATACTATTGTCTTACATTGATTTTCTACGGGTATTATATAGTTAACTAGAATATATACATAACGGAATAGTAAAAAAAAAATGCATTCTTTTTAAAACAAAATGTGACTTAACAATATTGATATATTTCTGTTTCTCAAATTATCAGCAAATAATATATTGCCGTCTAGTTCTTCAGTTAATTAATTCTAACTTATTCATTTTTCGCAATTTCTGCATTGCATTCATATTTAGTACAGAGCAATGTATACAATTTAATATACATTCTTGTGTAGGTGATAAATAAATACGAATAAGATTGAAAGGTCATCCGCTAATTATAATAATGCAAAAACTAATATGTTATATAGATAGATTTTTCTATTAGAATTATGTATGCGAATTATATTTACAGGTTTTGATGCATATATAACATTCTCTTATAGAAATAGATATATCTAGGATTTGAGTTAGTTCTAATAGGATATTTAAAAAATCTTAATCTTTTTAGATATTTCTACTTACAAAGAAAAATTAGGTGTTGAAGGTAGCAAAATAAATATAAAACTGAATGTGACAATGACAGAAATAACGTGACATGTGTAGAAATGAATCGACTTACTTTGTCATGATTACATAATACAATTAGGTCTGCAGCTTTACACAGACAAAAGCAGGACGTTTGCCATGCACAAAAATCACATTGACTGTCAATGCACAGATCATCCTCAAAATAACCCACCAGTAAAAGTTATATTCTTCCAAACAATCTACAGAAACGTTACTCGGAATCAAATATAAACAAGAAAACATAAAGAATTACAAAATAGTTATCGTACATGTTAGAAATATTTTGACTGTTTAACATTCTATTGGATTTTACTAGATACTTCTGTTTATAATTACATTTTCGTAATATGAATTTGAAAATTTGTACCAGCAGGAAAAGAATTAAAAAAAGGAAATAGAAACATACTGACCGGTTTTCTCTATACCATACATTAACAGTAGAAACAATTTCCCTTTCCTTCAAATTTTCCCAGTTTGTTAATTTTTTGTGTTTCAGAAATTGTGTTTCAGATAACATTGTGTTCAGAAAAATATGTAATAAGCAATAAAAAGCTGGTAAACTCGTAAAAATTTATTAAACACAAAGAAGCAAAAATGCTACCCTCTGGTAATTTCATAGTACCTCACAACTATATCTGAAATATTATTGTTCTATAACAGGCATTTCAATCTTTTCACCAGAAAAATAACAAAAAGGAATTATATGGTATTGCGTTGTGTATGAAGTCATATTTAACATAAACGTTACTTTTTATCTAACATCATATATTAACCATTCATCACCTAATCTGCCCTTCATGATAATATGGCATTAACTTTCGAAAAATCTGAATATATTTATTACATTGTTATGCACATTAATGATTATCTACTCTAAACGCTAATAGTGAATGTTTCACTGATGACAGTGACTGCTTTAAGACAATCTGATGAGCAAAGCACACGAAATGAAAAAGGGAAATTATATTTAATAAGTAGAGATCAGACGATAAAAATCCCAATCAGGAAACAAGTGAGTATTCCCAAATGTGAGGGGAAGAGTCAACCGAACAGCAGTAAATGGATTGGAAAAAGAGAATACTACATTATCGATCATCAATAATTCGATTTATATGTTTTGGTATGCGAATGTATCTTTATAATGTTAAGGTACACATATGAATCCTTCAATGAAATTTACGCTTATCTAAAAAAACGGTATACATAATAGTGATAGTAATTTAACATTCATTACAAGCGAATACATAAGGCGAAGAAAAATGAAATCATGGATAGAAAATCATGAGTTTCAACTCGCTTCAGAAAGTACAATTTTGATAAGAAGTATGAACTGTCTTAGATGATTATCTGCTTTCTGCAATGTATTCTTTGCTGGTATCAGGAATTTGTTCATTATTAAACTTATTTCATTATCAACCCAGTAAAATCTGTAATGACTTTGATGTGGCCGTGGTTGAAGTATACAATAATCACATTAAGTTTTCACTAAATTCTCATCTGCTCCAATATTAAAAAGTAATTGTCATATCAAAGTGCATACACCTCAACATTTCTATCTCATGGACAAATTCCATAGTTCTATTACTAAATGGATTAATCCTATGGCTTCTAAAAAAAAAACAATTATTAAATTGTCGTTGAAGAAAAAACATTTATTTAACGAAGCGGTAAAGTTGACTTAGTTTCTCCAAAAAAACAAAGGCGAGAAATCAGATATAAATAATAAATAATAATATATATTTTCATTTATATTTAATAAATAAATATACAGAAAACACACGATTATACACTTACCAAAAAAATATTTAGAGACATTACAAAATACATGACATCTAACAGATTTTCAATGCTTACCTGAAGAGGACTATACATGTTATTCAAATTTAATTCGAACGGGATATCACAGAACAATTAACACGTTTTACCGTTTAAAATAAAAATTTCACTAACGTTTTAGACAAGAAGTCCAGGGCATGAGAAAGTTAAAAATAAGTAATATCGCTAGCAAAAATATTGGAACTAAATGATATTTTTTATGGAGACAAAGGAATAGAAATATTGCAAGAAAAAGTCCCGAAATAGTAATTGATGCTAAAGGCTGAAGAACGGCATTTTCATAATTCATATTTACTGTGCTAGACTACATTAACGTTTGAAGATTCAAATTCTTAACACCTCTCCCTACTACACGTAGATGCATTATCGTCAAGCAAAATATCAAGGGCGGACAAATCAACTCATACTGAGAATGATTAACGCCAGAAAAAGCATCTATTTAAGCGGGACACCAATACATAATTATAATTGCCGATATAACATGAGACACAGGCATCTCATTGGTATTTTGCAATGATAGATCAATTTATTATAATCTTTACATAATATTATGTCAGAGACGTGTACAAAAGGGGGAGAGAGAGATGAAGAGAGAAGAAGAGAGAAGAGAGAGAGAGAGAGAGAGAGAAGAGAGAGAGAGAAGAGGAGGTAGGTCAGAACGGGAGAGGGAGATCCTTCAAATAAAAATATGTGTTCATTCATCTAGAAATTCAATTATTTTTTAAACAATAATGTTTGTAATGTATGATATTACATTTTAAGTTGACAACGCTCGATTGGTTTAAAAATATAATATGTTTCTTATCGTTAAAATTATTCAAAAACACTTGGATGACGATGCGGAAATGGTTAAAGTAAGCTGATTATTAATAATATAATGCAAAAATCCATCTATTTTATGACTTATACAGACACAATATCAATCCAACCAATTACCCAAGACCTGTTCGTTGTTCCGGAATATAACAATAATACAGCGTTATCAGATTATGCATCCACACTAATCAATCACACCATGTAGTAATCATAATAATAACATACCATTGTAAATAAACATATATTACAATATTCTATCATATCTATAATCCCCCCGAAATCCATTAACATGGAAATAATACCATTTAGAGCACTACTCTAAGCAAAAGTAAAACAACGAACATCATCTCTTGTCGAACACCTTGAATCGATAACCCAAATACAAATCCTGATTGGGCACTTCTTCATGTATTAGCAGATTCGGGTCCTTGGGAAAGGTATGAATTAATATTTTTCTCCCCAGATATGCGTTAAGTTTTAGTAGAACAGACTGGAATTTATAACACTGGGAATTACGGCCAGAAAAAAGAAGAAGACAACCAAAAACAATGAAGTTTTATTTCATCACACATTAACACAATTAAAAAACAATGTCACATTAATACAAAACCAAAACACAAAAACAAAAAATAACATGATATGGATTGGTATGAGTAAAAATGTGTGGAGGAATAAGATCACTAATTAGACTGGCCTAATGTTAAGTACGTGACCACCTCAGTTGTTGTTTTTTCTTTTATATTTCGTTATAAATTATTTAACAGTAGTTTTTACGAAAATGATTATAAGTTACTATAAAACGCATTAACAAATACCTATATTTTGCTTAAATAATTTGGAAGTTCCGGTGAGCAAAACATATCTTTGGAAATAGCAAATAACAATGATTCGGAGAATTTTTTTTAGAGCTGTAATACCAATCGTTGATATGCAAGTATACTAGTAAATTAGCATGAAGTCTCTAGATAAGTGAAGCAGAAATGGTTGAAGAGTTTCACCTGTAGTTTGATCCCAAAAAAAGTATAAATAGTGTATAATTTCTTAGAGGATAAGAAATTAATTAAATGAAAACATTAAAGAGATCCAAAATATTTCATGTGCCCAAGTCATAATACACCATGGGACCTCAACCCAATCAATAGAAGAAATGTTTAAAATGTAAACACAGCTTGATAAAACCTCTTGAAAATTGACATTTATGTCAGTGGAACGGAAAAAGAAGTTTAGAAGTAAAAAATATATACTTTTTCTAATTTCATTTTTATTATAGATAAACATTTCAACCACTTTTAGATATAAACATAAGAGAAATTTATACAGCAGTTTTATGTAACAGATTATATATAATAACCTCAGCCATCATACGGAATTTAAAGAATATGCGTTTTCCATTTATTTTCCAAAGCATATATTTGAATTGATTTGCAATGTTGAAGAGTATTTTTGTAAGATAACTTACTTAATGGGCACTGTTATCATTTTAATTACGTGAAAATCATTTCCTAACAAACGAAACGTAGTTAGGCAGTTAGAATATCGATTAACATATTTCTATTGCCATATTCTACTAGTTTACCTGTAACACTTCTGGGACCAAGGAAGAATATAATTATATCTTTGCTTCGGATGTTACATGTCACGCCTCTAGAAGTAAGAGTTTCACAAGACTATGAATGGGTTGGATTATTTTTTTTTTGGCATAGTCGAGGAGTAAAAACTTAATTGATCCATGAAAATAAAGGCAATGCTGTATGGTGTTTCATATCAGATAACTAAACTCACAGAACAATGTTCTCCTTCCTGATAAAAACTATATGTCTATTCGATCGGATCAACAAATATATTGCTTCTTTTGGCGTTGATCAAAAGAAGGGTTTTCATTGGATAATATTTTGGTTCTAGCTCTTCTCTCTCATCTTGATTACCCTGTCCTTATCCGCCTTTGTTACCATTTATTATATATTTATCAACTGACTGTCAATATTACAAATTCCTCCCTTTTGATGTGTGATGATATCGTTTGTAAACCAACAAATGGAAAAAATAAATGACCAGGAGAATCACAGAGATAAGTAGACACAGTTACCTTCTTATTAGATCAACGTTCTAATGTTAATGGTCTACGCAGTAATACAATACTCAATATCTCATTATTTTCCATTATTACAATTTTGATATGGGATTTTGATCGATTTTAGCGCTTACTCCATAGTCAGCTAGCATTGATCAGAGCTACATATAAATTCAAAAATAGAACAAACTAATATTCTTCTTCCCAAGTTTCACTATTTAGATAATGTTAGGCCAAAATGAAAATCTTTATCATTTCCAAGATGAAACTATGGACTATGCGAATGTTATAAACTAAATATCATAGAAATAAAATTAATACACTTGATATTTTATCACTATCACATATTTAGTATCAGGTGAGTTTGGTAAGAATTCAATGTTTTAAAAATAGAATACAACTTCAAGTCATCCATTCGACATTTACCATAAGAAAATAAGACATTAATTGACTCAAAATTTTTTTTTTTATGCAAGTAAAGATATAATTAAAAAAATAAACTTTTAAGAATATCGCTATATCGGAATGAATATTATTTTTACGATAAATATATTATTTAACGATAATATTAGAAATTTAGAGAAACGAAGAGGTCATGTTTTACGAATATTGATTTAGTTATACAAGCAAAAAAAAAAAGAAAGTAAAAAAAAACAAACCTCTAGAGCGGTGTAAAAAATTGATCTTTGCACGCACATCTTTCGTAAAAAATATAAAACCAGATCTTGAAATCTTATCTTCTTAAAATAAAGAGGACATTAAAAATTATTTTGCTGGTCAAAATTTTAAATAAATATGTTTTTTCGAATAAACCAGTTTTAACAGTTAAATTCAAATATTTAAAGGTATTTTCTTTTATTGAAGGGGTTGGAGGTTGGAGTGCGGTCAAAAGCCGTTTATGTTTGATTATCATCTGTAGAATAAAAACAATTATAATTAAAATAAAGAAACTTATATAAATCAAATAAATACCAGGCATGTATAAATATTAAACTTGTTTTAACAAATAAATGTTAGGTCTGTTTTAATGTTTTATACTTAAAAGTTCTTAGAGAATTGTGTTTGTATTCTAATCCTATGTACATGATTAATGATTTGATTATAAATCAAAATTGACCTCATTAGATACTTGCTATAAAATAATTCACGAAGATATGTATTAGTACACGTAGGCTAGCTGACGAATAAGTCCTTCGGTTACAGACTGACCACCGAAATCAATCCCAACTATATATATATATAATCCTATAATATATATATATATTATATATATAATATAATAAATATAATAAAATATATGTAAGTAACTAGACCAAAAAGAAAGTATCCAAACAAAGGAAATAAGTTTCCCATTAAATAAAAGTAGAAATAAAATATGTTTGTGAGATTGAAGTTCTTTTAAAAGTATATTCGTTGAACAGTAAAAATTTTTAATCAAATTTAGAAATTGAATCTTAAAAAATGCGAATCAACTAATAAATGAATCTGGACAGTATCCAATAAAAAAACCATAGAATCTATGTCGGAGCACAAGGAAAATGTATTCTATCCAGAGATTTCAATGAAAGATTATATTGCGAAAAAAACAAAAAAACAAACAAACAAAAAAAAAATAATAAAAAAAACAACAATTTATCATTAAATATAAATAACCATTAGCAGTTTTATCAAGAAAATATTTTAATGATCAGTTTTGCTTTTTATAGAACTTTAGATTAGTTTTTCGTTTTTGTCTGCTAACGATTTACAGAATCAGAGAATGTGGCGCCACTTAACGCAGGAGCAAATTATATTTTATTAAAATGTGACACATCGAGTCATTTGCTGATGGATGAACCTTATTCTACTCTAGTCTTAGGGACAAGAATTAGTCTTACTATATTTGCCAGTTTTTCAGTTTAGTATCATGCTGCAATGCTTTAAAAAGCTCAGCTCCTCCCATATCTTACTTCGTCTGATCATGCAAGTTGAAGATTATGTCTCAAAGGTTCGACAGGGAAAGGCAATATCACTAAATCGCCTTTTCGTCTGCAAATAAGCCTTAACGATCAATGGCATGGCGGAATTTGAAGACGAATAAAATTATTCACTTGTCAAATGCTCTCAGGTTCTTTACCCACTTTATAATTTATTTTTTTTTATGTATCAAGTTTTTCATTTTCAGATTCTTTTTAATGTATTTTGTTATTCTAATTGATTTGGCTCGATGAGATTTATTCGCTTGTCTGTATAGTTTTATTTGTTGTATTTAAGTTAAATATTACATGATTTATTTTTTCGGTAGGAAAAGGGATCATTAATCGAAATACTAAATTGATGTTTGAGCTGTTTATGAGGAAAACTGATCGAAAACTGATTATACTTTGAAATTAACTATACGAATATAATCGCGATTAATAAATGCAACAAAAATATTGGCCGATGGAAGTTTATTATTCTCGAATAGAATTTAACTCGGAATATCTCGGTTAAGAATAAATTTAAAATATAGGCTCAATAAATAAAGAAATAAGTGAACTAAATTGTCTTAATGCCAACGTAAAATACATATATATATAACGATGGGTTAAAGACTAGACTTCATTTACCAAATATCAGATAAAATAGAAACATTGAGTATTCTACCCGCATCTTAACATTTGAAACCGAAAAAACAAGTGCGACTAACAGACATGAAAGAAGATAAAAGGAAAATAAGAATATTTCTCATCTCTATCTAATGTACAACCGAAAACTTAAACATTATCTAATAGCAGACATCATTGAAAGGTTGTTTCACCACTACTCTACTGAACTGCACGAAGATGTACTGACACTGCGAAAAACACAACACGGTCTAGCTGATGCATTAACTGTCGTTGTCGACAACGAGAGTTAAAGATCTAGTATCACTCAAGATTACATGCAACACATAAAACAAAAGTGGGAACCTACAATATTTAATGTAAAATCAGAATACCTAATGAGAATAATGAATACAATCCTATTCAGCCCAAGGAAACCTATCTCACGATCTATATGTAAGAATAATTTATTTTCACTTGCTCTTAACTATCAAACCTGATTATTCTTAATCTAACCTCAGTGCCATATTAATAGCACCACAAGGCGACAACTATCACTTGCCCCCCAACTAACGACTTTAATCAGATTAGAATCTCTGATACACAACAACTCTATCAATTCTCCCAAAACACACATCCACTTACGTAGAACAGGACAATGAGTAAACTTTAAAAGGAAAAATGAATTATTCAAATAATATTAATCCTAAAGAAATCTACTCTTATGTGTACTTTCCATTATACTCTCATGTAATAAATCTTATTTACAATTATATTACGGTCAAACAATTTGATATATCGTTCACAACCGATAATTATTAGAACTTAACCTATATCACTAGTAACCCCCCCTCACCTACCCATCCACTATATAATATATATATATATATATATATATATATATATATATATAGAGAGAGAGAGAGAGAGAGAAGCACCACGACATACATTACTACATAGATAAATATACTACACGGCGCGCGCACACACACACACACAAACCACCAAACACATCAAACAATGATATAAACAATATAACACCCAACCCTATAAATAAGTATTACTACTACCTATACATATACACTACTCACATTAATACACACACACGCACACATATACAAAACACACTACCTACCTCACATATCACACACACACCCCTCCCTCCATACCCTATACATACCTATACTACACCCACTACCCCACCCACTACTCTACACACATATATATACACACACGGACTAATATAT
The DNA here is from genome assembly GCA_023376005.1 of Doryteuthis pealeii. Lineage (NCBI taxonomy): Eukaryota > Metazoa > Mollusca > Cephalopoda > Myopsida > Loliginidae > Doryteuthis > Doryteuthis pealeii. The sequence goes on from CM042158.1 coordinate 71,047,041, forward strand.
ACACCAATATACAATATACACACAACATATCATACACCACAATAGCACAAATAATACACAACACATATACTATCATACGCACACACACCACATATATATAATGCTAACTATATATATTAATAACCACCACATTTAAATACACAACAACCCTCACTATATTCACACAATATACACACCACACCCCACTATATAACACACACCCTTCCACTATCTATCTTAATACATCAACATACTAATAATAAATACATATAAATAATAAAATATTATTATATTAAAACTAAAATATCATATAGTCTAGAAATGGTAAGTTATTGATCCGTACATTTTCTTATTTCCAGGTTGGCAACCATGATTTAAATGGAGTTGATTAATGATTGATTTAAAAAACCAATGAATTATTCTACCAGTATCAATCTAGAGTAATCTTGAGATAATAATACAAGAGTGATATCCGAATATAGAACCAAAGAATATAAAAATCATAATCAACCGTCTATTAACAGAAAGTATAACAAAGCAATGCTTATGGAGATCAAATATAACCTAAGAGCATAATGCTTTCTTAGGTTTAGTATGGAATTATTTTGAGATGGCTGAGAGAGTGCAGAAAATGGTGAAAAACATTTGCTGGACCACAGGAATTTTACGAGTTGTTCGTCGACAGATGAAATACTCATAATGATTGGCGATGGCAGGGAACAATGATTATAATTAAATCGATGAGAGTCTGCTAAGTTAAAACTAATCTCAGGTCTACATAACGCTCTAACACATATAATAATTCTAAATAAGAAATAAGTCCTTTTGAGGGGAAAGCGAATATATTCATAGAAAATATTAAAGAGGTGTCTCGTCAAAGATGGCATGTAAGGTAGACAAAGATAGTTCTCACAGAATCCAACTAACTACATAGAAAAAGGCAAATTATGAATATTTAGACTGGATGTACATCCTGTAGATCTATCCGTGTTCCGAATCCTCATACCACGTAATTTAAAAATAATCATTATATAATACATGGTCTCATCTACACCTCCTGCAAATTGAACTAGCCATCTACGACAATGAAAACCCGACTCACATCTAGTGTTCTAAACTAAATAAAAACTAAAAACATGTCATGTAATGAACAAGCTGAAGTAAAATAGTCAGATTGGAAGATTATTTCAAAAGAGAATATGGAATACAAAATTTTTATAGTAGTAAGTGCCTTTCAAATAAAACGTTATGAGAAAATGAAAAAATAAAGATGAATTTAAATCCAGTCACTCATACTAAAATAGAACGGACGATAAAATCCAAAATATGGTTTAATAGACAATGATGAGTACCGTGAAATAAACACATATCTTAGAATTTGACAATCCACAATCATTAAATCTCTTGAATGACAAACTCATTTCAAATGCTGCTCAAATTCACTCCTTCAAAAAGCGCAATATAAGCAATCATGCATACTTTTAACGCATGCGGACAAAAAGCTGCAACTTTTCAATTTAAAATTACAAATATTTAATACGGAATCCGTCGACAATGGCTTTAGTAGATCAGATGATATAAATAGCACACTGAAATACAAAAGGACACCATTTAAATTTCTCGCCTATATTCAATCAATGCTTTTGTTTGGTCCATAAATCGCCATCTATATCATAGGACTGAAATAAAATTAAGAACACTAATAATGAATACAAATAAATATTAATAATACATATCTATAAAACAAGACTTAATAAATAAAGAGAAATGCGATATGAGATTTGATTAATTTATTCATCTAATGTTTTGCTTGATAAAGGAATAAGGAGAACAAATTATGCGTATCATTATTAGAGAATGTCGCAGTATGAAATATTATAGTCCAAATTAAAATTAAAGTATTGAAATTAAAACATGAGAAAAAAGAATATAGATTTGAATTATAAAACCGACTTGATATATACTATGTATAAACCCAAACATTTTCATTTATATCATATATAATCTTAAAAGGAGGAAGAGAGGAACCATCACGCCTAACTAATAAGAAGCCAAATATAAATGTGTCCATAATTAGCTAGGACAAGGGATAATGATAAAATCATAAGATGAAGTTTGTGAAAAAACGACATAGGAATAATAATAACACAAAAGAAGGATATTCATAAATAGATTTATCTGTTCAGAGAAACAAAAATAAAAACTGTGATTTTCAGATTCCAAAACGGATTAACCCACGCAAAAAAAAAAGAGGACAGATATGAAATAAATAACAGAAAAAGAACTGAACATTATAATTAAAGAACAAATAAGATTCGCTTACCCATTCGACAAAGATAAATAAAAATAAGATAGGAAATTGGAAATCGAATCAATCCTAAGTTGTGACTGATATTTTTTGAAAGCAGAGACTTGAAATAATTGTACTACATAATTTCTCATTAATCAGTCATAGCGATAACATCTAGATATTATGTTCAAATATAAATAATAATAATAATAAATAATAAATAATAATAAATAATAAAATAATAATATAATAAGAAGAAGCAAAAGCAAGAAGCAAGAAGAAGGAAAAGAATGATACAATGAAAATACACTTATAATACTCAACAAATATTAATGCCATTAAGAGGAAACCCCCCCAAAAAGAGAATCTATATCAAAGCGAAAATTGATAAGACCCAACAATAATAGTTAATTGTAGACTTTGCTCAACACGGTCAATAGAGATGAGACCTATAAAACCATATAGCTCTAGCAAAAACTTGTGCACAACGAAGAAAATAACAAAACTAGAACAACAAGACATGGGAATTGGAGAGTTGATCCACTGGAATTATTAGCAAAAAAAAAAATTAATTATTGAACCATACAAAAACAAAATGAGGTATAATGAACATAAACCAGAATCTGTTCTTGAGACGAACGCATAAAAATTACTCTGACTTTGAAATAAACGGTCACAATTATCCCAGACAAGAAGACCAAGACCTAGTAGTTGATAAACAAAAAAAGAAAAATAAGAACTTGTTCAGACTGAGTTGGATTTGCCTAGTGCCAGAG
>CM042158.1:71050185-71080185 GCA_023376005.1 Doryteuthis pealeii
GGGTTTTCTGAAAAATGTCTCTTAACAGAGACAAATAAAAAATTGTCTTATGTTTAACGCGGTATTATTTTATATATTGTCGTCAATATTTTTGTATGTGGTTTCAAGTGCTTGGTTTTCTAATTATTCCTTATTTTGTTTCAGAGAAGAAAACCAAAAGTATTGTTTACATTCATGGATTGATGCAGATTTTTTATCAATTGTTTCTATCTGGGTTTTTTTTTTACGAGCTACAATGTCGGGGAAATATCTTTTTCAGTTTTGCGATCAGAGGAATGACCTGATAGAAATTATAAATGAAAAACAAAATGGATTATAAAGGATTGTTGGGAAGAGAAAAACAATCTGTATTTCGAATCCTAATGACGGATGTGATAAGAATTAATATGAAATATTACATTAAAATTCATTTTTAACCTGTTCTTTCTGTTTATCTGCATATTTCCTTCAACTTCAGATTTTACCTTTTTCTTTTCACACCCTTTTTTTTCTTGCTGCCCTATTCAAAAAAAAAAAAAAACTGAACGTTATTTTGGGTAAATAACTCTCATTCATTTTGTTTCATTCCTTTCGTTCTTTAATACATCTGTTATTTCCATTGTTCTTCCCTCATACTTTCAATTCAACACAAGCCCGCACATCATCTTTCCTCATTACTACCTAAGAGTAATTTCTCTCTCCGTATTTCTTTTTCTTCTTTATTCTGCCTACAAAATATCCACCTAAGCACCACTGCCAAGAAACGTGAGTAAAATGCTACTTGGTGAGATAAAATTTATGAGAAAAGAATGCCTTTTGCTTCATAGAAGATTATATATATATATATATAATATAATATATATATATAATATAAACTATATTATATATTAGGATACGATGTATAATAATAATCAAAATATGATTATATTATTTATTTCATAAAATAATGAGTAATCATATATACGGATGGTATAACTATATATATTCAATACTATACATTTCTATAAATAACGAATATTGTATATACTAATTAATCATATACTACAATATATAATCATATAAATAACGATATATCAATATATGATGCTATATAACAAATATATATAGCATCATAAAAACGATAAATTAAATATGATACTAATATATACGATAATATATATATATAATCTAATATAAATACGTAGTATTACTAATGATTGCGATATATAATATATAATTATAATAAATAAACATTAATATATATGATGCGAGTATTATATACACACATCTCTCTCTCTCTGTCTCTCTCTCCTCTCCTCTCTCTCATTATATAATACATATATTTATATTTATATATATATAATATATATATATACTCTATATATATTAATATAATATAGCCGACTCGCTGTGCCTACGACGAAGCAGCGTCACTTGCGGTACACACCGGTATTTCCCACAGGGAAAAGATGCTTCTCCTTTCTCGATAGAATACAAAGATATACTTAAATTTCGGGCTCTAAATGTCTAGAAAATAATTTTCGAATTCCACAAGTCTTCCAATCTATTTCTTAGATCGTTTTTATTGAGAGACATTCAATTCCGCCTTTCTGTTGTTCCTTTCCCATTCTCCAAAACTTGTCTCGAATTGTTATCCTAAAGAAAACATTTTTATTTTCAGAAACTTTTGCTAGTCCTTTACGATGTCTATTTTACGTCTACTCTTTTTATGCTTCCTAATCCTGTAGTTGATAAGTATTTAAATGGTATGTGCAAGTAACTACAATTGCATAATACGCATTACATTGCACCGCACGCTGGCTATTTGTCCGTGTGTTGTGTGCTGTCTTTGTACAAGCTGTTTAGGCGACTTTGTGATGCACTGACACTTCTTCCGGTTTCCTATGGAATAAAGTGTCCAATCTGTTTCATGCTTTCAGCTGCTTTTTTTTAATTATTTTTTAACAGAGCGTGGTATAAAGAAAATGATGCACACTTGATCCTGCTATTCTAACAATGTAGCAGCACCTCTCGCCATGCATCAAGGGAACATCCCAGTTCAGTCTGAAAGTAGTGCGGATTGTGGGCTATATTTAGCCTGACCCTACCTACGCCAACAGTTTTTCATTAAACTGTCAAAATGTCACATGGTCAGCTGAGATGTATCAGTTCCAATAGGCCTATACGTAATTAAATCTGTTGGGCCTTTAGATGAAGTCAAACGTAATTTAGAACGAATACATTAACTTAAAAATAATAATTTTATTTATACATGTTTTGAATTTTAAAATATTAGTTAAATCATGTATATCATTTTGATTAATGTATATATAAATATAGCAAATCATCCTATAGATAAGTAAAACATTTCAGTTTTTGTAAGATAAACCAGAAATTATGTTTAATATTTATCTGTCATAAATTTAAAACTTTGCAATATCAACAACAATCAAAACATAGTTGTTATTAAAGAAAATTAGAATAGATCTTGCTATTACATAAGTTAGAAATTTGCTTTCAAAGTTCGATGCAGCATCACAATACCATGATGACTGATGCAGAGAAACCAAATTGATAGGTACATTCAGTAAAATCAACGTGGAATGCGGAAAGAGGCTCTAAAAAATTCATATGAATAATATTGAAGACGTTTAGGGTTTTATAATGGAAACTTCGATGCGTTGTATTCAGTAAGGATTATTATGCCAAAAATACCAAACCCCATTATACGAGTGAGTCAGATAATAATAAAACTCTTGGATTAAATTAGAGTTTTACAGATGTTAAAACTGAGTTCTCATCAAAATAGAGATTTAATCACAAAAAAAGATCAAAATTAAAATATGGACAAGAATCTACAAACCGATAAATCAAAAATCCTTATTATACTTAATATCGATGCTTCCTTTACCCCTTACCATCGGTTTGGGCTATTGTGTATTTATGAAAACTTCAAAATATAGTTTCTAAAGTATTTTAACTTGGATTTGAACAAAATGATATCACTGTCTAAGATATTCACTTTAAAACACATTTACTGAAACACACACACATACACACGACATAATACATACATAAAACATACATACATACATACATACATATATAGTATAGTTTTTGTATTCAGAAATGAAAATAAAGGCTCGATTACAGGTGTATGACACATATTTATTTATTAAAGTGAAAGATACAATTAGAAGACGATTTTACTATTGTTTTCAATTTATGGGATCCAGGCCGAGAATAAAATCGTTAGCCCGTTTTGAAATCAATCGTAACAATCGCCTTTAACTTATAAAAGATTATATATATATATAATATATATATATATATATATTTATAATAGATAGAATAGATATAATATAGATATATAAATAAAGGTAGATACACAACATATTACTATATATATATATATCAATATATATATATATAAATAGATAGATAGGAGAGAGCAGAGAGAAAAGAAGAAGAGAGAGTGTAGAGAGAGAGTGTGGTGTGTGTGTGGTGTGTGGGTTGTGTGTGTGTGTGTGTTGGTGTGAGAGAGAGAGAGAGAGAGAGAGAGAGAGAGAGATGATGAGAGAAGAAAGAGAGAGAGGAGAGGTAGAGAGAGAGAGAAGAGAGAGAAATTTAGACTGCAACCGACTGCTAATTTCATGCTTTTTCGAGACAAGTCTTACACATCGCTTTTCTCACCATATTTCAAATGTCATAGAAAAATATTCTTTCTATATGCACAAAAATATTACTTTAAAACAAAAACATATTTTCTATAATTAGTTATTTTTTTATTTTCTTCTGTTTATTTTTGACTTCCAAAACTGCGTGCAGATATCTAAACATTCATACGCATTAATTCTTCAATGAATGTTTCATTGATTTACTCATGATAAACCGTTTAAAAGACAGATCTGTATTAATTTGATGGCCTCCCATTTGTTGCCATTTTCAAAACCTTTCTTCTGGTTCACAAATATATTTCCATTTTAATACATTTCGTCAATCATTTTTCTTCGTCAGCACCAACTCTACTTTTTCTTCAATCATCCATTTCCACTGCCCACATCTCGACTTAACTCTCAATTCCCATTTTTCCTTTCTTTAATTTGCTCTTGAAAATCTCCTGTTCATATTGTCTTTCTTTATTTTTACATATCACATATATGTTCATTTCAAACATTGCATACATTCTTTCTTTTGGCTTATTTATTCTACACTCTCTGGTTCCATCTTTTATGCTTCTCATCATTTCGATTCTTCTTTATATTGCAATGAATTCAACCCAGCAACCCCCGGATCAAATATCAAAACATTTATTTTATTTATTTTCCTGTCAAACCTATCTTATCTCTACTTCTTAAAATAATTAATTTCCCTGCATGATATCTTCTCCTTACATTCTTTCTTTAACCGTGCTAAAATTCTGTTATTTTTTCATTATTATAACTTCTTCTCTTATTCGGTCTATCACATTCCAAACTCTTTATAAATATATTACAAATAAATTAGTCTGTTTTTAATTCGGTTAAATATTTCTCAATCCTTTTCCACCTTGCATTTTCCTTAAAGAAATAGACATCACTTCTCTGTGAACTATTTTACTATTTCAAGGTTTCCACTGTCTTATCAAGTCGGAAACCTGTTCATATTTTTGCCTTTTTAATTCCATGGACATCTGTCTGTCTGTCTGTCTGTCTATCTCTCTCTCTGTCTCTTCTCTCTCACACACGATGCTTCTCTTTTAAATATCACTTTTCATCGCTTTTTAAAATTCATTTTCTTCGCTGTGTATATAGAGGTTCTCCTTCCTCGACTCATGTTACTTCAAAAGCCAAAACTATTTCTATATTGTCGAGAAAATTTAGCCCGGATATTAAGTACAACCACATCGAGTAAAAGATATTGGCTACCGAACCGATTCGATCATCGAAGACAGTGCAGTTATATTAGTCTACGTCTTTTTGTTCGGTAAAAAAAAGGTGTACGATAAATACAGAAATGAACACCTTTTATGTTAACGATAAGAATTGCTTTCGATTGACAGACCACCATACAGCATAACAATTTTTCCCACCATAAAAATATAGTATATATATATATATATAATATATCCTGCTAATATTACCTTTTCTACCATATGTATGACGCCACGTATGTAATAGTATAATGCACATCATACATGTATTTCATTCATCTATCTATGTAAAAATCTGCCAACAAAATTCACATTACAAAGTATTCCTGTTTCTCTGGAAATCGCTACATAAATGTTTGAAATTTCTTATTCTAAATTTTATTTTACTTATTAGATGAACAGATATTCCCTAGTCAAAAATGGTTACATAACAATGAGCAGATTTCCAGAGAAACCAGGAATATTGTAATGTGAATTATGTTGCAGATTATTTACATAGATAGAGAGAATGAAATACAAGTGTAGAATGTGCATTTATAATCAATACGTGCGTTCATACTATAGTAGAAAGGTAATCATAGCAGGATGAATATATATATAATATATATATATATATATATATAGGGGAAAAATGCGTATGTGTATGGTGGCTGTACATCGAAAAGCAATTCTTATCGTTAACAAAAAAGGTGTTCATTCTGTATTATCGTACACCTTTTACCCGACACAAAGAAGTAGACTATAATAACCCCTGCACTGTCCTTCGATGATCGATCGGTTCGTAACAATACTTTCACTCCGATTCGGTTACTTAATATCGGGCAAAATTTCTCACAATATAGAAATAGGTTTGGCTTTTGAGAGCTAAACATGAAGGCGAGAAGGAGAACCTCATATATACACAAGCGATAGAAAATGAATTTTAAAAAGAACGATGAAAAGTGAAGATTAAAGAAGAAAGCATCAGTGATGGCAAGAGAAAGGACAGAGAGAAGATGACAGACAGACAGACCAGACAATGGTCATCGCGAATAAAAAGCCAAAAATATGAACAGTCGAACTGTCAAACAAGTGAAACCTTGGAATAGTTAAAATAGTAACAAAACGTATGTTTATTTCTTTAAGGAAATGCAAAAGGGAAAAGAAAATGAGAAATATTAACCGAATAAAAACAGACTAATTTTTGCAAAATATTATTAAAAGATTTTGGAATTTGATAGACAGAATAAAGAAGAAAGTTATAAAATAATGAAAAATAAAGAATTGTACACAGTTAAGAAAACTGCTAAGAGAAGATATAAGCAGGAAATTAATTAATTCTAAGAAGTAGAGAATAAATGAAGTTTACAGAAAAATAAATAAAAATAAATGTTGATATTGATCCGGAGGTGCTGTTGATTCATTGACAATATAAAGAAAGAATGAAATGATGAGAAAATGATAAAAGATGGAAGTCAGAAGAAGTGTAGATAAAATAGCAAAAGACAAAGAATGTATGCAATGTTTAAATGAACATATAATGATATGTAAAAATAAAGAAAACAATATGAAACAAGAGATTTTCAGAGAGCAAATTAAAGAAAAAAAATGGGATTGAGAGTTAAAGTCGAGGATTGTGGGCAGTGGAAAATGATGAATTGGAAAGGAAAAAAGTAGATGGTGCGAACGAAGAAAAATATGACGAAAATGTATTAAATAAATATATTTACAAGCAAAAAGCCGTTTTTGAAAATGCCAACAAAATGGGAGACATCAAATTAATACAGATCTGTCTTTTAAACGGGTTTATCATGAGATAAATCAATGACAACATTCAGTGAATGAATATGCGTATTGAATGTTTAGTAGACATATCTGCAAACGCAGTTTGGAAGGTCAAAAATTAAACAGAAAGAAAATAAAACAAAGTAAACTTAATTAATAGAAATATGTTTGGTTTTAAATAATATTTTTGGTCATATAGAAAAGAAATAATTTTATATGACATTTGAAAAATATATGTGAAGAAAAAGCGATGTGTAAGACTTGTACTAGAAAAACATTGAAATTAGCAGTCGTTGTAGTCTAAATTACTCTTCTCTCTCTCTCTCTCTCTCTCTCTCTCTCTCTCTCTCTCTCCTCTCTGCTCTCTCTCTCTCTCTCCTCGGCTCTCTCTCTCACACACACACACACACACACAACAACAAAACACACACGCACACCACACACCCACACTCTCTCGCTCACTCTCTCTCTTTCTTTCTCTCTCTCTCTCCCTATCTAGTCTATTATTAAATTATATATATAATATATATATATATAATATATGTGTGTTACTACCTATCTATCTAATATCTATATCTATATCTAATCTATCATCTATTAATATATATATATAATATATATATTTATATATATATAACTTTATGTATAAATTAAAAAGGCGATTGTTACGATTATTTCAAAACAGCGGCTAACGATTTATTCTCAGAACACTGGATTCCATAAATGAACCAATAGTTAAAATCGTCTTTTAATTGATCCTTCATTAATAAAATAATATGTGTCATACACCTGTAATCGAGCACTTTTTTCATTTCTTGATACAAAAACTAGTATGAATAGTATGTATGTATGGATTATGTATTTATGTATGTATTATGACGTGTATGTGTGTGCTTTCACTAAATGGTTTAAAAGTGAAATCTTAGAAACCCATGATATCATTCTTGTTCAAATTCCAAGTTCAAATACTTTAGAAACTATAAATTAAGCTGAAGTTTTCAAAAATAACACATACGCCCAAACCGTGAAAGGGGTAAAGAAGCATACGAATATAAGTATAATAAGGGGATTTTGTATTAGTGTTTGTAGATTATTTGTACCCATAATTTTAATTTTATCCTTGGATTAATCTCCATTTTGACTGACATCAGTTTTACATCTGTAAACTCTAATTAATCCAAAGAGTTTTTTATTAAACATCTGACCACTCGTATAATGGTTTTTTGCATATATCCCTTAACTGATATACACGAATCGAAAAATTTCCATATTATAAACCCTTACACCGTCTTCAATATATTCATTATATTATTTTAGAGCCATTTCCATTCCAGTGAATTTACGAATGAACCTATCAATTTGGTTCTCTATCAAGTCATCAGTGGTATTGTAGACTGCATGAACTTTGAAAGTCAAATTTCTAAACTTATGTAATAGCAAAGAGCTACATTCTAATTTCTTTAATAACAACTATGTTTGTTGTTGTGATATTGCATTAATTATGACAGAAAAATATTAAACATAAATTTGTCTTATCTTAACAAAAACTGAAATGTATACTTATCTATAGGATGATGCTACTATAAATATTACATAATCAAAATGATATAATGATTAACGAATGTTAAAATTCAAAACATTATAAAATAAAATTTATTATTTTTAAGTTAACTGTATTCGTTCTAAATTACGTTGACTTCATCTAAAAGCCCCAACCATGATTTATACGTATAGGCCCCTATAACGATATCATCTCAGCTGAAGCAGTACATATTGACAGTTAAATTTGAAAACCTTTGCTAGTAGGTCAAGGCTAAATATAGCCACAATCCCCGCAACTACTTTCAGACTGACACTGGGATGTTCCCTTGGATGCAATGGGAGAGTGCGCCTACATGTAGAATAGCCAGGGATCAAATGTGCATCATTTTCTTATACACGCTCTGTTAAAAAATAATTAAAAAAACGCAGCTGACGAATGAACAGATTGGACACTTAATTCCATCAGGAAAAACCGGAAAGAAGTTCAATAATGCATCACAAAAAGGATCGCAAACAGCCTTTACAAAAGACAGCACAACACACAACACGACAATAGCCAGCGTGCGTGGCACATGTAATGCGTATATATGCAATTGTAGTTACTTCACCATACAATAAAATCTATAAACAACAGGATAGGAATATAAAAAGAGTAGACGAAAAATAGAGCATCGTAAAGACTAGCAAAAAGTTCTGAAATAAAATGTTCTTTAAGGGATAACAAATCCGAGACAAGTTGGAGAATTGGAAAAGTGACAACTAAATAAACGGCGGAAATGAAGTCCTCTCTCAATAAAAAACGATCTAGAAATAGATTTGAAAAAGACTTCGTGAAATTCGAAAATTATTTTTCCTAGACATTTAGAGCCGAAATTTCAAGTATATCTTGATCTATCGAGGAAAGAGAAGCATCTTTTTCTGTGGAAAATAACGTGTGTACTCGGCTAGTAGTATATAAAATAAAATATAAAATTATATATATATATATATATTATATAAAAGAGAGAGAGAGAGAGAGAGAAGAAAAGAGAGAGAGAGATGGGTTATATATACGCATATATATATAATCGATTTATATAATATATATATATATATCGATCATATATGTTAATATATCGCTATTTATTAGATTATATATATATATTCGTATATATAGATCATATTAATAATTTATCTTATAATGATGGTATTGATTAGATATGTATATATAGCATCATATATATATATACGTTATTTATATGTATATATATGTAGTATTATGATTAATTTAGTTATATACAATATATCTTATTTTATATGAAAAATGTATAGTAATATAAATATATAGTATATATCCCATCGTATATATGATATATCTATTATTATATTGAAAATATATATAACATATTTGATTATATATATACATCGTATCATAATATAAATAGCGTTTATATATATATATATAATATAACTATATATATATTTATTATATATATATTCTATTGAAAGCAAAAGCATCTTTGTCATTAAATTTTAAACTCACCAATCAGCAATTTAACTCACGTTTCTTGGACAAGTGTTGCTTAGGTTGATAATTTATTAAAGAATAAAAAAAAAACAAAAAGAATATACGAGAGAGAAATTACTCTTAAGGTAATAATAACAGAATAGATGATGTACGGGTTGTGTATGAATGAAGTATGAGGAAAGAACAATGAAATAACAGATGTATTAAAGAACGAAAAAATGAAAACAAATGAATGAGAATTTACACAAAAATAAACGGTTCAGTGAATAACACAAGAAAAAAAGGTTAAAAAAAAAGAGTAAAATCTGAAGTGAGAAATATGAATAAAAGAAACGAACAGAAAAAATGAATTTAAAAAAATGTTAATATTTCATATTAAGATTTATCAACATCCGTCAGTTTAGGAATTCCGAAATACGATTGTTTCTCTTCCAAAACAAAATCCTTAAATCCATTTGTTTTTCATTTATAATTTCTTCAAGGTCAATCCTGATCGCAAAAACTGAAGAAGATATTTCCCCCGACAATTTATAGCTCGAACCAGATAGAACAAATGAAATAAAAAACATCCTGCATCAAATCCTGAAGTGTAAACAATACTTTGGTTTTCTTCTCTGAACAAATACAGGATATATTAAGAAAACCAACACTTGAACCACATACAAAAAATATGACGAAAATATATAAAAATATACGCGTTTAACATAAAGACAATTTTTATTTGTCTCTGCTTAAGAGACATTTCAAGAAAACCTTTGATAGGAAATTGATTTATTCGAAGGTTACATAAACTTTTGTTTTCAATATTCTCTATCTTCAGTTATAAGATATTTTGTATGTCCTGGTTTGGAACTATTTTCTGGTTGAATGAGGTCTCTTATTTGGCGGTTTTATTCATATTCCCAAAGGAAATCCCAAAATAAAAATCAGTTTTTCGTCATTTTCTGTAATTTTATGGGAAATTAGAATAGCTTTATATATAACTTTCATTAGTCAAACAGACATAGATTAGATAGTTTCACACTAGAGAAAAATCAAATGAAATTTTTCTTATACAACTAAGATGAGAAGCTGAAACTATACACAACGGTTTTCTTTTTCTGCACCCTTTTTATTCTATCTTTTATGCTTAGAACAGAAACAAAACTGAAATGTTTTTATAATACAAATCAATGCATTGTCCCTCGTGCGTAATCAAGTACGTTTTCTCATATTTCTCCTTAAAAGTAAAAAGTATTTCCTGTGTCGCATCATATCTGAAAAATATCTTTCAGCCTGAATGTTATATTTAAAAGAAAATTATATTATGAACGACAAACGTAAAGAATATGATATAATTGGTCTAATCTTATGTAAACATGTAACAATTGCATATCTATTTCAGCTATACATTTTATAAAAAAAGCCATAGATGCTCTATCTCACAGTGTTACAGGTCAACTCTGACAAGAGTATTACCTGTCAGCATCTCTTTAGAATTTAATGGAACATTTTGGGGGCTGACACACGCACTAAGCCTTCATGAAGGTAGATATCTAAGATCTTGGCATTAAGCCGGAATAGTGAATATAAAAGGATGCAGAAGTATATTGTCTGCCTAACCATGAAGAAAGACAACCCTCTAAAAGAAAGACACACTGAAATAAAAATCTAAAATTATGTGTAACCTCGATTTATCTAGATTGTTTGTTTTGTTTCTTTGATTTTTGATTAGTTACTTCTTTTGGAAAAATCAGATTGTGATACTCGGCTTACAAAAAGCGTTGTGTCACTATACAAGTATTAACCCATTTCAAGACAGTAATATCGCGTTTTATTACAACTGCCAATGTGTGAGAGTAGCTCTGCTTCCATAAATTCAACACACCACTAATGATGGTGTGATTGGGTGATTAGAATTCGTTATTGATCCCCTGCAACAAATAAGAGCATCCTAGGTTGAGCACAAACGATCTTGATGCTGTTCCAGTTCTAAAGATCTAAGATTTATTCCTACTGTTCCAGTTATCGGTTAGGGCCCATCTATGGAGAAGTAAAATGTTTGAACATTGTCCGTGATTTGATAGACCGTGCGCAAAATAAATAAGAAACAGCACGTTGTAATTATGAACTTACAATGAATCGATTCCCTAAATCTATGGTTTTTAAAATAACCTAGAGGGTTGCCATTAAACGCATTATTTCTTTCAAGAAAAATCTAGGAAATTTTAAGCAGCATCGTTGGCACTATGAGCTCAATTCTTAGCGATCAAGGCGAACAGCCATTTCTCCGAATTTATGTTACGCCTGAACCAAATTAGACTAACTTCATCAAATGACAACACAGGTCAGTCTCTACATCTTCAGTATTTTTAAATGTTCTTTAATACAAACTAAAGACAAACATTTATACCTAAATACAAACACCTTTTTATTCAATTATAACTTCCTTGAAAAAAAGAAATTAGTGAAATAGATCACTAATTAGGATGAGGCCTATTTAGTAGTTGATACCCCAATCAAAGTTTAACAGTTTGAATCAGAGTTTTCCTTCTCCTAGATCTGTTGCCTAACCAAGGTTAAGAGTCCAGTCTGCCCTACTATAGCTGGAGGAGAGTAGTTGATTCATACCTTTCCCAAGGTCTCGAAGAAAACGAATTCTTAATAATAAATTGAAAATAGTTTTCCTCGACAATGCAGCGATGCTGTTACAAGGGCATGACCCGTAGATTCATTGTGATATTTGAAAATCACTAAGCGAAGGCAAATCAAAGTACTTGCAAAAATAATATTGTCAAATATTTGACGCTGGCTACTAAATGCAAAAAAGTCATCTTAGTTAAAAACGTCCTGCCTTTAAGAAATTCATCCCAATTCCCGACTCATAGAGATTTTTTCTACACAATTCTAAAGTTTCTTTTCATAGTGTCTTTTACCGGCCGGCATATCAAATTCAAATCTTATTCGCTGAATATTATTGCTTAGCTCCACGTAATTGTAAAAAGCCTCATTGCCTAATAATAATCTTAAGAGTTGTGCCTCTTTGAAATATGCCTTAAAAGCAAAATGCAGGAGAATGAAGAAAACAATTCTGTAGACATAGTAGTTATAGCTATGGCTTATTTTTGCATTTTCAGACGTGCTTATTTTTTCTCAATAGCACCATGGGAGGAAATGAATCTTCTAATATCACAGAATTTAGGTTATTAATATAATATATATATAAATAAATATTTATATAATATATATATGATATATGGGGGTGAGAAAGAAATGATAGAAACATATATAGAGAAGAGATATATATATATATATATATATATATATAATATAAAGTATATATAGGGAGAGAGAGAAAGAGAATTTGGGAAGAGAGTCTATAGAAAGATATATAGATATATAGAGAGACAGATTGAAGAAAAAAGATTAGAAAGAAGAGCTATAAACAAATATATACCAAGATATGAAGTAATTTCATGCTGCATATATGTCTGTTAATTTAATGGCGAAGGCAAAACAATATTTTCTAAAACGAGTGCAGTTGTTGTTTATGAGGATAAACCTGACTGATACCATATAATGATCCGATTCTGTTACAGTTACCTTGCACTTCATGAACTTTGAATAGAAAGCAGTTCAACTCTACATTAAAGTTAATAATGATACTAACTTTCCTTAGACTTCCCCTAAAAAAATAGTTATCTTTATCTATATAAGGTTTAGTAATCGCGTATGACAATAGATAGAAGTATCTCCTCTGATCGGTTATTGTTCTTCTGATTAAAACATATTTTCTCATCATAGCTACAGGATAACCCCCTTAGACAATACACCCTGAGTTTTAAAGAAGATTCAATGATCAAAATATTTGTGGGTGAGGCAACTCTAAAAGATTGGTAAAAATAGCTGATCAATCAACACCATATATTCATTCTTAATTAAATAAGAGTCTCTTAAAACAGTTACCAACACAACACATTATAATTATCTTTTAATAACACCTCCTTAATATATATCATAAGCAATGCTTACATGCACAAACCACTCATATATATAAATATATATATATATATGTTGCATATATATATGGTGATGTGCGTTGTGATGAGAGTGTTGTGGTTGTGTGTGTGCTGTGTGTGGTGTGTGTTAGCAATTCTATAATAAAGGAAAATAAGATCAATGAAACTTTTATAATGAAAGGTAAAAGTGTTTAATGTAAAAAAAAAACAGCAGTTAAAAAGCTGCTCCTTAATATTATTTTCTTTAAATATATTAAAAAGCCTCTTCATATAAACACACACACACACACACACCACATACACACACACACACACACACACATAATATAATATATATATATATATATATAATATATAAATATATTATATATAATATAAGGGACGTGAAAACAAAAACTTGATCATCTATCGTTTATTATAAGATTTTGGCCTATATAGTTTTCATTAGATAAAGATTTGAAAATTTTACACTTCAGAAGAGAACTTTGGAAACCTTAAAACTGTCTACCAGGTTCATGGAATCTGCTTACAGCATTGTTTAAGAATCTGAAAACATCACTTTTGTGCACGACGAAAAAATTGATAATAATTAGTATAACTACATAGTTTCTTAGCTGAGTTTTCTTTAAATCCAAAATCATGAGTAAAACGTTATAATAAAATAAATCAATCGACAACCAAATTATGTAGTTTTTATCAATCTTTATTCTGTCGGATTTTATTCATTCATTTATGTGAAAGTTAATAAGTCATCCCTAGTGACTCTCTGGTTTTTGGGAGACTTGTACACATTGATCTACTTTATAATAAAGTAATGAATCTGAACAAGTTGCGCCAGTTTCATTCTTTTTATCAACCGTCTCAATATAAAGTTTTTTTTTTAAATTTAAGGCGAACACAGGATTATCCAAATACAGCATGTCTGTACTTTACAAATCTAGCTACTTTCTTGTTTTTAAACAGAGATTTTATCTCAAGGGTACGATGAGGATAATAAACGAACAATAGATGTGCTTCGATAAAAAACTCACAGAAATAAGTGTGGAATTTCAAGTGAGACTATTTTTTAAAAAATTGCCTTTCTTTCATTTTTAATTTCTGACGTGGTAAATACAGCTTTATTCTGTGCTTTTAAAAAACTCTCATATAAACGATTAGGTATTCCTTGTATAGAAATGAAATAGAGTAAGGGAAAATTACTACTGCAGTAAGCAATAATTTGATTACAATGAAACGCTTCGAGTGTCCTTGTGTTGTATTTACAGCTAATATCTCAATAAGTATTTATTTATAATGCTTCCACTCTATATAAAGGCCTGACTTAATACAGAGAGGAAGACACCCGCGGATAAAGACGGAAGCGAAAGGATTATCGATGCTTTCTTTAAGAGGACAAAATGAAGGAAATGCAAGAGAAAGACATGAATATTCATCAAATACACAGGGAATTAGCACTTATAAAAAAGGAGAAATGCAGAACAAGAGCAGACGTTTGAGCAGGCAAAAATAGAGATGCTACAGAGACTTTAAAATAACATTGATAAATCGAAAATAATATATAGTATAATATATTATATATATATATATTACTAGATGAAAACACTCCCGAAGGTGGTTTTCAGGTATATTTACGAAAGTCCGCAATGGTTTGGCCCCAAACGAGATAGTGAATTTTGAACTATGTGTATTGAATCATGTCTATATGAAAAGTATCATCAACATAGTCTTCTTCATAAACAAAAGACGGCGTTACAAAAAAATAGTTCAAGATCATTGGTTCTCAACCGGATCCACATGGACTCCGGAGATCCAGTAAATTCTTGGAGGTACACACACACACACACACAAAACATGATGAAGTGGGGGTCCACACACAAAAACACCGAATGAGGATCAACGGTGATATTTAGTGTTCATAGAGAAATTCTACTTCAGAAAAATATTATTTTAAAGTTCTTATGACAGTCAAGAAGAAGAAAAAAACCTACTGAGGTGAGTGTTATCAAAGGGAATTCTTCGTCATTTTTACTGAACTTTCAAACTTGGCTAACAAAAGTTAGATAAATCAGAGTGAAGTTTTTTAAAGATCTCAAAGAACCGACATTTTCAGGGAAATCTAAAATTGTACAACATTTTTCCAAATATTAATTTTAAGTAATCAGCCAACTTTTCTACAGTATAAATGTTTAGGGTTAATCAGAAGCAATCCAGAATTATCCTGAAAATGTCAACCCTTTCAGTTTGTGCTCTGCGCACCATCTTAACATCTGCAAGATATCGCTTAAAACAGTGGAACAGAACCAGAACTATTGCCTATGTACTATCTATCTGATGAAAAATACGGCGTCTGTCATTCAAAACCTTATGGTCAATGGCATCAATTTGTTCATCAGTAGTTGAAGTTTTTAGATGATCCTGACAGAGGATAATCTTCTGTGCTTCCCGCTTAAATTCCGCACACATCTTCACAGTTGCATAAAGAGGATTCTTCAGCAAGTATCTTGCTATGTCTTCATAGATTTCCTTAAGATGTTATACATTTCTTTCTAGATATTCTATAATTGATCAGACCTTTTTCCCCTTTTATATTTGTCGACACCTCCAATCTTTGTATGAAAAGAAATCTGCAAAGAAATTAACACAAATTTGAATCACCTTTTAGTTTATAAAAAAAGTCCCTGTGTGTTGCCGTAGCGAAAAACGTTCATCAATATCTCTTGTTTCGGGTTTAGTAATTTTTTGAACGACCGTTGTGTATAAATATATATATATATATAATATATATATATATATATATATATATATATATGAGAATGGGAAATGAATCCGACAATATGAGGAAAAAATGAGTAAAGAAAAGAAATGTAGATGGATAAAAATGAATTTATCGATTTAAAAGTGATATCGATAAAATTCATTTTTATCCATCTACATTTCTTTTCTTACTCATTTTCCTCATATATATATTATATATATATATATATATAATATATTATTATATATATTCCAACTTCCGTCGGTCTACAAAAATTCAGCTTCTCTTTATTTCTCTGAATTCTTTTAGATGAGGCTTGATATTTTTTATTATTAGATTGTTTGGACTATTGTCCTCATCTTTATCTTCACAACGCCGTCGCTGATGCGCCTTCTTCATGTATTTTGTCGGACCTTGGAACCTTATCGAATTTTATTTTAGCAAACATCTGTCTAAATTACAAAATCGTTGTTCTTTTATTTTATTCATTAAATATTCGTTTAGAAATTACATCATTAATTAAGAAATCTTAGATATCGAGTTCCGTCTCTTGTCTCAAATATTTGAGAAGAATTTTAAATAATTAAATGAAAATTCACAGACTATATTATAAGATGGTATGATTGTGATATTTATGACTTTTGAGTTTAGTACTACAGAGATTCAGAATCATTTACATTCAAGGACCGTGTTAAGTATTTGTAAATTCGTTAGAACATAAAGTTGTCCTTTTAAATCTTCATCCTCTATCAAATATTGCATCAACTGTATTCTTGTTTTAACAGATAAAGCCCTATGTATTTTAAAAACATCTGATGTATTTTACCATTCGCACTTAGGACTGAGCTGACTGAAAGGAAATAACCACTGCATACAAACATTATAGTAGTAGTAGAGGGGGGAGGAGCAGGAGGGGGAGGGCAGGAGGGGAGGAGCAGGAGGGGAGGATTTTATGAACTTAGATTGAAATGAAAACATTGTTTTAACCAGATGATATATGACACTCGTCCATGCTCGCTTAACTATATGGCTCCCTACTCAAGAGAACATGCGCGGCCAAATATGAACATGCGATTTTTTAATGAACATCTCCATGGCAACAGTGAAGCCATATCTTATCATTGTCTTCTGCATCGTACGCATCGCCTGAAGACTCTCTCTTTATTCACAAATAGCATCCGTACTCTTGCCTCATTTTGCTCTTAATCAGCAGTTGCTTCAAACAGCAAAAAATGATTCATCAAGAAAAAAATCCCTTGCTTTTTCTCTTTCATTATCCGACCTGTTGGCCTGTTTTTATCTGCTTTTCGCTAACAACTTGCGGACAGTTTTTGTTCCTGAACGTTCTTAAATCTAATATTCGAATAAAAGCCTTAAGAAAGAAAGTGATGTTACTGCAATTGTTAATAATAATAATAATAATAATAATAATAATAATAATAATAATAATAATAAAAGATGTTGCTGTTCCAGCAAATAACAGAATGAAATGAAAGAAAGCGAAAAGGAAAATAAATTCTTGAATATTGCCAAACAACTATAAAAACTGTAGAAACATGAGGTGATGGGATACCAATTGTAGTTGGTGCCTATGGAACGATCTCTATAGGTTTAGTAAAAAAGGCTAGAAATTGGAATCAGAGAAAGAATCGAAACGATAGCATTGTTAAGAACAATTCTAAATAGTCCTGAAGAACTGACGAAACTTACTGTCACTCAGACTCCAGTAAACATCCACCATCTAAATGTGGTCTTCAATAATCGCAAGGTGTGATACAGAGATACAAATGGATCACCCAGTCCCGATCATAAGACCAGACCTGTCAATTTTGGATTTTGCCGTACAGATGGACTACAATCAAAATGAAAAAAAGGAAACGATATACTAAACTTGGACCTTGCCACTGAACTAAAAAAATAACTGTGGAACATGAGAGTTAAGATGATACCAATCAGATGAAAAGTCAATACCGTCGATACAACAGCATGCGTATCATTCTATACGAGGGATTCCGGTTTGTGCATATACGATTTGGTAGGATGGTCAATTTTTTACTTCTTGCACAATTTTCAGTGTATTACCCCGCAGTTATAACGCCTTGGCTTGTTATCTTTGTATGCTAGTTATTACATACGCGTAATGTGAGTAACCATTTCTGTCTCCATCCAACCTACACTTGCTATTCTGTTGTGTCTTATCTATTTTCGACTTGATATAATTGGTCATGTAATATATTTTGTGCTACTTATAAGGATTCAGTTTCTCACTTAAAGTCTCCTTCTTAGCAAAGTTCAAGTATTCTTAGGTGCAATCTCTTTAATTTGTCACTTGAAGTATCCATATACTATTTTTCTTCCCATTTTCAGTTTCTAGTTTTTGTTGGTTTTCTGTTGTCCATTTTGCAATTGCTGCAATTAATCACTATGTTTAATGTATTCCTCGGATCTACCCATCTACACAACCCTTAATACAGTCGAGTCCATCACCTTCTCTCTTGACACATATATTCTGTGTCATCTATCGCTTTTGAATCTTCATCCATTTTCTCAACATTAACAGGTTTTTACACCAGTAGTAACTAGTCGCTTTTATTATAGTTAAATTGACAGCAAGTCTCCTCTGGTTATTAAGACTCTTATCCGATTTCAGCAGTGCTGTGGTCTAAACGATCTCAATTCCTCCTCATCTCTCCAGTTTGATGCGGTTTCTTTACTATGCTCTTCGGATTTGTTCATGATTATTTGAATATAATTAGTCTTACTGCCCCCTTCATGGTTCCCATTTTCAGCTCTCTGCCAAGGTCCCTATATATTCTGATATGTGTCTATACCATTTATATAAATGATCAAAGTAGAATCGCTTACACAATTCCCATTGGATCATCCCCTCATCTAGTTGTACCCGATTCTGTACTCTTTCTCTGCCAGTTTACTGTATTTGCTCATTATTGGACCCTCTCTCTCTCTCTCTCTCTCTCTCTCTCTCTCTCTCTCTCTCTCTCTCTCTCTCTCTCTCTCTCTCTCTCCACATGGCATACGCTTGCTATTCTCCTGAGTCTTAAATATTCGAGCTTATACATCATTTGTTCTTACGTGTTATTTTGGGGGCTGCTATAAGTAGTGATTCAGTTTCTATTTTTCTGTTTCCTCTTATTAGCTATGTCCAGTTCAACCCGTGCGCTATTTCCAGAGCTTTTTTTCTTCCTTTTTTTCCCGAAATGTCCATTGTTCATATATCCATTTCTGAATTCTCAATTTGATAAATATTGTTTCCTCTTCGTCCCATATTGTTCTTGGTGATGGTGTTATTATCATAATTATTATTATTTACTCCTTTTGAGTTTTCACATCAGCATTAGCTGATGGTCTTTCACTGGAGTCTTAGTGCGTACAAGTCTCCTCAGGACTCCAGGACTCTTCTGAATATTCTGGCAGATTGCAGCAGTGCATGGTTTCAATTCTTCCTCTGATTCCCAAACTTTCCAGACCCTTTTCCAATCATTTTGGGACTGTTCAAGTGCACCAACTACAATTGTATAACTTTCACTTTCATATTCCATAACTTTTTCAGTTCTCTGCAATTTGTCCATTTTTTCATTTTCCTTTAGCTTTAACCTGTGATCTGCTGGCACTGCAAAATCCACCAGTTGACAAGTTCTTTCTTTTTTGTTTATCAACACTAGGTCTGGTCTTCTTGCTGGATAAGGTGATCCGTTTTTTATTTCAAAGTCCCAGAGAATTTTATGCGTTTCGTTCTCAAGAACAGATTCTGGTTTATGCATATACCATTTGTTGTATGGTCAAAATTAATTTTTTTGCATAATTCCCAGTGGATCAACTTCCCAACCCAGTCGTGTCTAGTTTTGTATTCTCGTTGTGCTAGTTTGCTACATTCGCAGAGTATATGGTTTACAGTCTCATCTCTATTACCGCAAAGTCTACATTTACTATTTTGTTGGGTCTTATCAATTTTCGCTTTGATATAGTTTGTCCCTATGGCATTATTTTGTGAAGCAATTATAAGTGATTCAGTATCTTCTTCTTCTTCTTCTTCTTCTTCTTCTTCTTATTATTATTATTATTATTATTATTATTATTATTATTATTATTATTATTATTATTTGAACATTTACATGTCTAGATGTTATCGCTAGTGACTGATTAAGAGAAAATATCATTATTCAACCTGCTTTCAAAAATACAGTCACCAGGATGATCTCGATTCCAATTTCCATCAATTTTATTAATTTTGTCAAGGGAATGCGAACTTTATTGTCTAAAAATGTCAGTTTCTTTATTCCTGTTATTAGTCAACTTGCCTCGCGGGTAATCCGTTTGAATCTGAAAATCACAGTTTTATTTGTTTCTCTGACAGATAAATTCTATTTATGAATATCCTTTTGGTTTATATATTCCTAGTCGTTTTCACAACTCACAGATTATCACCCTTTCCTAGCTAATTATGGACACATTTATATTTGGCTCTTATTAGTTAGGTGATGGTTACCTCTCTCTCCTTTTAGCTTATATATATATAAATGAAAATGTTTGGGTTTATAACATAGTATATAATCAATGGTATAATTCAATCTATATCTTTTTTCTCAGTTTAATTTCAATACTACAATTTGACATAATAATAGCGACATTTCTAATAAGATCACCATAATTTGTTCTCCATTCCCTTTACAAGCAAAACATAGATGAATAAATAAATCAAATCTTCACCATCTCCATCAAGTAATAGAATTAATATTATTGTAATCATTATAGTGCTTATTAATCAGCCCATGATATAGATGCGACCAAACAAAAGCATTGATGAAATAGGCGAGAAAAAATGGTGCCGATTTCAGTGCTATTTATATCATCTGACACAAAGCCATGCAGACATGGACCATAAAATAATTATAATGAGAAAGTCAGCTTTGTCTGCATCTAAAGTATGCAATTGATTGCAATGCGCTTTGAAGAGTGTATTGAGAGCATTTGAAAATGAGTTTTGCATTCAAGAGATTTAAAGGGATGCAAATTCTATATGGTTTTAATTTCAGTACCACATTTGTCTATAAACCATGAATTATCTCCGTCTATTAAGTAATGAGACTGATTAACATCTCATTTTCATTTTCTCAAACGTTTATTTGAAAGGCACACACTTAAAAAATATTATTGTTCATACTCTTTGAAATAATCTTCAACTGACATTTACTTCAGCTTGTTCATCAAGACATGTTTTAGTTTTTATTAGTTTAGAACACTAAGGAGTCGGGTTTTCATTGTCGAGATGGACTAGTCATTTGAGGAGTGTAAGAGACCATGATTAAAATATTATTTAAATTACGGGTAGAATTGGACACAAATCACAAGGATGTGACATCCAGCTAAAATCAAATTTGCTTTTCAGTAGTAGTGGATCTGTGAGACTATCTTGCTAACCATTACACCACGACGAGACACCTAAATGTTTCTATTGAAATATTCGCTTTCCCCCAAAAAGACTTTTCATTTAGAATAAGTGTAGAGCGTTATGAGACTGATTAGTTTTAACTTAGCAGACCTCATGTTAATTATAAATCATTGTTCCCGCCAAACGCCAATCAAGAGTATTCACTTCGACTACACTCGTAAAATTCCCGGTCCAGCAAAATGGTTTTCACCTTCTGCACTCTCTCAGCCATCCAAAATAATTCATACTACCTAAAAGCATATGCCAGGTATATAATTTGATCTCCATAAGCATGTTTAACCTGTTTAAATGACGGTTGATATTATTTAATCTTTGGTTCTATATCGTGAAACACTCTTGTAATTATCCAAATTACTCAGATGAAGAGAAAACATGTTAAATCATCATTAATCAACTCCATTTAAATCATGGTTGCCAACCTGAAAAATAAAAAAGACATCAATAAACTTACATTTCTAGACTATTATAATATATATATTATATATTATATATATATATATATATATAAATATATAATATGAGTGTGTGTATATATGTATGTGTGTATATGTGGTGAATATATATTTGTGTGTATATGGTATATATAGTATACATATATATATGTGTGTGTGTGCGTATATATGTATATGTGTATGTGTGTATATATGTGTGTATATATATGTGTATATATATGCCTGTGTGTATATATATGTGTGTATATATGTGTATGTGTATATATATTATATATATATGTGTGTGTATATATATATATGTGGTGTGTATGTTGTGTGTGTGTATATGTGAGTATGTATTATATATATATATAATATATATATATATGTTTGTGTGTGGGTGTTGTGTGTTGCGCGCGCGCGTGTATATATATATGTATATGTATCTCTCTCTCTCTCTCTCTCTCTATATATATATATATATATATTATATATATATATATATATATATATATATATCTAAATATTATCGGTTGGTAACTATATATCAAATTGTTTGACCGTATAAATTAGTAATATAGATAGACATGAATATAAAGAAATACAAACATAAGATATCTCTTAGGATTATATATTTGAAAATTCATCCTTTTTAAATACATTCCCACGTAAGGATTTTTGAATTAGATTTACAAATCTAACTGAAAATCGTTATGGGGGCAAGTAATTTCTCCTTGTTCTACATAATAGGCAACTGAGATTGGAGATTTATAGAAAACAGAACAAGTGAAATAAATTATACTTACATATAATCGTGAATAGATTCCTGCTGACAGATTGACAATCTCAAAAATCTGATTTACAAAAAAGAGTTCCACTTTTGTTTTTATGGTGCAAATCTTGATGAACTATGACTTTACTCTCGTGCGACAGACAGTAATGCATCAGCTATCCGTCCATCAGACACTTTCTGTTGCATTCAGAGAGTAAGGTGAAACACTTCAAGATGTCTGCATTAATACAAAGTTACTACAAGATAGAGATAGAAATACTATTTCCTTTACTCTTTCAGTCTTGGTTAGTCGCACTTGTTTTTCGCAATGTAAGTGCGTTAGATACTCAACTATTCATATTCTGAATTGTAAATGAAGTCTAGTCTTTAACCCTCGTTATATATAGTATTACGCCAAAACATTTAGTTCACTTTCTTATTTATGAGCACTATAACAATTTATCTAACCGAGATACCGAGTAAACTATCGAGAATAATAAACTTCCATCGGCCAAATTTTGTTGCAATTAATCGCAATTTCGAAGTATTTCAAAGTAATCAGTTTCGATCAGTTTCCTCATAAAACAGCTCAAACATCATATTTAGATCGATAATGTCCTTTCCCCGAACAAAAATAAATCATAAATATAACAAATACAACAAATAAAACTAACAGACAAGCGAAATAAATCTCATCGAGCCAAATCAATAGAATAACAAAATACATAAAAAGATCGAAAATGAAAAAACTTGATACAAAAAAAAAAATAAAAGTGGAAAGACCCTGAGAGCATTTGAAGTGAAAATTTATTCGCCAAACCGCCATGCCATTGATCGTTAAGGCCTATTTGCAGACGAAAGCGATTTAGTGAATGCCCCGCAACCTTTGAGACATAATGTTCACGCATGATCAGACGAAGTAAAGATAGGGAGGAGCTGAAGCTTTTAAAAGCATGCAGCATGATACTAACCTGAAAAACTGGCAAATATAGTAAGACTACTTTGTCCTTAAGACTAGAGTAGAATAAGGTTCATCATCAGACAAAATGACTCGATGTGTCACATTTAATAAATAAATCTATGCGTTAAGTGGCGCCACACTCTGATTCTGTAAATCGTTACAGAACCAAAAAAACGAAGACTAATCTAAAGTTCTATAAAAAAGCAGAAACTGATCATAAAATATTTTCTGAAAACGATTGAATGTATTTATAATTTAATGATAAATGTTGTTTTTTATTATTTTTTTTGTTTGTTTGTTTTTTGTTTTTTCGCAATATCAATCTTTCATTGAAATTCTCTGATAGGAATACATTTCTGTTGCTCGAACATAGACAATGTTTTATTGATACGTCCAATCATTATTAGTGAATTCCATTTTTAAATTCAACAAAGTTTGATTAAAACTGTTCAAACTGAATAACTTTAAAAAAACTTCAATCCACAAAATATTTATTTCTACTTTAAGGGAAACTATTCCTGAAAAACTTTACCTTTTTGGCTATTTACTACATATATATATATATATATATATATATATATATAATATATATATATATAGTGGAGATTCGGTGTCAGTCTGTAACCGAAACTACGTCACTCCTACGTTACAATATACTCGGAAATTAAGCAAGTTTATCAATGAGTATTTGATTTATAATCAAAATCATTAATACATAGGATAAATAACAACACAACTCAGAAATTAAGTATAAAACATTAACAGACCACATTATTTGTTTAAAACAAGTTTAATATATACATGCCTGGTATTATTGATTTATATAAAGTTTCTTTTATTTTAATAATTGTTTTACTACAGATGATAATCAAAACAAAACGGCTTTTGACCGCCCCACCCAACCCCCCAACCCCAAAAAAAGAAAAACCTTAAATATTGAATTAACTGTTAAAACTTGGTTTTATTCGAAAGAAAACATATTTATTTAAATTTTGACAGCAAAACTATTTTTATGTCTCTTATTAAAGAAATATAAGATTTCAAAGATCTGTTTATATTTTTTTACGAAAGAGCGTTGCAAAAATCAATTTTTACACCGCTCAGAGGTTGTTTTTTTTACTTCTTTTTTTTTTTGCTTGTATAACTAAACAAATATTCGTAAAAACATGACCTCCTATTCTTAATATTTCGTTAAATAATATAATCAGTAAAATAAATTCATTCCGATAAAGCGATATTCTTAAAAGTTTATTTTTAATTAATCATACTGCAAAAAAAAAAATTTTGAGTCAAAATGTCTTTATTCTGAATGGTAAAGCGAATGGATGACTTGAAGTTGTATTCTATTTAAAAACATTGAATTCTACCCAAACTCACCTGATTACCAAATATGGAAATGTGATAAAACTATCAGGTATTTAATTATAATTCAGATATTAGTTAAACATTCGAATGTCCATGTTCATCTTGGAGATAAAGATTTCATTTTGGCCACATATCTAAATAGTAAACTGTGAAGAAGAATATTATATGCTATTTAATTTTATATGTAGCCGATTTCAATGCTATGACATGAGTAGCGCTAAAATCGATCAAAATCCCATATCAAAATTGTATAATGAAAATAATGAAGATATTGAGTATTGTACTGCGTAGACCATACATTAGAACGTTGTATCTAAAGAGTAATCTGGCACTTATCTCTGTGATTTCCTGTCATTATTTTTTCATTGTTGGTTTTACAAACGATACATCAACATCAAGGGAGGAATTTGAATATGACAGCAGTGATTATGATCATCATTATATTGGTAACTAGAATCAAGGGAAGTAGGAGGTTAAAATCAGATGAAGAGAAGAAGAGCTAGAACCAAATATTATCAAATGAAAACCTTCTTTGAATCAAAACGCCAAAAGAGCAATTAAATATGATAGTCGACGAATGGCTTGTTTTCGGAGACAAATTGTCTGTGAAGTTTAGTTATCTGATAGAAAACAACGCATTGCCTTTATTTCATGGACAAAAGTTTTACTCCTCGACTAGCCAAAAAAAAAAACACAAGTCCTTGTGAACTCTACTCTAAGCAGTGACATTACCATCCAAGCAAAATATAATTATATCTTCCTTGTCCCAGAAGTGTTACAGGTAAAACTAGTGAAATGCAAATGAAATATGTTAATCGATATCAACTCCTACTACGTTTCTTTGTTAGGAATGATTTCAAGTAAAAATGATAAACAGTGCCAAGAAGTTATCACAAAAATACCTTCAAACATTGCAAAATCAAATCAAATATATCTTTGAAAATAAACTGGAAAACGCACTTTAAATTCCGATGATGGTGAGTTAACATAAATCTGTTACATAAAACTGCTTATAATTTCTCTATGTTTATATCTAAAGTGGTGAAAATGTATACATTATAATAAAAATGAAATTAGAAAAGTATATATTTACCTAAACTCTCCGCCACTGACATAATGTCATTTTCAAGAGGTTTAAAGCTGGTTTACATTTAAACATTATCTTCTAGATTGGTGAACCCATGGATAAATGACTGGCACAAATATTGGAACCTTAATGTTCAAAATTATTTCATCCCTCAAGAAATTATACACTATTTATACTTGGGGATCAACTACAGGTGAACTCTTCAAACCATCTGCCAACACTAGAACTCATGCTATTACAAGATACTGCATCAACGATTGGAATACACTAAAAAAAAATTCCAAACATTGATTTCACCAAAATGTTTGCTCACCAACTCAAATTATTTAGCAAAATATAATTTTTTAATGCGTTTAAGTAAACTTATAATCATTTTTCGAACTATGTAAAAATAAACAAAAATAACAGAAAAAACAACAACTGAGGTGGTCACTACTACAATAGGCTCAGTCCTAATTAGTGATCATCCTCCACACATTACTACAACAACCAATATCATGTTATTTTTGTTTTTTGTTTTGTTTTGTATTATGTGACATTGTTTTTATTGTGTAATGTGTGAAAATAAACCATTGTTTTTGTTGTCTTCTTCTTTTTCTTGCCTAACCCAGTCTAAAATCCAGTCTGTTCTACTACTTACGCATATCTGGGGAGAAAATATTAATTCATACCTTTCCCAAGGACACTAACGCTAAATGAAGAAGTGCAAACAGGATTTGTATTTGGGTTATCGATTCAATTTTCAAAGATTATAGCTGTTACCCTAAGTGTGCCTAAATGGTATATCCATGTTAATGGACGGGGAGATATAGATATGATAGAATATTGTAATAAAGTTATTTACAATGGTATGTATCTAAGATACACAATGGTATGTATGTAGGATGCATAATCTGATAACGCTGTAAGAATCCAACACGAACAGGCTGGGTAATTGTGGATGAAGTGATCGATAAGTCATAAAATAGATGGAGCATTATAAAATAATCAGCTACTTATCCATTTCCCATGCAGCAACCAAGTGTGAATAAATTAAACGATAAAACATTAATTTAAACCAATCGAGCGTTGAAACAAAAAATATATCAACATTACAACAATATTGTTTTAAAATAATTGATTTCAGATGATGAACAATATTTATTGAAGGATCTCCCTCCCGTCTACCTACCCCTCTCTCCTCTCTCTCTCTCTCTCTCTCTCTCTCTCTCTCTCTCTCTCTCTCTCTCTCCCCCTTTTGTACACGTCTCAGACATAAATCATTTTATGTAAAAGATTATATAATTGACTATCATTGCAAATACCATGAATGCTGTGTTCTCATTTATATGGCAAATATATTATGTTATTGGTGTCCTTAAATAGATGCTTCTTCTGGCGTTAATCATTCTCAGTATGAGTTGATTTGTCGCCCTTGATATTTTGCATTTGACGATAATCACAACGGTAGTAGAGAGTGTTAAGATTGAATCTTCAACGATTATGTAGTCTAGCACAGTAAATATGAATAGAAAATGCAGCTTCAGCCTTTAGCATCACTATTCTATCGGACTTTTTCAGCAAATTTCATTCCGTCTCCATAAAAATATCATTAGTTCCAATATTTTTGCTAAGCGAGTATTACATTTTACTTTTCTCATCCCGACTTCTTTGTCTAAAACCTTAGTAATTATTTTAAAGGTAAAACGTGTTAATTTGTTCTGGATATCCCGTTAGAATAATGAATAACTATGAATTTAGTCCTCTCAGGAAGCATTGAAAATCTGAGTTAGAATTGTCAGATTTTAGTAAATGTCTCTAAATATTTGAGTGTATAATCGGTGTTTTCTGTATATATTATTAAAAATATAAAAAGAAAATATATAATTATTTATATATTATATATCTGATTTCTCGCTTTTTTATTTTGGAGAAACTAGTCAACTTTTACCGCTTCGAAAATAAATGTTTTCATCAACACATTTAAAATTGTTTTTTTAGAAGCATAGGATATCCATTAGTAAAGATACTAGAATTTGATCCAAGATAGAAATGTTGAGGTGTAGCACTTTGAATGACTAAACTTTATATGGAGCAGAAGAGATTAGTGAAAACAATGTGGATTATTGATACTTCAACAAGCCAACATCAAAGTCATTACCAGATTTTACTGGGTTGATAATGAAAATAAGTAATAATGACAAATCCTGATACCAGCAAAGAATACATTGCAGAAAGCATGAATAATCATCTAAGACAGTTTCATATTCTTATCAATTGTACTTTCATAAGCGAGTTGAAACTCAGTGATTTTTATCCAGATTCAATTTTACTCGCCTTATGTATTCCTTGAATGAAGTAAATATACACAATGTTACCTTAAAAGCGTTAATTTCTTGAAATTCATTGTTACCTTAACATATAAAACTACACGCACGCCAAAACATATAAACAGTAATTATTGATGATGATAATGATGTATCTCTTTCCATCCTTCTGCGTTCGGTGACTCACATTGGGAATCACTCACTGTTTCCGATGGGATTTTATCGTCTGACCTACTTATAAATATAAATTTCCCTTTTCATCGTTGCATTTTGCTCATCAGATATGTCTTAGCAGCACCTGTCATCGTGAAACATTCACTTATTACTTTAGAGTAAAATTCATTAATGTGCTATAAACTAATGTCATAAAATATATTCAGATTTTTCGAAAGTTAATGCCAATATTACATAGGTGCAATTATGATGATGGTAAAATATGTTGTAGAAAAAAGAACGTTTATGTAAATTGACTTCAATACACCAACCAATACCATAATCCTTTTTATATTTCTGGTGAAACAGATATGAAATGCTGTTATAAACAATAATTATTTCAGATATATTGTGAGGTACATATAAAATACCAGAGGTACATTTTGCTCTGTGTTAAAAATATTTTACGAGTTTACTCAGCTCTTTATTGCTTATACAATGTTTTCTGAAACACAATGTTATCTGAAACACAATCTGAAACACAAAAATTACAAACCTGGAGAAAATTTGAAGGAAGGGAAATTGTTTCTATGTTAATGTATGGAAGAGAAAACCGGTCAGTATGTCTTCATCCTTTTTTATAATTCTTTTCCTGCTGGACAAATTTTCAAATCATATTACAAAATGTAAAAAACAAAAGTATTAGTAAAATCCAATACGAATTATAAACAGTCAAAATATTTCAACATGTACAGAAACTATTGTGAATTCTTTATTTTCTTGTTTAATTTGATTCCGAGTAAAGTTTCTAGTATGATCTGTTGGAAGATAAACTTTTACTGTGGTTATTTTGAAGGGAATGTCTGTGCATTGACGTCAATGGATGAATTTTGTGCATGCAAACTCCTGCTTTTGTCTTGTAAATGCAACCTATTGTATTATTATCAAGACAAGAAGCGATTCCATTCTACATGTCACGTATTTTCTGTACATGTAACATTCAGTTTATTATTTATTTT
>CM042158.1:71085185-71160185 GCA_023376005.1 Doryteuthis pealeii
AAATCCGTTTTTACAAAATAAATTGTAACTTTTGCAATTGAAAAAATTCACACTGGATTGTCCAATTGAACACATATCCTAGTAGATAAAGGAGTTAGATTAAGACAGTTCTAAATGCCAGTTATCTCTAGACTGCAGGTTCAATCCTGGTCAGGGACAGAAGTAACATAGAATAATAATTAACACAGCTTAACACCTGTACCCCAGCTATGGTTAGTGGAATGAGAACAGGATATCCCCGTGGACCTAATAAAGGGTTGGGTTCAAAGTTGATGGCTCCCAATTACAAGAAGGTTCCGAGTCCGACAAGAAATACCTGAAGAAGGCCGGAGGGCACATCAGCCGAAACTTTGTACAGATAACAATGAAGACGAGGACAATAGTCTGAATATTACAAATAATGGTAATCTTTGCGGAGTTCCGTCCTGGCTTCCTGCATCTGAAGCGGTATCACTTGAAAAAAAAAAGAACCAACTTAGGGCATTTTCCACTGAAAACCCAACCCTAACCCTAAACCACCCTAGTTAAAATTAACTGTTTTATTCAAAGTTCTGTTTTTTCTGGGTCATCCTGTATACAGGAAAAACAGAGCCTAAATTATTTATTTATTTTCCATTAAACTAAACCTAAACCCCAAACCCAAATCCTAAACCTTAGTTGTTTTTGTTTTTCACGCCGCTTCCGCTACGGACTTCAATCGTAGCTGGTGTTTTTTTTGTTTTTTGTTTTTTTTCAGCAGTCACCAGCAAGCATGTTTTGAGGCAAGAGGCCATGACGGAACTCCGCAAAGATTACAATTATTTGTATTATTCAGACTGTAATTTCGGAGCGGTATATATTTGATTGATACTATTTTCTGCATAAATAAAAAGACTAGACAGAGTTTATTTTTTTAAAGCCATACGTAATCAAAAACAACCTTAATCCCCTAAAACCGTAACCCAATTCGCAAAATGTTAATTCATAGACTGTAGTTAAACTGTCATTGGGTACCAGCAAAAGATTTTCCGTTTTTCTAACCTAATCAGAAGTCAGTCCTACATTCTATGAATTAACATTTTGCGAATTGGGTTATGGTTTTAAGGGATTAAGGTTGTTTTTAATTACGTATTGCTTTAAAAAATAAACAACAAAAAACTCACATTACTATACATTTAATTAACCATTGAAATTAATTATTGAATCTATTATTGAGACAGTTGTTTGTGTTAATATAGCAATGTATAATTTCAATTAAACTTAGTTTAAAAAATATTTTTCAACATTAAATGTATAGTAATTTGTGTTTTTTGTTGTTTATTTTTTTAATTAAAAACAACCTTATTCCCCTAAAACCGTAACCAAATTTGTAAAATGTTAATTCATAGACTGCAGTTAAACTGTCATTTGGTACCAGCAAAAAACTTTCCGTTTTAATTTTACCGACCTAAATCAGAAGTCAGTCTAGTTTGTTTTAGTTTTAACTAAAACAAACTTTTAAGCCCGAAGAAAACTTTCACTTAAACAGTAGGGGTAGTCAATGTTTGCTCATTTGAATTCCATAATATTTAAATATATAACTATTTTTTTACCCAACATGAAATATTTTTAAAAGTAAGTTTAATACGCTATGAATTAATAATTAAAGTAATTTTAAAGCATGATTTCAATATCGTAAAATTTACGCTCAACTAAAATTGAAATCATGCCGTAAAAAGATACTTTTGTTTTGTTTTATTAAAACAAACCAAAATTTCTCTGTGGTCTGGAGAAAGGGAGGGGCGAATCTACTTAGAGTTAGGACTGGCTTGCTGATTTTTACAGGCAGTGGGCCCTCCGACTCTGGTTAACTTGACTACTCACATTACCTCTCCCACTCACGTTAACTCTATATAGAGGGAGAGTGGAAGAGAGTCAGGTCTAATTTAGACAGGGATTGGTCGGTTGTTGACTTAATTGCTAATTACGCCTATTTAAAACCAATTTAACTGATTTTTTTTCAAACACTGGGTAGTGCTAAAACAAAGGAATATCTAAATATAAATATTGTGACCATAACATAAACAGAAAAAAATCTTTTAGCTGGCGAAGGTTGATAAACTCAGCTTTAGTATGATAATATATATATATATATATATATATATATATATATATATATATATATATATATAAAGATAATCAAATGAGTCAGACGAACCTACTATTAATTTCGCATAAAGCTCTTCAGGGCTAAAATCTGAATAGATTATTTTTTGTTGGTACGAATATCTTGGTCGTTTCTTTTTTTCAAAAAATTTTTCTTCTTGGTTGATGTTTGGTAGTATATTTTTACAATCAAACTTTCTGCTGGTTTTTTTCTCTCCGCAAGGGTCTACCAACACGCTTGGTATATTATATATATATATATATATATATATATATATATATATATATATATAATCACTTAATCACTGTAATCATCATTTATATCTATTCTGAATTTAAGTATTTATTTTACGTAATTGAATAAAATTTACCATGATTGGTTATTAATTCTAACTTTTATTACTATTATTGTAGCCATATATTTTTGATACTGAATACTCTTCATTAACTATTAAAAGAAAATAGCACAAAGAGAAGTTTTATATCTATTTATCTATCTAATTTAATATTAAATATCTGCGCCTTGTTTGTTTTAATCATTGGTAATCCTTTTTTCAATAAATTACTCTAACCATTGCCCGGTGATTAAGGCAAAATGGGTTTTGAGTTCATTCGTTTACCGGCAGCCGATTATTAGGAAGCTTTTGTGTGTCCCAAGTTGAAATATTTTTAACACAAAACACCCCTACAATTATCCTTTTTTGCCTTTCACCCTTTCAAAATCAAATCAAACCGAAACAAGTAAGTAGTACATTAATTTTGATGGCAACTCCTTTGGGAAAAGAGAACAGAAATAATTAAATAACTCATTTTTTTAATGAATATTAAATTAGGAAAAATATATGGCGATAAAGTAATGTTTTTCGTGATTTTTTTTCCGATGAATTGAATCTTTTATTTATTTAGTT
The DNA here is from genome assembly GCA_023376005.1 of Doryteuthis pealeii. Lineage (NCBI taxonomy): Eukaryota > Metazoa > Mollusca > Cephalopoda > Myopsida > Loliginidae > Doryteuthis > Doryteuthis pealeii. The sequence goes on from CM042158.1 coordinate 71,088,218, forward strand.
ATTGAAAATTGCCTATATTTTTTAATTGCATTTTATTTTCGGTTAATTATTTCTTATTGTTTCTACATTCATAATAATCGCATCATTTTCTTAATAAAATAAACCTTTCTCGGTAATAATTGTTTGCATCTTATTGACTTACAATACAGAATCCATAGAAATTCTACGAAACAAAATCAAGAGAATCAATAAAGGATTCTTTGAATCAGATCAATGTTAAACTCCAATGGAATTGTCCTGTACTAAATTCATATATCCTCAGTAAGTAGCATAGTAAACATAAAGTTGTGTGTATTGGTTGGATAAAGATGAGCTCTGAAGTTTTAGTATGCTCCAAAAAAGGAAAAGATTTCCGAAGATTCCTCGGTGCCAGCTATACCGTTATCCACAAAATAAGATATTCAACTATATATTGATTTTGTAGTTTTCAGTAGAATTAAATACTGAAAAGGTACATATGTATTAAAACTGTTACTTTATATTTTGTATTAGTTATTGAAAAGGCAACAATAACATTTATATGTAATAAAAAAACACTTTGATATTTTTTGTCCGTGGAATTTCCATAGGATTTTTTATAGTTTAAAATTACCTTATATACACGAGTAATATAATGAACATCCCCAAATTTCTAGTCACAAAATGTGTTATTTTTGGCAAGATTAGGTCTAGAAACAAAGTAAAGGAAAATACGGCTACGAATATTTCGAGACTGTAGAAGGTTTGAGGCAATGCTGTCGAACACTCCATCTTGAAGCGGGCTCTACGAAAGCAGCACAAGTCGGAGGTCCTGGTTCCTACATTCTGTTACATAATGAACGTGACGTGGAGTGTGAGAGTGGCCTAATGTGTGGATTAGTATGGAAAGTTTTAGTCTGGAACTCAGGAGAACGGAAAAGTTTACGTGATGATTTGGCGTGGTTTAATTGGACGAGCGAATGATACGTGGCGAAGGGGAAAAAGGAGTGATGAGAAAATTGAGACTGAAAGAATGCGTTAACTGAGTAAGACATGGTTTTCTTGCTCTCGGCATCTGGGGAAATAAAATATTCATGAGGGAAAAGAAACGACCTTGTGTTATTAATAAAAGCTCCAAGTAGCCTCAGTTCCAAGTTAGTCCAGACTCCATGACATCATAGAACTGCCAACAACTGCCAGCCCCTGATAACACAAAATATGCGTAGAATAGCTTGGATAATTTGATCTGTGCAGAAAAGCATCTTGGAGCTGACAGTAGATGTGACACTGCACCTCAGCAAAACAATCTCCCTGGTCTAGTTCTAACAAAAGGGCAATACACTCTGATGATCAGCTGACACAGACAATAGGCCACTCTGCAGATTACTTACGAATATTAAAGGTTGCAAAATGCTATTTTCTTATTTCCTATTTGCTGAAATTGAAACGAAAGAAATACAAGTCAAAAAGTAATTATTTGATAGCATTTCATTTGCAAAATTTTGACTAATCTTTCAAGTACTATTAGATGAATTTCAAATTCTGCTTCTTTGTTTTTTTCACAACGGATCATTGCAAAAATCACCGCCTTTCTGTCCGATCAAGATATTTCAATATAAGAATCTTTTAATTATTTCTTAATTACTTTTTATTATTTTCCCTTTATATGCGGGATTTAATGCTTAATGAGCAATGATAGAAAAGTATTGTAAGGTCTATCCTCACTGTGCTAAACTAAGCCAAATAAATGACTACACCCTTTTATCTACACCCATTTTCCCCTCAATGTTATATTTCCTTTCACTAGTAATCAAACCAATGCATCTTCACACCAAGATCCTATTTCTTCCTGCTATATTATTTCTAACAGTCATACATACGTTTTATCCCTTTCTTTTTTATTCTCTTTCATCACACAAGCACGTCATCGTTTATTTATCACTATTCAGAACTTTCCATTCTGTCTGGCATATCAATTTTGTAGCTACTTATGCAATATCTTCCATTTTTTAACTTCTGTTCATAAGATTTCTAGACTACTCCCCCTGGCAGATATTATGGCATTAGCACACTTAGAAGAAGTTCACTTAGGGATTTTTCTTATTTAGCAGTACACTATATTTAATATTTTAAATTAATGGTATTTTCCCCAAGCAAAGTAAAATATTTTGGAATATCCTAATATTGAAGGAAAATAATGACATTAATTAATAAAAAATAGAATTAATACTTAGTTGCAACTAATATTTTGTCAAGGAATTCCAGAATCGTTTTCCTTAATATTCGGATATTCCACGATATTTTACTTTGAACTGCTTGAAAAAATATTAAACCCTTAATCTAAAAAACAAACTATGTGGTTTGTTTAAGGAATGATACCAAAATTTTCAGCTATTAGATAAAATATACTTTGCATCTTATATATTATTGATTTATTTATTGATAAATAAATAAAACAAAGTGAACATCCTCTAACTGTGCTAATTCCATAATTTGTTTTCGAGGGGTTGTATAAATGTAGAATTGATTCTTGATAATCTCTTTTGTTTTACTTTCTTGATGTTTTCTATACTTTTCCTTTGTTCCCTTCATACCAACTTCCTTTCTTGTTAGTATTTCTTTCTGGTAATATATTTTCTCATTAAATCCTGATTTATAAAGCGTTCTTACTTTCGCAATATCCACTTTCACTAATCTATTTTCATTTGCTGTATTCTCTCTTACACTGCTTTTAACTTTCATTATTCTTCTCCCTTTTTTATATAATTAAATTTTGTAGCTTTATTCTTCTTCATATACCCCTTCTGCTTCCAATTTCTCTTTTTGTTTTATTCATTATCATACATTTTTCCCGATCCACCTTCCTTCCCATATCTTCCATTCATCCATCAATTTTAGTCTGCCACCAATGAAGTACACTTATATTCGATAAGAACATAGTCCAATCAATAATTGGCGAAAGCTGAAGTAAAAGAAGCCGATGATGGCCACGTCCATCTCTGGCCCTACATAAACAGTGCACCTCCTTAATAAAGAATGGTAAGATTTTCCCGAAGAATTGTCAGGATCGTCCTTTACTTTTTTTGTTTACAATTCGTCCAGTCGCAATGGTCGGCTCAAGAGGATTTGACAGCAATCGTCCGTGCATTCATCTTCTTCAAAGGCCAATGCTTTCCTTTGCAATTGTGTCACTACTTAACAAACATCATTCACCTCTCTTTTGTACGATATCACCACCCTTACTTTTCTTTTCACATTGAATAACCATTTCGCTCTATTGCTCTCCTTTTCATTCACACAATATTTTTGCTATTTATATAGATTTTTCTTATAGACTTTCTATTGATTTCCTCTTGTATTCCCTTACCTCTGTCAATAACTTATACATTTTCTTTTAACTCTCCGGGGACTGTACTTGCAGGCTTCACCTTGTGGCAACAATTTTGACAACGAAGGATTGTTTTGTATTCAATCTATGCTTCTGATCACGTGAGACACACCTAGAATCACTGAAACGTCTTTAGAAGTCAAACAGTTTTATTACTGGATTGATGAGACTTCATCTAATCAAGACAATTGTAGAAAATTAACGTGAAATAAAAGGCACGCTGTAAAATTTGGTATGACGCATAGTATGTATGATGTGTCAGAAAATATTCGAAAATCTTATTAAAAAATCAATGAAGATAAGAAATTATATCACAGGGAACAATGTGAAATTTAATATAAAATAGAATATGCACGATATGCATATATGTTCAGAAATCATCTACATGCCTGATGGCGTTCGTTTATATATATATATATATATATATATATATATATATATATATATATATATATATATATATATGATTGAAAATATTAATAGATAATAAAATTAAGCAACTATACATAATAGTAAAAGGAATGCGTGGATAATGAACAAACTCATGAGTGTATTTGTGATTCATTATTTGTAAAACTAGATTGACAGACAAATACACTGATCATCTCTTCATGTTTATCTTAAAAAGCAACTGCTCTACCTTATTCATCTTTTCTTGCGATGTATGTTGGAGTTGATGAATACTAAACTAAAATCTGTTAAGCCGTGATCGTAAATCTTTGATTTATTGATAATATATTATATACTGTGAGCGGGTGTCCATATTTCTATAAAACTTACATGAAAGAATATATAAGATTGAACAATCATGTCAAATACGTGTATTGAAAAAAGTGTTGTAGTATTGTATTTCCTGAGTAAAAGTTCTCCTTTGTATATTTATTCTGAATCTGTTACTCTGTCTTTTTTATTTTCAGGTAAGTGAATGTAAATTCTCGTGTGAATTTTGGTTACCTTTAAACAGGAGCAACAATAGTTTCCAAATTCTGGTAAGTAATTGCTCTCTTATTTGGAAATATGCCAGTTACACATAAAATACAGCATAAATCATATACATGTATACATACATATATAGAGTGTTTAAAAAGGTTTTAAAAAACAATTTCTAATTTCTTCATTATTAATTCATAATGGGTTGTATATTTTATTGTATAATGCCAATAAGGGCTAACAAAAGAACTACTTATAAAGAAAATACTTAAATAAGAATAAGAGCTAACAAAATAACAACTTATAACGAGAATACTTAAATGAGAATAAGGGTTAACAAAAGAACTACTTATTACGAGAATACTTAAATGAGAATAAGGGCTAACAAAATAACTACTTATAACGAGAATACTTAAATAAGAATAAGGGCTAACAAAAGAACTACTTATTACGAGAATACTTAAATGAGAATAAGGGCTAACAAAAGAACTACTTATTACGAGAATACTTAAATGAGAATAAGGGCTAACAAAAGAACTACTTATAACGAGAAAACTTAAATGAGAATAAGGGCTAGCAAAAGAACTATTTATAACGAGAATACTTAAATGAGAATAAGGGCTAGCAAAATAACTACTTATAACGAGAATACTTAAATGAGAACAGAAGCTGTTCTTTTTGTTTATATTTCAGTTGCAATTAAGTGTTTTGAAATGATGTATACAAACTTAACTTCTTTATTTGGTAAATCCTTCGAATGATAATGTGAGTTTGCCTTTTTACTCTCTTTGATCGATTCGGAAAAGTCTTTTAGAAGCATACATTCCTGGATAGAAATATTGTAATATTAGTAAAAGTACCTGCGACAATATAACACAAGCAATTTAAACAATGGGACTGGAATAATTTGAAACCAAGAATCGTCTTTTATTTCATCTTCTTGACTAAAATATAATATTTTTAATAACAGATTTCATATCCTTATTTCATTATAGGCAAATTGTTTGCCGTGATAAAGATAAAATTCGAAGAAAAAATGAGTGACGATCGATTCACGTAGATAATGTTAAAACACCAGAACTAAAGTTCAAGTGATCAAGATTGTCACAGTCTCCAACGACCAAGTAAACACATTGAATTAACAAGGATGTGTAATTCTATACATTCTATCAATCTATCCTTATGATTCCCATTTCATTCTTATTTTTATTTGGAATTATTTTTCGATGCTCACAAAATTGTTTAGGTTTTTCAAGTTAACATGAAATTACCAAATTGCAATTATCAAATTATTGAGAAAATCGGACATTTTATCCTATAGTAATTTAGGTTAAAATATCCCTCGGCTCGCCTGGCAATTAAAGTAAAATTGGTTTCGAGTCGATTTGATTACCAGCAGCTGATTTATGGGGACTATCTGATTATCCTAAAAATTTTAAAACCTAAATGCTCCCATAAACTTATCTACCTTGTATATTATTCTTTCGAAATAAAATCAAAGCCAACACAAGTAAGTAGTACATCAATGTTGTATTGCTAACAGGAAGGCAAATCAGGTGAAAGAGAGCTTAAAGAATGAAATAACGTTATCAACATTATGAAATTAGAGGAATGTTTATTTTTAATGTTTGCTTTTTAAAATCGCTAATACTTTAAAACTTGTCTGTACTTTATTTTTAAGGATTCCGTTACTCTTTCTTATTGTTTGCATTTTTTCAAAAGATCGCATAAAAGTTTTTACATTTTTTTAATTAATTAGTGAACTGTTAATTAAGTATATTTTTGCAATATATGCAATAATGAATGTCATTTTTTCAAACGTTTTTATTTTAGAAAAATTTTGTTGAATAATTTTTTTTTATGTTTATTACCGTGTACTCTGTTCAATGTTTTAATTTACAAAGAAAAAATCATTTTTGTATGGAAAAAAATATTTTTAGGAAAACATGTGAACAGAGATTTTAAATTTTTAAAGTATTTTGAAACACAGCACACCTTGTAGAAATGTACTCTGAAAAATGCATTAAAACTAAAGGATTTAATTATTTGTGATTTTTTAAAAAAAAAAAAAAATATATATATATATATATATATATATATATATATATATATATATATATATATATATATATATATATATGGGAGTATAAGTCTGTTACTTCATTTCATGTTTTGAATATTTTTTTAATTGTATGAGAAATTTCGATATAGATTTAAGATCCTTTTCTAAGTAAAAATACACAAATAAAACTAATTAATTAATTGATATAGAAGAAATATACATTACATCTCTTTTTCTACTGTTATAGTGTAATGAGATTCCCTCTACCCAAGCAACCCCGGGTAGCATTTCTTGTTGTTTTATAATTTTTGTAATGTCTTGTCACGTTTAGTTCCAGAAACGGAATATTTTTGTTATGATTAGTTAGCGAGTAACACAGAAACCATTGAAATACAGTTTGATGGATATTTTTCTTTTAGGTTATTACGTCGAAGCAGCTAACATAACCAACAGGTTCAAATGATTATCAGTCGTTTGCATTTTTGAGGATATTGGCGCATTTCTGATTAATCACCACCAGACAGTAATTTCGCAAACCCCTTTTTATACATTCTCCATTAACTCCATTTAGCCACATTTTTGAAAATATTCTTCCAACTTCAACACTGTAATATATAAATGCTGACAATTTGTAAATTGACGAAGATATGACAGCAATTACAATATTAACACTTTATGTTTAAATAAAAATACATAAAACAAAACCCACCAATGCCAGAATTTCAAATGATAGTCTTTTGCAGATTATGCAAATGAACACACACATATATACACTCACTATATATCTTTAATGTTATATTTAGTGATATGTAAGGGTCTTTTCGTATGTATACGTTGTTGTCAAGTGTTGGTTTGTGCGAGCAGGTGTATAGGTTGTTAGCGTGATTTAAAGCAAATATTGCAGTGAGCAAGCAAACAGAAATAAACTGAGTCAGGGATGAAGAGATTATCGTGAAAAAGAAGAAATAAAACTCGCTGATCGTTGTCTTGAAGGAAAAGATGTTGCAAAATAAAGGACAGTGAATAAAACGGAGAGAATTGGATGTTTCCCTTCACCAGTCCTCCCTCTCAACAAAAATACTAAACTCCATCTTTTTAAAGGTGAAAACGGTTTTATTATTTGGCGATGGCTGCCTCTAACGTTGATCTATGGAAAGAGACGATGCAATATTCATTCGGAATTTATCTGCAGAATTCGTGATGTAACCGGAGATGCAAGACAGTTCCAGAAATTCCACTGTTTCTAAATAGTGTCCTTGAGGTATTACAGGATAAATAGATTGATAGATAAAGAGAAAGAGAGGGAAAGAGAGAGGAAGATAGAGATAAAAATAGTGGCAGTAATCATGGCAAAATAGTGGTAGTACAACGTTGAATTAGATGATTGTAGTTGGGGTAAATGTAATTATCGCTGTAGGCGAACTTTCTAGCTAATGGTGTTTTTACTTTTTTCATTTCTTTTTTAAGCCAGTAGTATGGCTGTAATGATACTAGAAGGTCAGGATGACAGAATCTGCTTTTAGGGTAAAAGTATTGGTTAACATAGTGATTAAATAAATGATCACGAGGATAGCAGATAGGGCGCATATAATGTCTTTCGTGCTTTGATAATGAAATATTTAGCGTGATGTGGGCGATAGTGATGATAATGATGATAACAGTGATTCAGGTTTGATATGCATGTATTTAAATAACCCTTACCCTACCAGCGGCAGGATGCAACATGAGGACAATTCATAAACAGAATATGGTTGCGTTTTGTTCAGTTTTCCCTCTCAGTTGTCCATATTTGGGATGGGGAGAAGTGATGGATTCCTGCCTTTCTCGAAGACATTAGAGCGAAGTGAAATGCAACAGCCTAGTTTCAAATTTGATTTTGGATTGATGGGTCCATTTACAATGTCGATAACCGTTATACACTTACACTTCCTTCGGGCTTGATACAAAATTGCTCGAGATAAGTGTATTCAGGATGAGTGGAATTGTGGTAAATTGTAACTAAGTGATGTTCATAATATTTATATTAGACAGACTGTGGTTGTAATGTGGGCCTTAACAGTTATTGCGTTTCGTACGTTAACGATCGACAAATGTACTGTCGTAAATAAAAGACCGATACATCGAAATTTGGTCTGAAGTTAACTTCTTAAGCATCTGTAGATATTTACTTTGATTCATCTAAATTACTGAGGTCAGCATTATTGAGACTCCTTCAATAAAAAAACAAAACCATTATCATTTTGAATTAATACAAGGTATAGATGTATGCTTATAATTGTCAGATGGAGAAAATAACGACTCAAAATGTAAATATATGTCAACATATTAAATCATGATGAACTGACCGATGATTTCTAAATAAACTTAAAAAACAAACCATTGTTTTAGAGACACAGATAAGGGGACACTTTGAAGATTCAATAAATCAAATTTATTTATTTTTCATCTAATATTCAACACTAAAAACATATTTAGCTTTTCACAGAGAACGGGCGATTTTTTCTCAATAATAACCTCAAACTTACTGCTGCTGTAAATTATTCTGCTCTGATGAGAGTCTGTCATCAGCTAATTAATCTTATTGTCAGTTTAGGCATCGCACACTTGAACCCATTAAAAGATATTAGTCCTTATTATACATTAGAAAAGTCAACATTAACTCTTTTCATACAGATCAACCAAAACTAGCCGCCCAGACACGTACGTTTCTTTACAGCTGATTCTTATAATAACAATTAGCTTTGGAAATATATAAAATATATTTAAGTTTGTTTCAATTCTGATTTAAAACTTTTTGCATCATTGTTCAGATCTTTTTGAAATTGGAAACTGATTTACCCTAAAACTTCTAAAATTTAGAAATAAATCGCCCTGAAAAGGAATAGCCAAAAAATAATGTGTTTTTTTTTTCGACTTGTTTACGTGTCATTAATTATTTTTTGAATTTTGCAATTAATTGTATTACTAATTATTCAAATTATATAAATTTGAATAGAGAAGATGAGTTTGTTGAAAATAATTTTTAACACATTCTTTTAAGAATGAAAAAAAAATCGAATTTTTTTAACGTAAGGTAAATATAAATTTAAACAACACATTGTAATATATTATAATAATTTTGTTATAATTTGTTAATTATCAATATTATATTGTATTATAATTGTGATAGAATATTATAATCTATTTACAATGTATTTTCTTAACTTATAATTATTTTAAAACAATGAAAAATACTTATAAAACTCAATGGATCCAAACTGGCTGGGACGAGAAAGTGAGGCTGACGATTGGGCAATTCCAATTCACTTTAATCCCTAAGTTAAGGAAAAGTTATGACTTTCACGTCTTGTGGCGATGGACAAGTGACAAAGCAGCAGTTACGGACAGATCGGGAGAAAAAGTCACGAACTTTCACACAGGCTGTCCAATAGGGTTGCATTCCACTGAAACAAAGTAGCAGAGTAGTTCCCCAAGGATTCTCTCTGTTCACCTCCACGGAGGAAGGGTTAAAAACCAAAGTTTCCTTCATTTCACTCTTGGCTATCATACCACGGCTGGGGGGATCTCAATCAGCCGTCGAACTACAGCAAAGAAGGAATTGAAGATTCTTAATTGCTTCACATAATACGTGATAAATCCAAAGCAAAACTGGCAAAAAAAGATTAAATGTACTCTTTGCCAGAGTATTAGCACTTTATAATATCTAAACATTATTACAATCATAGAAACGTAGATACGTGTAGATATATCAATGGTAAAAACGATACTTGTTTTAAATAACGAATACTCAATTATCAGCATATTCTCCTTCCAACAGCGATGCTGTTCATTCACTTGGGAATATCAATAACGTAGATCGAATATTATATATTTGACATTTTACATAGAAATTCAGCCAATAACTGCTGTAGATTACAGACTTTTTTCAACATCGTATATGAGCATTTCTATGAGAAAATTAGGGAAAATGTTACAAATGTCGTCATATTCAATTTCAGGAATTAAACCGCAAAGCCTAAAATATTTTACTTAATTCCAAATATTTTATGTAAATTTGAAAGAGATTATAATAATGCATAAATGAAAATTGATTTTGTCGGAGAGTGTCAATATGTTATAAAATATATAATATATATCATTATTCTAAATAATTCTAATTCTATTCATTCTAAATCATTCAAATAAATCGAGTTTTAATTTAACGTGAGACACTAGATAAATAGAGCAGGTGAGTATATTCAAACGATGAAGCCTTAAGCTCTAACAATAATTTTGTGAGACTACAAAACATTTTACTTCATGTTCCTGTTCTGATCAGCACAAAGTAAGTATATATATATATATATATATATATATATATATATATATATATATATATATATATATCCCCATCAGTCCCTATTGATCATCACTACAGACAGGTATTATGCATGGCATCCAGTGTCTGCATAGAGCTGATTGATGCAGGTTTTCTTGCTGTTGGGTCTACATGGTGTGTCTATCTATTTGTGACCACAGGAAAATGTCACTTATGAGTTCTTCCTTGCTTTTACAATATGTCTTAATTAACTTACTGTGTGACTGGAGGTAAGTAGTCGGACAACTGCTTCTGAGGGGAGTGCTGTTTTCAGGATTTGTTTAAGACAGCTCGTTGCATCCTCATGTAGTTTCCATCTATCTTTTTCTTTAAGCCTTTCATTGGGGTCCAAGTGATGCAGTCGCATATAGTTTGGAAGAACTATCGCTTTATCTTATCATAAAGATCAGATATTCTTATGGTCAGTAATCTGTCTATAGCTGAGAATAGGCCAAATTCGTTTCGTGATTAATTAACGTGCCTAATTCCGGACTCCTACCTGAATAATAATGTGTCCCCTGCAAGTTACTGTGTCTGTCTACAGATTGTGATTTGCTGACGGCACGCTCCTTCCTTTTGTTCTTGAGATAAACGAGATGAGATAGTTGATTTGCTATAAAGATTCGCATGTTAAAATGTTTGATGTTCAGATTTCATGAAGATAGGCATCCATTTACTTTTGTGTCTTCTAATGGCGGCACACAGGGTGTAACTGTTATTCTCGCTGAGCCAAGTTCAAATCTCGGTTGAGGCTGTTTAAATACGCTTTGTGCTTATACAATTGGAAAAGGCTTGACTCCATATGTTCTCTCAGGTATAGGTAAATGGCAACTGATCTAGGAGAAAGATTTTCTTTTTTTAATTTCTATAATAGTGGCAAATCTAACAGTACTTTAAAGCTCGAACAGAGGGGCTGACATCAAATATTTGGGGGCTGAGAAGTTCAAAACATGTTGAATCTACAGAATAATGTATAATGTGTATGGAGAAGCATATTTGAGTAAAAACATATTTACAAATGGGTTAAACATGGATTTGCCTGTGTCGAAAGGAAAGTCCGTGAAGTAGAAATATACTGAAAGAAACTATTCAACGTGTCGCAGTCAGTAAAGAAGGTCATGTCTTCTCGCACATAAAAGGACACACCATTATTGATTTCCTTCAAAATATATAACTGTAAATATTGCTTTCTATTGTCAACACCATAGACAAAATCAGTCTTATTTATTGAAATAAGCATTCAATATATATATATATATATATATATATATATATATATATATATATATATATATATATCCCGGTAAATTATAATAATTGGAGTGAGCGTGACTTTCAATTTGATTTATTGACTAAAAGTATGTTTAAGCTATTGTGTTAACAAAAATCTCACCATGTTTTACTATTTTTGTTTCGCTACTGTAAGTAAAAAGCACATCACTATAATATATATATGCAAATATGTATGGGAATAAAGTAGCACCCTTGTAAAATTATAAATAAAGGTTGAAAGAATGGAAGGGCGTGGAGATTATTGACAAGTGTCAAATTTATTTTGATGTTAATATTTCAGATAATCCTAAAAAATCCGAACAATAATGTATTTTTACCATTATACGTGCGCGTGTGTTCGTGTGCGTGCTTGTGTGTGTGTGTGTGTGTGTGTGTGTGTGTGTGTGTGTGTGTGTGATATGTACTTCGGTTACTTCACAATTTCAAGGAACAGTTGTCTTCACCCATCTGTTCCGGCTGATACGATGGCTCATCCCTTCTCGCATGTTCATGTGCGTTTCTTCACAAAGACCCCTGCAATCATTTGAGTCTTTCTCCGAGTGGGGTCCAAAAAATACATCTGACAGGCCTGCGCGCTCGCGTTTTACTGGCATATCATGCGCATGCGTGCGTACATCCAAACTAAATTCCAAGTCTCTCTCTTTGGCAATCTTTTCTCTGTATACTCATGCAGAAATCTGCACACTCACAGAAGGCTGAGATTTACTGAGGCGTAATCACGAATATTCTCACCCGTAGCCTCGCGTGTTATCGTGTTCGGTCACATCAGCTCACGAATCTTCGCCGTCACGCAAAAGTTTTGAACGCCGCTGACTTTTACTGATTCATATGAGCACATCCAATTGAATCCTTTTTTTTTTTCTCAAATGCATCAACTAGTCCACCGAATAAACTATTCGCAATATTTTTTAACAGAACGAAAGATTCCATTTGTTCTACCAGCGATAATATATTATCATTATATTTTATATTACTTATTCTGTCATTTTCATTAAAAAAAAACACTCTAAATTGCCCTTATTATTAATTTTACTCGTATATTCTTTCATCTTATTATTTTAGTTATTTTTTTATCGCAATTCATCCGGGTCAACAACAAGGAAAACATCGCTTATTCGAAGTGTTAATGAAGTCAATTTGCCGCGTGTTAATTGAAAATATTCATCATCGTTTAATTTCTACTCCCGTGTTATTCATCGTTTGTCAGCTTCATGTTTGGTATATTTTTTGTTGGATATTTAGATTTAAGTCTTCTCTCATTTTTCTTACAAGCATATCATTAACATCGGAAGAGAATAAGTAATGGTGAGTAGTTCATTAATGAGAATAACTAAAAAGGCGATCAGAATTTAGTTTTTTGTCTATTCTATTTTACCATCTCTTTTCTCTTATGCTATTTCAAACATCCAATGGGAAATCATTAGAATTATTGATAAAGACTTTCTTGACTCATTAAGTATGTTTATCGCTTTTCTTTTTTAAGTATATATGACTCCTTTTCATAACGTAACTGCTGGCATTTCCGTAGCCTTTAATTTCTTGTATGTCATGCGTATATGGTGGATCTATGTCTAAAAGTTGCGGTTTTACCCTGGAATCCAAAAGCCACTGGAATTATTCACCGTTTAATATATTTTGAACATTTTAACAGTGGCCTAATTGTTAACATAAAAACCTATATGATTTAGTATTTTATAATAAGACTTTTAGCGTATATATCAAGCTCGGTGATTTATTTTTAATTACACTACAATGTATTTACAATGTATTTATTATAGTATGCTAAAATAAATCCAAAATTCTAAGCATAAGAACATGATCTTTTCTTCGTCTGTTATATTGATGTTCTGGTAACATCAAAACAAATATTATTATTGTTTTGGCCTTAGTTTATAAAACACAGAAATATGTACATGACCGAAAAGTTACTTCTTTCGTCGTTATGAAGTAAACTTTTTCATGGGACTGTGTTAGAATTGAGGAAATAATTGCAAAGTAACATCAGGGTTAAATCTTTAAATGTATAAATGGATAAATTAATGAGTTTAATGAAATTCTGTTTCAAAATAGATTCTACACTAAAAGATTTGTTAATTTTGCTTTAAAGATAAAGAAAAACAATCAATGATAAGGTACGTTGAAATATATAAATGCCAAGTTTGGTGTTTACGGATTTGATTTGCACAAAAGAAACTACCGAGAATCTTTGTATTATTATGATCAGATGGTAAAATGAAATGACCTTTTGCTTGGATTTGCAAAAGATTAATTTCAAAATAGTCGGAAAAAGAAACTAGGCTCATTCAGTAGAGCAATATTCTAGGAATCGCAATGTTCCGGGTTCGATACCAACTAAGCCCATGAGTAGCACAGGTTCAGTAATTTGATCTGTGCGGTAAAGAGGGTAACTGATGATAGGTTTGCCACTCCCCCTCAGAAAAACAATCTCCCTGGTCTAGCGATAGCGAAAAGGGAATAGGCTGATACTGACAATAGGCCACTACACCGAGTTTACTGCTATATTCCATGTAATATTCATATTGCAAATGTATTTATATATAAACGAGCTTTTTGTTCAATTGTTGCCGTTTTCAATAATGATCTTCCTGTATATTTTGATTTAAGTCATTTATAATTTTATAATGATATAAAAGTAATAAATGAAAAGCTAAGAAAAACCTAATAAAGATAAACGACAGCAAAAAAAGAGAAAATTATTAAATAAAACACAAATCAGTATTCATCAGAATTTTCTTTTCTTTCTACTCTTTCTCCTTTTCAGTTGTAGGAAGAAAACCTGTTTTGAAGAAGTTATAAATTGGCTGCCGAGAGAAGGCGGTGATATATTATCGAATGAGTGGGATTTAATTAGAGAGGTTCATGAAAGAGGTCATGGAAAAGAAACAAAGAACACGGGTTATTTTGAAGAATATATTTTAATTAAAAGAAATGCATCAACGAAATTAGAACGACTTATAAAAGAATAACATTATGAAAAAGATTGTGAAAAGTAACAGACTAATGAGATGTAGGGTAGAAATATCAAAGCTAAAAGATCAACAGATGCCATTTTCTCGATTTAAACAGAAACGATATATTGTGTGGAATAAAGACAAGTTGGAAACAGTAAAGGAATGATACTGTGTGTCCTTCATTTGGCCATCTTAATCATTACAGTGACCACAGATCCAAAGAAGATAGAAGATTTGTCCATTGGGAGAATTTATCCACCACTCATCTACATCATTTACTGATGCGATGATAAAAGTCTGAACGAGACGCTTGTCATTTGCCAATTTCTTTGCAAGTTGATTTGATTTATGTTGTTTTCTAGCAAAGGAATCTTTATTTATTCATATACAAAATTGGTAAGATCATTGGACATTGCTGGAGAAGCAAGAACGAACTCATAAGCGACGTTCTCTAGTGAAGTCTATCACATGGGCACCTCGGTACAAACAAAAACCTACATTGACCAGAATTGTGCAAATATCGGATGCTGCGTAGAGGACCTCCTGGGGAAAATGAATGACAGAGACGGTTGGCAAGATATTGTCATGGATATCCGTGATACTAGGGTGACATAATTATAATGATGATATTCTTTTACAGAAATCATACGTTCAGTTCACACCCATCTAGCCACTCACCCAAACACATGCGCACGTGAACACTCATACACACACATATATATGTGTGTATATATACAAGGTGTGTCAAAAACAGTTCGAGATTTTTCGTACTTTTTAGCACCCGCTTGTATTCTGAAAAAATTAACGTTCCATTCATTGTTCATTTTTATCATAGTAAATACAGCTTCAAACTCGGCATTTTTATGACACACCTTGTATTCTGAATAAATTAATTAATTGTTCATTTTTATCTTGGTAAATACAGCTTCAATCTCGATACTTTTAGAACACACCTTGTATATATATATATATATATATATATATATATATATATATATATATATAAGATAAGATAAGATAAATCTAATGAGTCAGACGAACCTATTAAAAGTTTCGCTTAATGCTCTTCAGGGCTAAGATCCGACTAAAGAGACTTGGAGCAAACGCATTAAATATAGTACTTACCTCCGTGATTCAAATAAATCATTTAAATTAGCATAATCTAAAACGACCAATAGAAAACAACAAAAACAAAGGACACTATTAAATCTATTATTTTATTATATTATATTTAATTGATTTTTTTATTTTTTTTATCTTTAGTTTTTTCTAAGTAAATTTGAATCTACCACATCAGTTCTAATGTATACCCTAAATAAAACTATTATTCCATATACAAACAAGCACCAACGAATGGAAACCCGGCACGCCGACGTTACTCCGCCTCTCTGTCCTTAGTTATACGGTCAATCGTTGCGACATAATCTAGGGAGACGGGGTTCATTTGACGAACCTCGACATCCCGAAACCCATCATGGGAGAAGCAGCAAATGAATTGAGGATTGGGCATGGCTCCTGTTGATGGCACATATACTAATATACCTTTCCACTCTTGCTACCAAACCCCTGAGGACTAGGGGCGTTATATTTTTTACTGCGGCCACTACCCCCTTTATATGGCGAGCATTCAGAAAGGCACACGTTTAATACGGTCGGGATGCATCCCTTTATTCGAGCGGGTTTTTTTACACCCAAGGGGGCATCGCAACATATGCTTAATCAAAGGATTTACCAATAAGTTTGGTATATATATATATATATATATATATATATATATATATATATATATATATATATAAAGTAAGTAAGTAAAGTCGTCGGGGCGGCCTAAAGTCGGTATCAGCCAGTCAACGAGGGAGTCTATTCCCTTTTCAATAGCGCTAGACCAAGGAGATTGTTTTTAGCATCTGAGGTGGAGCGACACACCTACCATCAGCTCCTTACTTTACCGCACAGATCTCTGTGATACTCATACGCGAGGACCGGTATCGAACTAGGAACCTTGTGGTTTCTAGCCGAACGCTCTACCGACTGAGCTAATGCAGAATTATATGGACTGAAAGAGTTGAACGCGTGTATTCATTTTAATTTACATTGTATATATATATATATATATATATATATATATATATATATATATATATATATAATCCAAAAATCCGAAGAATTTCGTATCTCATGATTTAGGAGTGTTAGACACTTTGTCTAAGCTTCCTGAAATAGACTATCAAGCAAAAAATCTGAATCTTCTGTTATATATATATATATATATATATATATATATATATATAGAGAGAGAGAGAGAGAGAGAGAGAGAGAGAGAGAGAGAGAGAGAGAGACTTATTTTGAATGCATATTTAAACCAGAAAAGTATAATAGATAAATTGAATTTCTTCATGTGTTTGTGTGCATGCGAGCAAAATTTAATGCTGAAAAACAATCCTTAGTTTTACTAATCCCTTAACCTATTAAGCAAATAGTTTTAGGGTGTCAATATTTATCAAATTATTGCGTTTTCAAATCAAATAATGAATTTCATTCTTCTTTAAAATTAAGCAGTATTCCTTCTTTTTTTTAAGACAAATGTAGTGGTAATAGTATATCTTCTCTGAAAACCATCCGATTTTATACTGACTGTAGTTGAAGAGACTACTCAGGAAATGTATTCTATCCCCACCATTTCGTAGTTCAATTTGCTGTAAAAATCTGTTAACTTTCTGAAACACTTAGCAGGTATTTCAATATCTCCTGCTTAGGTATTATAAAACAAACTTAACATGGTTCTTTCTTGATTTCACTTTATTCCGAAATTTTCATCAAATGTTTTTGATATGGATCTTTTTTCCATCACCTTTCTATCATTCACGTAGAGGTTTCTCGACTTTTTAAGAAATCCTAAATGAACTCTCTAAGCTATCATTTCCATTCTTCTAATTGAGGAGTAAGCAAGTAATAGACCTGTAATTACTAGAATGTCTCCACTGTTTATGATCATTTTGAATAAGGTTGTCTCGTTTCGAGTCATATTCTAAAACATATACTCTTAAACTCCATAATAGTAAATGTCTTAGGAAAGCTCATGTTATGTTATTATTGTTGCTGGTGCAGTTGTTATTCTTGTTGCTGTTGTTGTATTTTATTTAAAAAACTAATATCGACAAATGTTAATTGTTTATGAAAAAAAGAATTGGT
The DNA here is from genome assembly GCA_023376005.1 of Doryteuthis pealeii. NCBI lineage: Eukaryota > Metazoa > Mollusca > Cephalopoda > Myopsida > Loliginidae > Doryteuthis > Doryteuthis pealeii. The sequence continues at coordinate 71,106,370 of CM042158.1, forward strand.
ATCAAATGCAAAACGTTATAAACTCAATAGTTTAATTAATTTTGTCAATCCACAGAAATATTACCACAACCAATATAAGTAATTCGGTTAATGAGTAAATGACAAATTTATCCGCCTTCATCATTAATTTTTCCGATGTCTTTGAGATCTATTTTTGTTATTCCCATATTGTTGTATATATATTTCTGTCTGCCCCCCCTCTCTCTCTCTCTCTCTCTCTCTCTCTCTCTCTAGATATATATATATATATATAGAGAGAGAGAGAAATATAATATATATATATATATATATATATATATAATCAAACATAAATCCATATACATATTTGAAGATCAATACGAACATAATTTTTATAGTATTGTTCTTTCGTCTAAAGTACAAATTAGCTCTGACAGTTTTCGTTTAGGAACGGCTTATATTTTAATGTTATTTCCCTGTCGTCTTTCCATCCCCGGTTGTGGGTTTTGACTCCCACAAAAACAAATCTTAATTTGCACTGCTAAATTAAGCTGAATACATTTCCTATTACCGAAGGACACAAATGAAATCGCCTTCCTCCAGTTTTCATTCAATTTACTAACCGTTTTAATTCAACCATCGATGCATGAAACCCTTTTGCGAAAAAAATCATTCTTGCGACGAATAACCAACCGTACAAATTCTAATGATCAGTTAATCAGTCGAAAAAGTTTGTCCATTTATTTCCCCACACTTCATTTGCTTAGCATAAGTTGAATTTCTTGTTTTTTCCTCACTTAAAATTAAAACACATGAAATGACATCAAATCGACCGAACATTTTCTTCAACAAACTAAAACTTCTGTAACTTCACAATAAATAACTGCGTGGCACTCTAGGTAGAACATTTGGATTGTAATTATTAGTTTTTTGTTCAAATTCAACAAAAGAATGACGGATATGTAAAGTTATTAGATAAATTATACGATAAGAAAACAATATTTGATACAACTTCATAAATAATGCACAACACGATGAAAAATGAGTTCATTTGTTTATGAGATAAAATAGATATAATTACTTTAAATAGTAATCATCGTTAACTGAGGGATATTATTAGTAATTGGAGTAGCGATGTCACGGTTTACGTATTAATACTAAAATTTACTGGAGATAAAGAGACAACAAGATTTCTCAATACGAAATGATTCTATTGGAATTGTTTCAGAGTCCAAATCTCGTTTGATTCTTTTTTTTGTATTTTCAGCTTTTCCGGATTTGTATGATGTGTTCCCAGAGCACTAAAATAGGGAATACAATTTCGTCAATTCTCATGTATTTTCCCAGTTCTATTCTTCATTTTAACTCTATTCTGGTAAAATAGTGACGTCTCTTTAATTTTTTCTCTTCCTATATATATATATATATATATATATAGGGTCATCCACAGACACGTGTTTCGACTTATCAAGTCTCCTCAGTGTGGCTAGACATTTTGTAAGCTACCTACAGCCGGAATTGAAATCCGATCGGTTGGGTGTCAGTCCGGCATCGTAACCATTAGGCAGTCTTCACTTACAGAATGGGAAGGGGATTTTAACTGTTTTAATACACACATCGCTTTGCGTGTAAAGGCCGTCACAAAGTGCTCCATTCCTTAGAAGAGCGTTATATATATATATATATATATATATATATATATATATATATATATATATATATATATAAGAAACACAAATAATGTATGGGTCAATGTCAAGAATGGATCCTAATGAAGATGCTGTTCTTCTCCATATCTGTGTGTGAGTGGGTGTGTCTAAAATTATATTTTGGCACATATTCTTCAAGCGTATTACATAAAAAAATCTTTTTGATATCAAACGTTTATGCAGTGTTAATTTTTCTTTGATTTCTTTTTTTGTTTTTTTAAGCCTGTTTGTATGAAATGAATTCGATTTCCACCATTGTGTGTAAATGTTGTATATATTTAGAGTCAATAAATTAAGATTATTCATGAACAGTCACAACAGTTTTATACTCGATAGAAAATCACTCTCTGTAGCAACGGGCAGCTAATCACTCTCTCCAAGACACAGACGCTTCCATATCCAATTTTCCCAAATCCTAGAAAATAAATTAGTGTACAAATGATTTAAGAATGTTTTTTTAATGGATGCATGTTAAAAGAGACCATGTTTATTCAATTCAATGAAGCTTAATGTATAATCTAAAAAATATCTAAATAGCTAAATACAGATTTACAAAACGATCAAAGAAATAATATTCTACAAATTATGGAGTTCTGTTCCTAATTATCTATTTCTTTCCTTTTAAACCTTTGGAAATTTTGCTTCATATATATATATATATATTGGATTAGAGTTGGTTTTGAAGGCTAACACAATGCAAGTGTAAAGAAAGATGGGGTAACTAGGATATTGTTTGTGTATATTTTATTTACTCTTAATATTTCGGGATAAAGATCCCTTCGTCAAAGATTTCTCAAAGTCTGGAGCAGTTACCTTGTTGCTAGGATATGTCCATTCTGTTGTATGACTGGTGTATAAATGTGTATTTTCTTGAAAGTTTCCATTTCAATCTTAACAGCTCACTTAAAACGTTTCATACTATTATTATGATTGTTTTATCCTTTCTTTTCTAGTTTATGTTACTTAAATCATTTATGCATTATTTAGATTTGTCCAAGCCTTTATCGTTATATACACACTGTTTCGGTCGATATACCATTCGGCCTTCTTCATGGCGGACAGGATGGAACAAGTTTACTTTGTTGAGTGGAGTAAATCTTGTTTGTATTCTGTGTTTACCTTTTCCATAACTGGGATACCTAAACAAGGCAGAAGATCCCAGTTGGCTCTGGTATTTATCCATAGCTGACGGGAGAATGGATGGGTGGATTCATGCAGTTGTAAAGAATGATAGTGTGAAGGGAAATACAAACAGCCTCATTTAGGATTTGAACTTGAATCATTAATTCCTTTTCATACGACATTCGCCATTTATTAATGAAATATATGTATATCTTAAAACTTTATTCTAATTATTAATGATTAACTGTATAACTATAAGGACAAAACGTTGAATGTATTTTTATGCATTGATATCCACACAATTGTAAAACTGATCTTTTGTATGAAGGTACTAGTAAAATCATTGATAACCTAATATTGTTTCATTAATTTCACCATTCGATAAATGGAGCAAATATCTCTTTGGTGTTATTCGAAATCGTAACTAATTTTACAATAGATTCAGTCTGTCTCAACCTCGTTATTTGATGATCATTTTTGCCTCTAACTGCATTGAGTTAAGAAGGCGACATATTTATTCGTCTGTCGTCTTATATATGATATACATATTTACCAAATTTTCCATTTATTTGTTAACAATGAACTTCAGTCATTGTCTTTGCTTTTATTCTTCAACGTGTTTTTCAAAGCCTAACTTTATCGTCGGTTTCGAGAGTTCTAACTGTATATTCGATTTTGTAAGAAATTATTCAGTCCTTCAATTCTATTGAAAAGATGTCCAGATAGGCATCTGAGTGAGCATTATACTAAACTAAAATACTTATACACACACACACACACACACACACACACACACACACACATACATATATATATATATATATATATATATATATATATATATATTATATATATATATATATATATAATCACAATTTTTTGTTTCATTGATATATTCTCTTCTTGATATATTCATTATCCGTGCGCACTATTGCACATCTTTTCTCATCTACATCTATCCAACCAAATAACAAGCTATCAGCAATCATGTCTCCAAAATTGTATCCAGCTTAAAGACGCTGATATTGCTTTCCTTTTACATGCAAGAATTCCTAAACACTCTTATTTCAAAAACATAGACCCATGTCTGTCAACTGTGAGTGACACATCCGAAAAGCGTGAAAATCATTTCATCAAGAAGAAACATAGAAATAGTGAAGGTTTTTTTTTCTGTGTGTTTTGTCCGATGTACATTTTTTGTATTGGAATCTCGAATGCAACTCATGAAACAAAAACATTTTTTGGTGGATTTCATCGGTTAGGAAGACAGAGGGAAAAATCTCTGAGGCTTTTAATGTTAGAAACTGTTGAATAGGGTCGGAAGATGCTGACAAAAAATTCGAAATTCAATATACCTTATTCAAACTGTCTTTCTTATTATACAGCAAACGTATAGGCACAATCTGATGCTGTGGTAATTTATAGCTATATGGAAGTATAAATTAAATAGCCAGAAAAGTTAAAACATTTACATATATTCATTTATTAGAATTAAACATGAGTTTGAGTTTAATTTAGCATTGTATATGCATATACATGCAAACAAACAGACCAAAACATATCATCTGCTTCGAATATTCTTTGCATTACATTGTAATTTTATGCAATCGTTATTACGTACAGTTGTCATACAATATATATTATAAGGTTTTTAAAAAAATGTACTACTCTTTGTGAGAATTTGTATTTAAGCTATTTTGACTTTTTTATTCTGAAGTTCCTTCGATAACAGAGATGGCCGGCCTGATTCTATTTGATTGTATACAATCCAAGTCTAACCAAATGTCCCTAAGGATTACATTGTCGATTTGCTGGAAATTTCACATCAAATCTGTCCATCGCACGACTACATATACTGAAAACTGATTAAGCCAGCATAAAACTAAAAAGTAGATGCTCAAATGAGACTATCGCATGAGGCAATGTTTTAAGCTGCTGTTATCTCTAGGTAGGAGGAAAACTATGTGACTATTGTTATTGTATAGAGTTTGCGTTTGCCTATATTCCACTCTCTTTCTTTTCGTGTTACGTTTTTCTATGCAACATTTGGCATATGTGTGCTAATGTATGCATATACTTCTACATTCAAACATGAAGATAAGCATACAAATATTCCATAACTACACAGTGGTATAGCAAAATCTGAAAGGTAGATAAAGTAATAAAAAATCATAGGTATGTCGAGAGAAAAATAATAAATACACACATTTACACATACGCATATATATATATATATATATATATATATATATATAATATATATATATATTAAAGTCGGTGCTCCCTTTAAAGAATTTTAAATGGCACACTGACTTTATATATATATATATATATGTGTGTGTGTGTGTGTGTGTGTGTGTGTGTGCAAAAGCCCCTGTAACTAAAAAATGAAATTGCATAAATATAAGAAATGCAGTTATTTTTTAAATGAGACCGGTTTAGAGCAGTTGGACGTGCATCCAAAACCGCAAGGTACCGGCTTCTATACCAACCTCTCGCTAACTAAGTGCATGTGTTTCACAGCGTGGATCTGTGTCGTAAAATGGGGAGCTACCACTCTACCTCAGACATAAAAATCTTTTCGGTCTAGAGCTGGCGAAAAGAGGAAGTCGCCCTAGAAATAAAATATTGAAATATTTTTGCCTAGAAGATTATTAGTTTTTATCAAAAGACTGTTGAAGGAATATATTATATATATATATATATATATATATATATATATATATATATATATATGTGTGGTGTGTGTGTTGTGTGTGTGTCTGTGTGTGTGTATGCGTGTGCGTATGTATATATGTGGTGCGTGTATATATGTGGATGCGTATATATATATATATATATATATGTATATATATATATGCCTGTGTACATATGCATATAGGAAAAAGTTGGAAAGAAAGTAATGAACTGTCTCACACTGCGAGACGGTAAATTGGATATTCTTACTTAAATGTGTCTGAAACTTTGACACTTTCTTATACCGAAGATAATATTTGCGATTGAAAACAACAGTGAAACCAGTATTCGTTGATATATGCAAAGCACCAGTTACGTCCCCTTTTCCTTGAAGTGATTGAGCCGTCTGATAGTGAATCTAAGCTTTTTTCGCATCGATACTTTGACCAGTGATCTTGGTAGATCAACCAAATAATCAATTCAATCAGCAAAACAAGATATACGCAAAAAAGTAATCACCTTTTTGCCTAGTGTATATCGTTATCACTAAATTCTTCCTTTCATGTTTGGATTAATGTCTGTTTATTGTTTTTATCTCTCCTTTCAACACCAATTCACACACATACACACATACACAAAAACCTAACCTACAAACATGTACAAATAAAGAAACGTACTGGCATTTAAATCCGAGTATAATGGTGAAATACAACACCTTTCAGTTTTATTCTTATAGTTTATTTAAAGACAAGAGAGGTTAGAAAACTATTTTTTATATTTTTATCTCAATATAACAGGAAATACATTATATATCTCTTTCATTTTAAGTAATCGTTTTAACTTACACTTGAAAAAGTTCGCTTGTTTTCGTGTTTCCGTGTCTTTGAAATTCCTTTCTCAGTAGAGACAGAATCAGATTCAGTTTCCTCGTTTATCTTTCTTAAAATATTCTTTTTTTTCTATTTATTGTCTGTATCTCTCTCTGTCTGTCTCTCTGTCTGTCTGTCTGTCTGTCTCTGTCTCTCTCTCTCTCTTCTCTCTCTTCTCTCTCTTCTCCCCCCCCCTCCTCTCTCTCTCTCTCTCTCTCTCTCTCTCTCTCTCTCTCTCTCTCTCTCTCTCTGTATTTCATTTTATCTTCTCTTTATATTAATGTAAACCTAGTAATTGTTCACAGAATATTTTGTAAATCTGAAAGTCAATAAAATCATCAAATAAGAAAGAATAGCAAAAAATATCGATTTTTCCATTGAGCTAAGTTGAAATTGTTTTCATTACATTAAAAGCAACATATCTTTTAGAAGAACTTAGTGAGAGGTTTTATTAAGGAAACCCAAAATAATGCCCAAAATAAAGACAACATCAGAGATCAGCAATATAAAAACAAACGAATTGAGACGTTAGAGATAATATTTAGCAGTTATCGGATAAGCATTATGTTGCAAATATCATTATAGAATTCATGTCAAGGTCTTAGGAAATAAGTAGATATCATGTCCGAGATGAAAATAAAAGCGTTATAAAAATAATCATTTCAATTTTTGACCTTTTCAATATCTCCACATACAGATTTCTTTTGTTTGTGTTTAAGTCGTCATTTTTTAACTTTTTTCTCTCGCCCTTTAATTTTTAATTCATCACTTCGATATTTTGACCTTTAATTTTCTCTTCTAGCCTTTTTGCTTCTTTTTTTTTTTTTTTTTTTCATCTTTCCTTTTTTTTATCATCTTTACTAATATGTTATCTAAACGTTCATTTTTTCCTTGCAGTTCTTGTTATATTTGCATTTTATCCCAAACAAAGTCTTTTCCTAGCTACTAATTTTATTCAATCTTTTTGTTTAAACATTTTTTATCGTTTCCTATCTGTAAAAGATGGCGATTGATAAATTGGTTTCCTTCTCAAATATATCATCATTTCTCTCTGTTCTTGTCTTTTACTTCCCAAAATTATGAAAGGTTTTATTTTCACCTCGTTTAATTATATGTTATTTCATTTACTTTAACTATTTCTTCTAAGCTTGCCACACGCTTTCTATTTTTGGATTTCTGCTAGTCTTTCTTCCCTTTTTTCTTTTATTGCTTTATTCTCACAACTTTAATTATCCTGTCCGAATGAATATTAAGTTTTTCGATGCCGCCTTCTAGCTTGTGCATTGTTATCAAATAGCCGGATATCGGACATTTGAATGATCCTCACTGGATCACAGCTCCTGCACTATCCTTTAAATTTTAATATATTTTAAAATATTTTGCTGCGTAAGTATATGCACCATCTATTTGATCGGTCGTTTCATCACATATTAAATGTTTGCTATTTTGTTAAATATTTTTCTTTTGGCTTTCGTAAAGCTCTTTCTCCATATTCATGTTAAAGGCTGCTATTAAAAGGGAAAATGAATGTAATAATTTCTTTGACTCTTTATGGTTATTAGTAGTAGTAGCATTAGTAGTTCGTACATATTACCATTTGGTCATCGTTACGAAGGTCATTTTATACGTTCTCAGCAGAGCATCCGCCTCGGAACCACAAGGTTCCGAGTTCGATAACGGCCCTCGCGAACTAAGTGTGTGAGTGGCACAGTTTGGATCTATGCAGTAAAGTCGGGAGCGGATTGAAGGGGTGGAGCTCCACCTCAGATGCAAAAACAATCTTCCTGGTCAAGAGCTTATGAAAAGGGGATAGACTCCCTTGCTTTGTGGCCGATAATTTGCCACGCTGCCAACTTTACTTTTCTAGTTTACATTATGTTATTTCCTAGAGGTTTATATTGAAATATTTTCCGAGTGCGCCATTGAATATCAGTACTACCTTCACTCTTGACATATGTTAAACATTTCACACCTATTATCATTCGTAACAACCACATCAACAGTCTAGCATTGTGTCTTCTCTTTGATTACTTGTATCAAATCTGATTCAGATTGTATTATTCGATTATTTTGAATTTTAATTTTCTCATTCTGAAGTTGATTTCCATCTGGCTTTCACGTTTCTCAGTGGCAGATTATTCTTACTAAAACATAAATGATTTATATGTTTGTGCTTCAGTTTATTGCATTTACTTATTATAAGATTTCTTTCTTTTTCCATGCAGATATTATCCAGCATTTGTTGAGTTTTTTACAATGCTATATTTTCTGGAATTTTGCATTTACGTAATACTTTTATTTTGGGATTCTATTACTCGTGAATCTTTTGTCTTTCTTTCTTTTTTTTTCGTTTTTCTTATATCTTCTGTAGAGTCAGATTCATTTTTTGCGCAATTTCCTTTCTCTTCGATTTGCTTGGACTGCTTGAAGTTTGGACGAGGCTTCTTACCATCATTGTATTCAATTGGAAATAAATAAGGAAAACTACAAAACAAACAAATTCCTCTTAACATAATCAATATAGTAGATGATCCCTCACTTAAAATACACGCTCTGTGAATAAACTCTAGCCAAATATCTTATTCTTTCCACTTTACAGAGAACATTTTGGTGCTCTTCTATCTAGGTTTCGTTGATGTTTGTTTTTAGTTAATAATCGTTATATTTATTGTAGGAATAGTAGTATTAGTAGTTGTGTAATATGTCATATTCTAATTGATAAAAGTTCTTTAGGTATGATGTCTGGAGTTTCTTCATTATTTAATAAAACTTACAGGATTAGGCATCCTTGAAATAGTTGGAAAAATATTATTCGACACCATTATTATCCATACAGAACACAGAGTTAGCCACCTGTATAACCAAGGTCATACCGCCAATATAGACCTCGTGAAATTGTAATAAAAATAAGAGACGTAATAATATCATTGATAAAAAAAACGAGCAAAAAACAATCATCGTATGTATCCTCACACATATATATTATACAAAAATTTAATGATAGACTATCGCCATATTCAAACACAATAAACAAATCAATTTATCCAAATGTGTGCATGCTTATGCATATACACAATTGGAAAATATGTACGTAACCAGTGATAGAAATACGATCCTAGAAGAAGTATTCTAGAGGCGAATCGACTAATGGAAAACTCGATGGAATGTATAGATATATAAGATTTTTATCAAGATAGAAATGAACAATCATTGAAAGGTTTTCTTCAAATCCGATCATACATTTTTGCGTTGTCTAGGAGAGAAAATATGATGTTTAAACAAAATTCTCAAGGGCACAAGAAAATGACATCGCTAACAACTCCCTTCCTTTCATCGAAAATTATTTTTTATATATATATATATATATATATATATATATATATATATATATATATATATATAATGAGATCCTTGCTGTGCACCTCCCGTTAATCCGAGTTTCACATCTCATTACGAACATCATGTGAAATTTTCCGGTCATTCAGCATCGTATTTTCTTTACCCAGCGACCCAATCAGGCCTGATCGGACTCAAAAAGATTGCCTTAACCTGAATATTTTTCACAAGCCTCGCTTTATAAACCAACAAACCGACTTTATATCAAAGCTATTTTATCGAAATCCAAACTGATTGAAATATCAGTATTATAGAAGGAAAACGTTAGTAAACAAAACTGAACGGCTTTCATAGAGACAATCATTTATTTACAACATTTATGATGAAACTTAAGTTTAACGGATACTTAAAACGAAGTATATATTGGTATGAATATTAAAAAGTAAGGTGACCCTTCAATAATGTAGTCACTATCCCAACATGATCACTAATTGACGTCTAAACTTGTTAATCCAAAGGTTGTCAGTACCTTGTTTAAGCACCTTGTAGCGTATTCTCGATATCCTACTTCAATAGGTGTGCAGCTTGCGTTCCAGCCTTTCTTTCAACAATTTTCCACTAACTCTTAGTATTTTACCCTTTTCCTTTTTTTTTTTTTGCTTGCTCTACGTTGTCCTTCAAAGCCACACTCAGTTCTAACATAATTAATTCGAATTAGAGAATATGACTACGTCTGGGCGTAACTTTGTCTCTAATACATGATTGGGAAATTTCATTTGACTTACCAGATCCACTCTCATCTGACAGCTGATGATATCATGCTGTTTATTTCCGTCTCTGTGAAGGTTTTTTCCTGCCTTAACAAAATGTAGTGTGCATCTGTTTGGTTTAAGGCTGTTGGGGATGATCGTGGTATCAAATATCTGCGATTGGTGGTGTCCGCCAATGGTACCGCACATCAGTCAAATCTTTTGAGCACCCACAATATGCTGGAGTGACCCTCTAACAGCACAAACCTGGCAAACTAGAGACCTTATTTTATTCCAAGTGTGAGATTTGGCAATAAATAGTATACTATCTGCATCAAGAACTTTAGTTCATAATAATTGGAACGCCATATCTCTGACCATTTTATTTTCTGCTTTACAATATCCCACCTTGCCCAGGCCCGTTAATGGCTTAGCCCTACCATCGTTGTCATTCTTCTTTCTTCTAGCCCTATACGAAATTCTTTAGATATAAGGTGGTATCGCTGCTTTCCTTTTAATGTCTCTATTCGTCATCTGGGAATATAACACAAACCTGATCATCTTTTGGCAACTACGAGCGTTTGTGTCACTTTTGCTCCTTTCAATACACGTCTTTATTACTTTTGCATCGATAGATTTTTTATATAGCATTTCTGTTCTTTTTCTAGCAACTGTTTCTCTTCTTGATAAGTACCTTATATATATATATATATATATATATATAATATATATAATATATATATATTATATATATATATATCTATTTCTCCTCTGATGTTCGCAGTGGCACACGAAAATACAGATTAACAGTAGGTGTGAAACAGCAATATATATATATATATATATATATATATATATATATATATATTTATAATATATATATATATATATATATATATATATATAATATATATATATATATATATATATATATATAATCAAAACGTCGACTCCTTGGATAGAGAACACCAGCGATACATCTTCTGGCTAATTTGCTTGTATTGTGAGTCGATGTTAATTTTCTGCTGATGTTTTTGGTACCAAATCCCTGACCGCATACGTTTTAAAGGATATTCTCTCTCTGAACATTCTAGTTCTGTTATTTACTATTTCAAATGTCAGTAAGATACTGACTACATGGGAAAAAAACAGCCAAATATTGATTGACCGAATCACTTACCATTTCCCGCCGAGAATACGTAGGGTTAATTTAAATAAATTGCGCCACCTAATAACATCTGACTCTGCAATTTGTGAGCATCTTGTTAATAGTCTCCGTTGAGCCACTAATTTCAGTTGTGATTCTGTTAGAGTTATCAGTATGTCTAACTCGTTATATCCTCTGCGTATTTTGAAAACTATATACATTAAAACTGTCAAGCCTTCTCTTTGCAGCAGCCAAATTCTGTCGCATGAAGCAAAATAAATCATAGTCGAAAAAAGTGTGTGTGACATTATTTAAAGAAGTTCTCATTCCTATTCGACCATCGTTTACAGCGTATTATGTTCTACTTGGGCACGGTTGTTCCCATAACAGAAATGTAACGTGTCAATAATCTTACTCAGAAAACTTCTTTTTAGTTCACTCAAACCGTCAAGTTGCTCATTGTAGTGTTGTGTAATAGCATTTTGTCAAGAACCTATCGAGTAATTACTTTAAAAAAGTATTCCCTTAAAGGGAATACTTTTTTTTAAAGTAATCCTATCAAACACAGAGAACAGATATATAAAAGTTTTGCTTGTTTTTGTATTTTAATGATGACCTCGCCTTAGAATTTTTTTTCTGGAGCTTCTAGACGACTTACTTCAATTGACCGATTGAACAAGACACATTAAAAAGAGTCAATTTTAAATACATATTTATGATTTCTTCAATGTTGCACTGCAAACATTTGACTCACCTTAACTCAAACAATTATAAACGCACATGTCTGTGTGTGTGTGTGTATGTGTGTGTGTGTGTGTGGTGTGTGGTGAGAGAGAGAGAGAGAGAAAGAGAAAGAGAAAGAGAGAGAGAGACTGAATGTTCAGGTAAAGAAAAATTCTTAGGTGTCTGGGTACACACATTTACAGGCATTACTCAATATTCAAGCCACAAGAATGATAAACGATAAGTATATAAGTAAACATTCAAATCAATATTGATATCGATCTACTTACATTAAGCAGCATATTATACAAAAACTTATGTATACGTATAATACTTTGCCACACTCATATAAACACTTATAAAAAAAAGCCCGCACATATATGTAATTTTATGTTGTTCCTAGTGATGTGATTAATATCTAATTTCCGGTCGAATCTTTTGAAATATCCCAAATAGCCGACAATACCTTGGTTCTTGTAGTCTTTGAGGGCGAAGGGTTGATTTGAAACCAATGTATTTGTTAATGTCCCCAAGAGTCGCCTCTTTAATCTATGGAAAATATATTGGCTTGCATAGTAAGATGGTTCTGGTTGAAGAAACAATATTTCAATATATATATATATATATATATATATATATATATATATATATATATATATATATATATATATATATATACATTATTGCAGCCTTTGTGTTAGTGGGGTGCGAGCCCTTCAGCTTTCCTTTGACTTCCAAAGTGATTAATAAAATGTTTTAAAGCTTATATACTGATGTTTCAGTCATTTTATTTCTCGCCTCAAGACTTTTCCCCTTTAGGCTGGTTTTGAAATCACCATAGAAAATTTGAGCATTGGCTTTATCTCTCCCTATTTGCTACAATTTGATCTCGTTTATCTTAATATCATCTTACTTTTATCTTACTCACAATTCTCTTTGAATATTCAGCGATTATACCAGTTCACACTTTATCACACACACACACACCTCTCTCTCTCTCTCTCTCTCTCTCTCTCTCTCTCTCTCTCTCTCTCTCTCTCCTCTCTCACTCTCTCTCTCTCCCCCCCACTCTCTCTCTCCCCCTCTCTCTCTCTCTCTCTCTCTCTCTCTCTCTCTCTCTCTCTCTCTCTCTCGTTTTTCATAGAAATCTATAATTGTGTATAAGTCCTCTTTATTTCCTCCCCTCTTTGTATATATGTTTCATCCGTTTCTCTTCATTTAGAGACTCAATTTATTTAATTATTTTCTATTTGATTTTTAACGTCCAATATCTTCTAGCAAGCTATTGACTCATGAACAACTGCTTCTTCTTATGTGGAAAATAATTCTAACATCTGTATACGACGACTTTCATCCTCCCAGTCCGTTTTTATATATACAATAATGTTTGAATTTCAAACTCCTACTTTGTATTGACTATTCCCATCCTTCTTTTTAAACAACACTTTAAACCCACAAACTAAATGATATCTTTCTTTTGACGTTTGTTTTTGTTTTTTTGTTTTTGTTTTTTTTTTTTTTTTTTTTTTGGGGGGGGGAAGTACATTTTGCTCACTCCCGGAAAAGCTTTTCTTCGTTCTTTCATTCATTGAATCATTCACATCTTTCTTTCTTTTTCTTATTCTTCTTCCTTATATTTTATTTTTCCTTCATTACTTTTTCGTTCTTTACATTTAGTTTTTCTTTCTATTTCTTTTTTGTTTCATGTAGTTTTTAATTTGTATTTTTGTATTCGTTTTGTCTTTTTTAATTCTCCCTCCCCTCCCTCCCTCCTCCCTCCTCTCTCTCTCTCTCTCTCTCTCTCTCTCTCTCTCTCTCTCTCTCTCTCTCTCTCTCTCTCTCTCTCTCTCTCTGAATACAAAATTACCTTTGTTTGTCAACAGATATCTTAAAGGAATGATGTTCCTTAAGTTATGGTTTTGGTATACGTATCTCATATGTTGAGTGTGAATCCGAAACAGGAGTTGTGAAATCGACAAGGCCTAGTGACAGCTTTTAACAACAGAAATGGCTTAGGGGCGGAGATTATCTTTTCCTTTCTACGTCTGTCATACATATTCCGTGTCAGCAAACAATTACTCGGTGGCAATTTCACCGTGAATGTTCACAGTATGCATATCAATCCGAATTAACGTATTTCTATTTCTTTTTTTTGTTGTCTTTTATTTTATTTAACTATATTTTCTTTTCTGAGGAGCATTGTTAATGTAGTCTCCCAAATTATAGCTGACTAAGCTAAGTTCAGAAAATCTATCTATCTGCACCAGTCGGCCCATAGATTGATAGATACATACATACATATTTGTAGTTTCATTATTTATAGTAGGCACAATTCAAGTTCAGAAGACGTGTGAACAGCTAAAAAAACTTTTATAATCAAGTGATGAATTCAAGACACTGAGAAAAAGTATAGGCGAGTTAATACCAAATGGAAAAATATGAAGCCAGTTCTGATACTTTTGAACAAAATGTGGTTGGCGAAACACTGGATTATGAAAGTACAGACAGTTAATGCTGACGAAATCAAGCTAGGTGAGATTTTCCTTGTCTCATAAACTGAATATTTATCTAAAGAGATATGTTGGAATGGAGGACAATAAAGGAAATTCAACGGTTCAGCTTAACACTGTATATAAAACAAAAAAATTCGGAGTTTTAGATCTTCTTTGAGGAAAATTTATTGTTCACTGTTTTTGGAAATACAGCTTCATTGACGTAATTTTGAACACAACACGCATAATATATATATATATATATATATATATATATATATATATATAAGCAGAGAGAGACAAAGATAGAAGCATGCTTTTGAGGCGTTTTAAAATGTTATTATGTGAAGCGAGGATATGCGATTTTTTAAATTACAAATTAAACAAGCTATTTAGATTTAATTTATTGCATACCTATATTTTAATCACCCACAAACGCAATATAAATGTCCTTTGTAAATTTTAAAACCACATGCAATTTTATTTTGATTCAACAAACTCTAAAGTGCCATTCATTTTTACTTTATCATGCGTAGACAGTCGAACACCTATGATTCCTTGCATTCATCTATATGTGTATGCACTATATTCAAAATATGCCAAACACTATATATATATATATATATATATGTATATATATATGTAGTTATGTATACACGCATACAGATATATAGATACGCTTAGATGTATGTGTGCGAATATGACTCAATAGGGAACAAAACTGACTTAATTAGGTACATTGTCTGAGATTGTATCTCAACAATTACGATTGAAAAGGATGGCATATAGCGTGAAATAAAGACATATAATATGATCAGGCAAACATCATCATTATTGATAAAAATAAGCACAATGATTACATAATGCTTTGTTAAGGTTTTTAACTCTTAACTGTATATGATATAGAATAAAATGTAGTATACACGTATATATAATATATATATATATGTATATGTGTGTGTGTGTGTGTGTGTGTGTGTGTGTGTGTGTGTGTGTGTGTAAAGTTGATATTAATATCGTGGTTGTTGTCATAATACAATGTATTTAGTGCATATTATGTATATATTTTAACTTCTCTCTATTTCTCTCTCTCTCTCTCTCTCTCTCTCTATATATATATATATATATATATATATATATATATATATATAGAGAGAGAGAGAGAGAGAGAGAGATAGAGAGCGAGATAGAGAGATAGAGAGATAGAGGGAGACGGAGAGAGAGAGAAATTGAAATATATAAATAATATGCACTAACTACATTTTATTATTAAAACAACCGCTATATCTACTTCTTTTTTAATTCCAAGACAGAGAATCTGTTTTGAACTCTTAATGAAAATTTTAATTCTGAAAATACACAAAGGCAAGAAATTTCCCTTAAATGAAACATTTCAAAATATAACGGAAATAATCAGAAAAAATGAAATAAAAATATTCCGAAAGAAAAGATGCCGCTGCTAAAAAGGTAACAATGTGAAAGACAGAAAAAAATAAAAAGTCAAACATTAAACAGAATAGACAATGATTACCTTGACCAATATTTTGAAATGCATTGAAAATGTCAGTGTTTTACAAAATACTGCAATATAAAGCGGACAATACAGTTACTATAAAATACATTTGTATGTAAGCAAATGTTTATCTATGTCACCAATTCCTTCATTCAAAAATTGTTTGCATTAAGTTTTTAAAAAATGAACTAACATGAAACAATTTTACAAGGTTTTTAAAGACAGAATATTTAATGGCACGGTTTGTTATAAATACTTAAACTACCAATGCACAATACATTATATACGTAAACAATTCTTGAATGAAATTATTCCTTTAACCTTGAAACTACAATTTTTCTTGCCAATACTTTCCTCTTTTTAAAAACAAACCTCTCTCACTTGTTTCCACTAAGATACAGCTTCATTTATAGAAGCTTCTAAAAACGTCAATTCCGTAATAGTATGTTTGAATGCACATGACATAGGACTTTCTTAGTTTACCATTATAAACTGACAAATCTGTATATGAGAACTTGTTTAATGCTCCTTCATTATTGAAAGAGAAATTGAACCTCTTCCATTAAATACAACGCAAAATAATATATCATCTCTCAGATTCTATAAATGAGAATCTCTTTTTTTAAGGATTGTACATAAGGAGCGGCTGTTAAGTAGATAAAGAGATTTATATGTATTCATCATCGGTCTTTACAGTAGATTCAACCATACACGTTAATATTATATATATTATTTAACTACAGTAATTTGCAATCAAGTTATTTTTATTTACTATTTTATCAGTAAAACTGATTTTGAATTCAGTTTCCTTCTCCTAGACTCGTTAACAAGGCTAAAGGCCATAGTCTGTCCTACTGTTTACGAATGGATTTGAGCCTTTCTAAAGCATTAGCGCGAGGAGAAACGAAATTGGTCTTGTCTAGGATTTGGACGGGTTGCCGATTCCATTTCCTACGGTAATAACCGTTACACGACGTGCCTCTATGAGGAACACGAGTACATGCCACTCCGTTAAGACAGTATTCCCTGCGTTAGAGGTGCCTTACGAACAACGGATGGATATAAATGACTTCTAGTACATCATAATTCCAGCCAATACAATCAGTTAAACTGAAACTGGTGATCTTATTAGGCCTATATATATATATATATATATATATATATATATATATATATATATATATATATAACCATCAGGTCACGTTGGAAGCACGGATGCCCATGATTCTCTCTCTCTCTCTCTCTCTCTCTCTCTCTCTCTCTCTCTCTCTCTCTCTCTCTCTCTCTCTCTCTCTCTCTCTCTAACAGCCCCTTTCTGTGCTTCTGCTGGGTACTTCGCGCAGCATCCATTATCTGCGCAGTTGATTGGTAGTTTTTGCTAGTCGGTCGAAACTGGTCTGTACATATGTAGGTGTCTACAGGAGAACGTAACTTATGAGTCCGTCCTTACTTCTCTAGCATTGTCCACCATGTCTTGCTCGTTTTGCATGGTTCGTTTGATAAGGGGAAAGTGGCCGTAGAGCTGATTAATTGTGGGCTGCTGCTTCCAAGATTTGTTTAAGACAGCACGCAGCATCCTTGCGTGGTTTCAATCTATCTCTTTCTCTAAGTGTTTCGAGTGATGCAGCCGTAGAGTAGCACTGACACGACTGCAGCCTGAAACAATTTTCGCTTTATCTTTTCAGAGAAAGCTGATTTCTATGCCTTTCCTATGCTTTCCTTGACACCTATTTCTGAAATGAGTTATTACTATTTAGGATTATGAACTTGTCTTCTAATTTGAGTGGGTTACCGTCCAGATACCTCCATTGTTTGAATATATATATATATATATATATATATATATATATATATATATATATATATATATATATATATATTGATCTAGACGTCGATAGTTTTAAACGCTGTATATATATCCATTTTGTCCAGCATCAAAATTGTCGCAGAAATTACCTAGAGCCATGAAAAGAAAAGATGGACCGAACCGATTTGCACAAAATAGGATGATTTTTGTGGAAATATTGTGGCTAAAAATAAGTACATTCTTCTTTCCCTTCAAAAGCTAATTAGTCAGTGCTATAACTGCCTCCGGCACACAAATCGCATTGAACCAGTGAATGGGGTATTTTTATGAGTTTTACTTGGTCGCTAAAGCCGACGGGAAGCGCACAGTAATGACGGAGATTCCTGTTCAATAAAATCTTGGGAGATCACACTGTTAGAAATTTTACTTTCTGATTAACCTACCTTTTCACATTTCTTTCTCTGATGACTAATGCATTCTCTCTGCCTCTCCTTTTCTAGTCTTTCTATTTGCTTTCAATTACTTACTCCTTTTTTACGTCTTCTGCTTGATAGATTTTGCCTGTTTCTTTTTTTTTTCTTTTTTGTTTGATGTGATCGACTTCATCTCGTTATTCATATTATCTCTCGAATTCTATTGGCACTTTTTAAGGGGCCGGAAATTTTGAATAAGAAACTGGCATACATTTATCGATGATAAAAAATTACACGTTGAGAGTATGATATTTATCAATGTGGGACTTCCTAAAAGAACTATTCTGAAAAAGAAAAGGTTGATTTGCTGTTAGGCTTATAGTTTTTTTTTAAATTAAGGTTAAGTTCTGTTATTCATTAGACAACGAATATATCCAACTCCTCTATCTAAGCATCTCTGACTCCAATTCCTCTATCTAAGCATCTCCGACTCCAACTCCTCTATCTGAGCATCTCCGACTCCAACTCCTCTATCTTAGCATCTCCGACTCCAACTCCTCTATCTGAGCATCTCCGATTCCAACTCCTCTATCTTAGCATCTCCGACTCCAACTCCTCTATCTTAGCATCTCCGACTCCAACTCCCTATCTTAGCATCTCCGAATTATGTGTGTGTATTTGTGAGGTGCTACATACGTAAGCTGTACAGAGTACGGGAACTGAATATATTAATAATGCTTGTAAACTAGTGAGACAATATCAAACAAGAGATTAGAAAAAAGCAATCGAATCTTAGCATATTTCATTTCATACGATTAAATCTTAAAAACTTTTCGTGTAGTAATATCATAATCATGAGTAAATAAGAATATGAGAAGAATAAAGCTGTTACACAACCATTAAGATTCTGAACTATTCTACCAACAGAAACCAAACCATGCACCACCCCCACTAAAATCAATGAGAGTAAGGCATTGGAAATGGTTCAGTATTTTACCTATGTGGATTCAACAGTTACTAATGATGCCAAATAGAGTAGGGAATTGGAATTCGCATAGGTAAGGCATGTTCAGTTCTTGGTAGTTCCAAAATAGACTTTGGATTTCTCATGACATATCACTAAGGTCGAAAGTCAACAACCCTCTAATACAGATCTCTAATAATGGATTGTTCACACGAAACACATTTCACGTCTCGACAAATGCCATCGTAACTATTTCTCGCCTTAAATATGACATCTTAAGTATAGGATCTTCTAATAAGCTGGCTGGTATGAACATTTGATATGAATGGAATATGACCAAATACCTAGGAAACTGTTCTATAAACAGATATCACACGCATATTGTGGTATTATTAACCTGTTTCATGATACAAGCTAAAATATCATTTAAAACGCCTGGGTATTGATCATACAGAAAGTATGGCATTGTACAGGAATTTGTGAGAGACAGTTCTTTTTTTTTCTTTTTTTTTCAAATGAAAGATTTAGAATTAAAATTACTTTCTATCACCGGTGCGTTTTTCGAAATAATATTACGGAACAATACGTAATACATCGTGTTGACAGCGGCCATATTTGTTCTGACCGTGGCTATGCTACAAGATCCAAATCAGTGATATGACAACAAACGTTTCCGATGTGGACTATTTTCTTGCAAGACACTCAACCGTTCTCGATGGAAGTATCTCTCGATACATATGAGGAGCGCGTATTTTATTGTTATCTTCGTAGAAAACGGACACAACGACCCGGTTTCAAATCCTGGATGAGGCTGTTCGCATTTCACATAGTGCTAATGCCCCTGGAAAGATGGGTATCCAACTGTTCTCACTCTAGCTTAAGGTAAATAGTTGGGCTGACTGAGATCTTTAGCATTGGTAGGGCGAGCAGTCTGAAATCCCAGAATTCAAACCCGTTAAACTCCGCTTAAAATTGACCTTGTGTTGCCTCCTATACACACGGAAAGTTTATATATATATATATATATATATATATATATGTGTGTGTGTGTGTGTGTGTGTGTGTGTTTGGAGTTTTTGCCATTTTATAATATCATCTCTTTAAGGGAAACCGTATTTCATAGAATTCCTTTTTTGCAGCAGAATTAACTATTTTGTAAATGTAACACGTTAAAATGTGTATTAGTCAGCTGAGGAATGATACCAACAAAGATGATTCTATATTCAAAAACATTATTCTGATTTAAGATTTAAATCAAACATGCAGCATAATGATTAGTAAATGAAGGGCGTTATGGCCAAGCATAATACATCATTTTATAACGTCAGTAATCTAGAAGAATGTTCTATTTTACAAATGATAATTATCCTGTATTTTCTTAAACGTTACACTGACATGGAAACCTGAATTTGCGATGTAAAATTCTATAAAACCTTCTATTCGACTGTAAGTTGACAAAAGTATTGTAATTTTCAATAAACAGAAGTCATTTTACATACACTCCTCAATCTTCATTTTATTTTAGGTTCCTGTTGCTCACTTCCGAGAAGGAAAAAATAGAAGTGTTTCTATTCGAAAATTTTTGTGGATATATCGTAAGAAAAACATTACATCATTTTTCGAGGAATAAATTTTCATCTTCAACAGTGAGTGTTGGAATTCTCAGAAATTCTTTTACAAAATTCGTCCAAAGAAGCCAGTAGAAATCGCCCCTGGACTATCACTACACCTGTGGAATTCATATAAATGATATAACCATATGAAGACATATAAGACATCATTGGTATATAAGTATAAACTGAAAAGAAAGAAAAGAAAAAAATGTAACATTGTACCAAAACTAAAAACAAACAGAAACCTTCCTATTTTCATAGAGACAATTTTCTCCTTTATTTTTCTCTGGCAAACTCACTTGTGAAATATTTCAATCTAATTTTTTAATTCAATTTTTGCAGTTATTTTTCCTGTTTACATCGAACGACATCGTGTGAAACCTAACACATACATACAAATACCTTTTGGCTACTTGATTCTTTTTATAGATAACGTGTCCTTTATCATAATGGGAAAATGTCACTTTCTTTCCTCTGTAGTGATGTAATCGAAAATATAGTCTACCTGTTTGATTTACAGTTGTATAAAATATCAAGTGATGGCCTTTAATTTTCATTCTCCTACTTTGACCGATTTTTCCATTTATTTTTACACTTTCTTTATGTTTATTCCGCTTTATTCAGTTTATCCACATTGTATTTTATCTTTTATTTTGTTTCTTCTCAATAACATTTCTATCTTCTTTTCTTTTATCAATGTCATATTTCTCTTATTACTTTCCTAATCATAGATTTTCCCTTTTCTCTAGTTCTTTTCAACTTCTCAACTTTATATCACCGGTGTTACCATAGAACTACACTTTTAATACAAATACGGTCAGTATTACTAGGTATATTGCTATAACTTGTATAAGTAAAAATAGGTTATTGCTGTTATAAAACTATTGTCATCAACATTTTCTTTGTATTCCTATTTTATTTTCCAATAGCTCCATCCAATATGTACACACGAAAAACTGTCAAGAGAATATTTTCTATTATTGTTTTATTATTATATTCTTGCAAGAGCTGTGGATATACCACAGTATGATAATCTAATTATTACAACGTTTGAGCTATTGCCAAATAGTTCAATATGTAAAAAGGTATAATAATGTTAATTTAACTGCTCTCGCTCACACTCATTTTTTTCTTTCTTTTTCGTCTTTTCATTATGTTTGATTGAAACAGATTACCGTTATCGCTTCCGTGCGCTCACCCCGTCTCTCTGTTTCTCCTATCTTTCTTTCTTTCTTATATCATTCTGTGTAGAGTAACATGTCCTTTTTCTTCCCTTTTTTCTTTATAATAAAACGAAATGGTCCATTATTTAGCTGAGATGACGACACTCATAAGGAATAAGAATTTGGTGGATAAGGAACACCAGATAATTAGGATTTACATTTTATATTTCATCTTGTACGATTTGGACGGTTTCATTTTAACCAGAGGTTGTGTCAAGAGGATAACGGTCGTGCCTTTTAGGAACACGAATACATACATACACACACATATATATATATATATATATATATATATATATATATGTGTGTGTGTGTGTGTGTGTGTGTGTGCGCGCGCGTGTACGCTTATGTGTGTCCAAGTATTTGCAAGAAATCGTAGGTAATCCTCGTACACCTCTGCGTCCTTTATGAGTATACACTTGTAGATGTTATACTTTAATTTGATAAGTGGAATAAATACACGACATGCAATTTCATAACATTGTAACAATTAAACAGAAGAAAACCTATTGCAATAAAACAAGATTCGTTTCATTTTCTATGATTGACTGTACTTTTCTAAAAGCTACATATAACCATGCTTACTGTCTAAAACCTCTATATTACGAAATATATCAATAACTAGATACTTTATTTTAATCATATATGCATTTGTATTTATAGGACTTAGTAGTCGTTCGTTTGATATAATGATTACTGTTCAGTTATGGTCCTAAGACCAACAGGAATTTTATTTCGTAGACTTAATCACGTGAAACAAATGGAATGCCTTTGCTCTTGTCTATAATGATTATCATAAAAGGAGAAATAATTCGCAAAGATCGTTTTGTCAAAATTGAATGCAAGCAACTAAATAAGACATCTGATAATAATGAAAAAGTCAAAGATAACAGAAAATAAAACTATATATATATATATATATATATATATATATATATATATATGAGAGTTTTATAACTTTATAACTTATAAGGTTACCACACTTCAACGAAAGTATAACCGCAGCAATACGCAGGGCGATACGGTTGTATAAGTTTGTATAAGTTGTATATTCAGGCCCTCCGCCTGAATATACAACTTGCCCATTACGGACCATCACTTAGGAGATAACTCTCCAAAAACCGCCATAAGGAAACTACTAATTGTACACTAACGAACTGCCCCATCCGCGCCACAGGTATGTGCCATGAAGTGAATGTGGTATACCGCACACAATGTAACATATGTAACCAATTTTACATAGGTAGCACCACTAGACCACTACACATTAGAGGCAAAGAACACTTACACACACAAGCATCCACTTTCCGCAAACACTTAATGAAATGCAACAACACAGAGAGAAATATAACAGTCAATATGGAGGCCCAGGAGAGAAATCTGGGTATTTTCCGAATTAAAGAGGCCTTGCTAATAGCTAGATTAGACCCAGAGATCAATAACAGGACATAACTCAGCGCAGAGTTCATAATACAATAAAACCCACAACCAAAGCGCACATGTAACTATATGCACACACACACGAAACACATGCACAATGGAGAATTATTAATGAAACACATCTACAACGAGAAGACTAATGCGAAACACGCACTCAAATCTATAGCCCAGCAACCCGCCCACACACACAATCACACAAGCCATTCCACACTAGTTGTTAAGGAATAAGATTTACACTAGATATTGATGAATTTAACTATTTTACCTTTTTTCTAACACACACACATACACACACATACGCACTTATGGACAAGGTAAATATGAAAGATTTAAATAAAAAAGAAAAATTAAATAAATATATATATATATATATATATATATATATATATATTAAAAAATATTATAAAATATAAAAAAAGATAAATCGAATTAGATATAAATAAGTAAATAAACAAATAAATATAATAATAATAATAATAATAATAATAATAATAATAATAAGGATTAAATTGATTTATATTACATCCAACACGAAATATTATACATCACCATGGCCACCAAACACAAATACGCTTTTTAATACGCACATACACACGTGCAATCCCGCGCTAGGATACAGTCATAACGTCACAACCAACACGCATTTTCATGGACACGCGCATGACAACATACGCACAAGTACAAAAAAAACTCATTCACGTAAACATACAGCACGAGAATACAGTTATATAAAAATACCATCATTTTCAAAAAAAAAAATTCATTTAAAAAGAAATGTCATAACGAGACTGCTTCAGTTCCAGTGATCTTTTGAAAAAGAGATATTAACTCGAAAATTCAAGAATTAAATACAGGTTAACACACAACACCATTGTTACCGAATTATTATTTTTTTTTTTACACCTGCATTGTGATAACCTTCTAAATCAACATCCTAACCATATATATATATATATATATATATATATATACACGTTTTTTCTTGTTATTTTTCTACAGCCGTCTCAGAAGCTTGAATATTGTATTTGATTCTATTCTTTTCAATTTAATTCGCTTGTTTTATACCACCGACTTTTACAAGGTACATGAATCATATATTAGTTCATACCACATTTCATTTGATACTCAGAAATGCATATTCTATCTTTTTATCAAAACAGTAAAATGATATCAGGTTAGCATCAATTAAATATCAACATCTAGTTCATTTTGTAAATTATTATTGGGTGCAAATTTTTTTTTTAATTCTTAAAACATTAAATCCAATTTTAAAGACAAAGCAATTAATGTATTTAGTAAATATCAGCTGTCCTCATTTATAACTTGCTAAGTAAAACAGTATTCATTAAAAATTGAAGTTAAGTATGTTTCCCTTTTATCAATGCTATCGTTTCTTTGTTTATGTCACCGTGGTGATTAAAGCAACGTGTTGATTAGGGCGCTGTTGTCTCCGAAGTTAGGACAACCAATTAATGAAACAAGTATTCTTACACAAAACAACTATGTTCATTGACAGAAGTTAGGTATATTCTTCGCACTCTCTACATCAATTAGTTCAATAACCCTGTTCTACCATTTGTATCTCCAGCTCGGTCCATCCTTGGGATATAGGGCCAATTGTTTACGGCTAGTGATGGGTCAGGTGTTGTAAGAAACGATTTGCAATATATAGGCTTTTTTTCCTGGAATGAATAGCGAGTCCACATCTAGTGATTGTGAAATCTATCGAAATAATGAGATAGATAATTGGCCCCGGACCTAACAGCACAGCATAAATAAGCAATTATAAAATCTGATTGGTTTTAAGCCTGATTCGATCATATCGCAATGTTGCAGATATAGATGCACAGCTTATATGTGTTTACTTATGTAGAACTCTTGTCTCTGTTCTTACTAACAAATCTATTTACACAGAATTAGATATACCGTAGAATGTATGCGTGAGATAGTAAGTTTACTCAAAATAGCTTATTTATACACACTGGTTATTCAATATATATATATATATATGTGTGTGTGTGTGTGTGTGTGTATGTGTGTGTGTGTGTGTGTTTGCGTGCGTGCGCGCGCGCACTCATATTTGTAGAGGAGTACGTAATATCAAATGTACTTGATATTATCCCCCCATATATATATATATATATATATATATATATATATATATATATATATATATATATAAAGTAAAGTAAGTAAGTAAGTAAAGTCGACGGGGCGGCTTAAAGTCGGTATCAGCCAGTCAGCGAGGGAGTCTATCCCCTTTTCAATAGCGCTAGACCAAGAAGATTGTTTTAGCATCTGAGGTGGAGCGCCACACCTACCATCAGCTCCTTACTTTACCACACAGATCCCTGTGCTACTCATACGCTGAGTTGGCGAGGACGGAGGAACCGGTTTCTAGCCGAACGCTCTACCGACTGAGCTAACCCGGCCCGTTATATATATATTATATATATATATATATATATATATATATATATATATATATATATATAAGAGTAAGTTTTTTGGTATGTACGTGTCGATCCATAACACAGAAAGAGAAGTCACTCAGATTTGAAATCTTGCATATAGATTAATATCCTTCTAACTAAGAATCCCGTCAAATTTCGTTATTGATTTTTACTAATTAAGGGATATGATTTATTAATTAAGCCAAAATCACCCAATTTTCAGAACTATCCATATACCAGAACCTGCTGATAATAAAATATTGTCCACTGGCAGAAATATATCATTTTAGCGAATAAATTTCGCAGTCTAAGCCGTTCTGCTAGGAATTTATCACCTATTCTTTGTTAATCTTTAAATATTTATTTCGTTGAAAAAAAAAATCTTTTGAATATGCAATTTTTATGCGTTTTTATTAATTGAATTAATAAAAAATATAGTGAGTTAAAAAAAAATTGGCTTCAGAGAGTTGATATGTATAATGTTCTAAATTTCAAGAAAAAAAACAAATTCTTTTTCCTCGCCTATTTACGGTTCAATCTTCTTTAAGATATCTATATGGTTCGAAAGAGAATGAAATAATCTCTCTAAATATGTAATTTGATTGAGTTTTTATCAATGGAATTATATTTACAGTGTTAAAATAATTATATTTTGCTTCAGTCAGCCTAGAATTCGTAGTATCATTTTTTCATACTTAAATTTTAACATAAAATCAAATCTTATTTATCGCATATTTCTGTTTCTATCTTAAAAATATTTATTTGTTTAGAAAAAAGATCTTTCTAAATATGTAATTAGTATGTCTTTTCATACATTGAATTATTTTTAAAACGAATTAAATAACAAATCAAACGAAAACACTTAATGACAACTCAACTTTGTTTATAAATTCTCGTTGTTCGTCAATTGTAAACAAAACCTTTTTTTATTATTCATAATCGCGTTAATTTATTTATTTTAATATTAGAAATACAAATAAAATCATGATACTAATGTAGAATAGTGCGCAAGAGATAAAACCATTAGATTACCTAATACATTTCATGGAAATACCTGAAAACTCAAATTGTTATCAAATTTATGATATAGTATACTTTACTATAATACGATCGACTACGTTTTTGAATAATAATGTTATAAGATTATTCATCGTTTACACAAATATTAATTTGAAATTTAGCAAATCGCATCATTTATATTTTATTTTAAAAATATAGTTAATCATTAAATTACAATTTCTTATTTTATCATTATGTGATGGGCTATACTTGCAAATCGGTCGGAAAATTTAGGGTGACCAGAAAAAACAGAATGCATAAATTTTGTAATAAAACTATTAATTTTAACTAGTGGTTAGGGTTATGGTTAGAGGTGGGGTTTAAGGTTAGTTTAATGGGAAATAAATAATTTGGGTTCTGTTTTTTCTAGGTCACCTGTAAGTAAGTAAAGTCGTCGGGGTGGCCTAATGTCGGTATCAGCCAATCAGCGAGGGAGTCTATCCCCTTTTCAATAGCGCTAGACCAGATTGTTTTTGCATCTGAGATGGAGCGCCACCCCTAGCACCAGCTCCTTACTTTACCGCACAGATCTCTGTGCTACTCATAACGCTGATTTGGCGAGGACCAGTATCGAACTAGGAACCTTGTGATTTCTAGCCGAACGCTCTACCGACTGAGCTAACCCGGCTGTAATGTTTTAATTTTTCGACCGATTTGCAAGTTTGCTATATGATGTCATTCCCTCAAATCAGACGAAAAGAAAATTCCCTGACCTCCCACCAGGTAGAATTAAATTAAGATCGTTTTTACGTGGTGATTTTTATGGGTCACCCGGCGAGGACCGAGCTCGCTATTCAGTAGTAATAGATCGGCTAACGATTATTAAACCATGTTTTTATCTCCACTACTCGGGCTTCGCAGAATAGCCGCTGCTAGTATATATTATATATATATATATATATATATATATATATATATATATATATATATATATTTATAACATATAAACATATATATATATATATATATATATATATATATATATATATATATATAACATGGTATAGACACATATATATGTATAATATTATTTTTAAGAAATTATAATAAAATTTTCAAATGGTGGCATTCATAAGTAAACAAAATATATTGTTTCTATGTTTTCAATACACAAACAAAAAGAAATTATGAAAACTTGATAAGTGCGTTTCGACACAAGAAAACACATTTTTAGCTTTTTCTTTCCTTCCACACTCTTTCTTTCACCATACGTTAATCTTCCATTTTGTTTCATCGAAACAAAAAGTAGACGGAGTGGCCTATTGTTATATTCGAAAGCGTTAGACCAGGGAGATTATTCGTTCGTCTGAAGTGGAGCGCCACACCTATCATCAGCTCCCCATTTTAACGCACAAATCCAAGCTGTGCTACTCATATGCTGAGTTGACGAGGGCTAGTATTGAACCCAGAGCCTTATGGTTCCGAGTTGAATGTTCTACCGACTATCTAAACCGTTTGCATAATTCATTTTATATTAGAGATACAGATATGACGGTTTGGGATGTATTCTCCAGGTAAATTTCCATTATTCCGTATTTAATTAATCGGTTATCTTAACCACGAGTAATTACTGAATGTCTATCTATAGTATTTATATCTTGCCACACCCTTCCCTTTCCCATCTTGTTTCGATACTCTGCCAGATACACTACTCTACATTTCTTCTTTTATCGGCCAAATCTTTTCTATTCTCTTATCTCAAATATATTTTCTTACGCAGTTTCCGGCTAAAAATATGCTCTTCAAAATCCGAACTAATTCTAACGAGATTTGCCGGGATTTGTCAGTCCTGTTTCCAATATGTTATTTAAAATCATACCAACTTCATTTATTATTTACTTCTGGTCTGTCTTTATTTCATTTCATTACCAATTCTTTGTAGTTTTCTTTATCGAAAATCACGGACGAAAAATAAATATAACTTTCCGCGTTGGACTCATTAGTTATTTAGAACCAATGGACATAAATCATATACTGAATTTAAACAACAAAAAAATCTTACTAAACGGACAGACCGGAAGAAAATGTCTTTACTGATGATCGATCGAGATAAATTTACGTTGTTTTGTCTTTTGTTGTTGTTTTTCTACCTTTAGCGATTGTAAAATATGTTTAGTGGACATTACACTTACAATTTCCCTTCAGTTACATTGATAATATGATTCTAGGTAATTTTTTCTTATACGGTATCATACAATGTAAAATGCAGAATTTCTTTTGAAAATATTTATGTACAAAATAAGTATTAAAATATTTTCATCATTTCTTTGTGTATGTGTATATGAATAATAGGTGATTGATACATAACGGATATCGTCGTAGTAAGCGGACTCAGCTACCCGAGTCCAAATCCTAAACGAGACTTTCTTGCATTTCACGTAGCACCAATACCCCTGAATAAGATATGAATCTAACTATTCTCTCTCCAGCTATGGGTAAATAGTAGGGCAGATTGGGTTCTTTAATCTTAGAATGTCGTCCAGTCTATGAAAAGCTGGAGATGGATGGCTATTTCTGTCCAAGACACACTAAAATAGTATTACCCAGATGATCAAATCAAGTCATGGGATAAGTCTTTGTTATCTTATATGAATACTAAGCAGGCTACAAAAGCAGAAACAACAACAGATACAGTTTACTCAATAATACCGGTGAATAAAGCAAATTATTCTCTAGGAAACTGTTTCCTACCTAATCACCGCCATTATTGCCAGTAAGGAACAAGAGCTTGAGTGATGCGCTGATAAGAAAAAAATGTGTGGATACAACCCACTTTTCAAGGTAATCTTCATCTTGCCCGTGTAGGCCATCTTTCATCCAACTAATTCACGTGTATCATTCTGATCGAGTCATCTTCTTCATTTCATTAGTTAACAACTGAAACTTGCATGAAACTTGTTACTAACATTGCTATCGCCACTGAAATTCATTTTGCACCGCCTAACTGTGCTCACATATATTTTTTGGTCTTAGTAAAAGTTAAACAAACATTGACGAAAGACACTTAGTGCACTTTTCTCCGCATGGAAGAATTCGTTTCGTCACATTTGTTCATGTCAGACGCCAGACTGTCATGTTATTATAGACAAGGAGCAAACTCTACTGCCATACCACCATTCTCTTGTTTTATCAGTGAAAATTCACCTCAAGGGTAAAATTTGATGACATTAATGGAATACATTGATTTAACCTCCCGTCATAGTTCTTTCATCTGTTAAAACCCCACTTAAAATAGGTATGATAAACGCCACATAAACTACTTTGAAGAAAATCCACATTTCATCGGTTATTCATTTCGATCTTGGTAAATACAGATTAAGTCTCGATACTTTTTGAACACATTTCATTAGATGATGGCGTCCATCGACTCGATGAAACCACTATGTCGATGATTAGAAAATGGACTAGACAGGGGAATTTGTATAGCGGTGAAAGGCTTGATGCAGGAACATCCATCTTTTTGAGAATGAGGCGCTAACACTGCGTCACAGATTTCTCCAAACGATAGTTCTCAGGTTTTGAATTCAGTTTTTTTTCTTTCTCCTGAATAAGTTGCCTTACCAAAGTTAAATAACTTAGTTTTCACGGGTAAAGGAGATGCTATGGATTCATACCCTTCTTGAGGGTATTAGAGTGAAGTAATACGCAAACTGCCTTGTCTCAGATTTGAACTCGTCTTGATGAGTCCATTTCCAATGCTACTCATGTCCTTGAACCACACAAAAACACGCACCTAGGTACAATAATATGTCTGCAATCCAATAAAGAATATAGATTTATTTTACAGAACAAATAATCTAACTGCTTACTGAATTTGTAAATAATCACTTACATCAAACTTTAAGTTGTGATAATTTGATTCATTTATAAATTCAACTAATAACAGCATGTCCGTTAAATTGCAAATTTGAAATGGCTTCATATATGGTATACATTTTTTTAAATTTTAGAATGAACAGTTTACTCATTTGGAGAGATAAAATAATTTTGTTATATATATATGTGCGTGTGTGTGTGATGGATGTTGGGAAACTTTTTGGGTTATATTGAAAGCATGGAAGAAGTGTAAAATAGGG
Source organism: Doryteuthis pealeii (assembly GCA_023376005.1). Classification (NCBI taxonomy): domain Eukaryota; kingdom Metazoa; phylum Mollusca; class Cephalopoda; order Myopsida; family Loliginidae; genus Doryteuthis; species Doryteuthis pealeii. The sequence goes on from CM042158.1 coordinate 71,137,712, forward strand.
AATAATTACCGAAATTCAAAGTGATGAATATTGTTCTTTTTAATTTTGCTTTTAATCCTGATATAATCCACCTTTTCTTAAAGAATTTTAGAGAATGTCTGTTTTTCTTTTCTTTTTAATTTATTTTAAAGATTAATATCGACAAAGAAAAATATTCGGACACTCTAACATTATATATATATATATATATATATATATATATATATATATATATATATATATATATATATAATCCAATTATCTTTGTTGATGCTATAGGTTTTAAATATAATCTGGTTGGATAGGTAATAGAAAAATCACCTTAAAAATAGAAAATGCACTTTCATCAATTTAATATTTTATCTTTGAATAGAGACATCTGTTTGGGAAAGGAATATTCTATTTACTTTCGGTTCGTATGTATCAGTGATGGAAATGTAGAACCATTTTTGTCTGTATGTTGTTAAACCTTTAATCTATTCAATCTTATTACTGTAACTGTTGAAGTTTCCGTGGAAATGAATTGGTGACATTACATTCGGATCACCACATTTAATCTCATTGTAGTGTTTTTTTCCATTGTTTGGTTTTCAGTTCGTTTATCATTTTTTTTGTTATTCATTTTGCAAATAATTTACAGAAAACCCTTTTTATGTGAACCTTTATAGAAGTTCATATTTGTCACATGAGACTGAAGATAACTACCATGTCATGGTTTCATAAAATGATATTTCGTACAGTTAATACAGACTTCATTGACAGAATTACTGACTCACAACTGAAAACATTGAGATACTATGTCGATTTAAAGTAAGATATGTGATAAAGCATTTAAGGAAAAACATTAAATTTTCAATCAATATTTTAGCCAGCCAACCAACCAAATATAAAGCTACAGTTCATCAGATGAGAAAAATTAATGAAGATAACTACAAAGTTCCAGGGGAAATATGGGGTATCGATTTGGCGCTCAAGGCAGAATATCACAGAATATTCCTAAGGAGCAATTGAATCCTGGTGAATCTAAATTTTGAATTTCATGACTCAGTAAAAATGCAAGTATATTTTTACTCTTTTCAAAGTAGGGTTTTTCTTTCTTCTTTTTTTGATAATTACTCATATTTAAGAAATATACTGTAATTATATTCGTATATTTTAAATTAAGATATATTCACAATCCCTTAAATATAAATTTACCATCTACTTAGATGAAAGTCAGTTCTTCTATAAATGGTAAAAACAATGGTAATACACTGATTCATATATTGGATTAGATGAATAAGATATTAAAATATACTTAACTCTATTCATACTGTAAAAGTGAAAAATAAGTCTTCCATTGATGTTCTCATTTGTCGGATAACTAACATCTTATTATAATGGAGATTGTGTGTTTGTCTGTCTGAAGCCGAAACTAAATCACTACTCAAGTCACAATTCCCTTAGTTATTGACCTAACATTCACCATGAATTTATTTTTATTTAAACCTCAGTTATTGATAAAATTGTTATACCTTATTAATACTTTTGACTTTATCTACATTCTAATAACATGCAATTGTATTTATATATGCAACAAAATAGCGGGTTACAGTGTGAACAGGAAAGCTAATTTGCATATTGATATTAAAAGTTTAATTTTATTAAATATGCGCTTGGTATTATTGATTTCTAATTGTTTGTTTTTTTCTTAATGAATATGAGCAAAAAACTCGGGGATAAATCTTAAAAGAAATCCTTTAATATAAAGAAATAACAGTAATTTTATTCTTTACTTCCTAATTCAACTAAATAGTTAAATTAGGAAAATTCAGCAATAAAAGGAGGGAGTGATGAAAAATGATGGAAGACTTAGTTTCAAAGTTGTTCTATTCTTCGATTATACCCCCTCTGTTTCAAATCATTTTATTTGGATTTTTATTTAGTTTCAAAAGTATTTCAAATTTAACATATTTCATTACATTAAAATTCAAATACTTGCACCCGGAGGGTGCATATATTTGCTAGTAGAAATAATGAAATACAGACAGATTATTAACATAGGTCCGGAAAAATAGGAAGTTAGGTAAATCCCATGAAAATTATCATTATATGACAGGCAATGTGCCCAATTTTTAAAACCTGATATCCATCACATAAAATACCATAGCCATTAACGTTGACAAAAATAAAATTACTAGTATTGTAATCTCAACCTCCCTCTCTCTCTCTCTCTCTATATATATATATATATATAGAGAGAGAGATAGATAGATATAGATATAGATAAAGATATACATATATCTTATTATAATGGAGATTGTGAGTTTTTCTGTCTGTAACCGAAACTTTATTACTAATCGAGTCACAATTAACATAGTTATTTTCATCACATTCTTCATGATTTTATTTATATTTAAACCTCAATTATTAATAAAATTGCTTCACCTTTTTATTAGTGTTGTCCATATCTACTTACAAATAACATGCTATTGTATTTATATATACAAAAAATAGCGGTTTGCAGTGTGAACGGGAAGGCTAATTTGCATATTGATATTAAAAATGTGATTTTATTAAATATGTGCTTAGTATTATTGATTTCTAACTGTTTGGTTTTATTTTAATGAATATAAGCAAAAATCTCTCAAAATGAATCTTAAATGAAATCCATTAACAAGAAAAAATAAGTGTAATTTTATTCTTTATTTCCTAATTTAACTAAATAGTTAAATAAGTAAAATTCAGCAATGAAAGACGGCAGTGATGGAAGAGTAAGTTTCATTTCTATTTTTCTATTATAACCCCACTCTGTTTCAAATCCTTTTATCTGCATTCTTATTAGACTTTCTAGTTTATTATGATATTTCATTACATTAAAACTTAAATACTTGCACCCGGAGGGTGCATATATTTGCTAGTATATATATATATATATATATATATATATATATATATATATATATATATTCCAAACAATCAACAGTAATAAAGACAATAAAGTATTCATCGAATGGTAACTTTGGTTTCTATTGCAAAGCCTCATTACAACTAACAGCGACCCCCAATTGTATTGGACCACATAACATTGCTAATTTTCTGTCACATGGTGGAAATTTGAGATAAAGATGCAGCCATTTCGTGTAATCCTTTGTATTCATAACGTTCCTGAAATGAAGCGTTAATTCAATTATATAACATTTGAATTAATTGAATAAGTGGGATGTCAGTATACTGAAATACGATAAAATTTCCGTGAAATACACGTGCAATTTCTGCGTACATGTTCTCAATTAATCAATTCAGGGATGTTAATTTATATTATATGACGAGATGAAAACATGAAATTAATTCAAAAGTCGAGGCAAATTACTATATAGTTCGAAATTCAAAAGATTATTTTTTTAACATTTAAACTGGTAACCCGTACCAATTAACTAAGAAATCCTCTGTACTATTCGGAAATCCCCCCCTCCCCCCCCCCTCTCTCTCTCTCTCTCTCTCTCTCTCTCTCTCTCTCTCTCTCTCTCTCTCTCTCTCTCTCTCTGGATGTGATGTTATATGAACATTCCAGCCCATCATCGTATGTATCGATACCAGTTTCTGGCATATCAACAAAGTTAAGCAACGATGAGGCTGTTCATTATTTAAACTATTGTCCAATTAGAAACAACAGGTACGGTAAACAGCCTAGTGTCTGTGTGTCAGGCGAAGCAAATTCTGAGATATCATTAACAGAATTAGTTACTTCTTTCAAGAAATGATCTTATGATCCAGTTGTATTGAATTAGAAAAAATGTTGCTGTGGTTACAAATAGAAGCTTCTGCACATATGCATATATTCATTTCTACGCACACACACACACACACACACACACACCACACACACACATACATATATATATATATATATATAATATATATATATATATTATAAAATAAACAGTAAAAATAGTATTCGTTTCAAAACTAGAATTAGAACGTCAGTTTAAAAAATAAAACGGGAATAATAACAATAAAAAAAGAATTAAAAGATCGTAAAGGAAATAGAAAAATATCAAAATAAAAAAAGTTCATCTAACATGTAAATCTAAGTTTCATGAATGTCGACCATCAGGTAGATATTGCAAGTTGCAAGTCAAATTATATATATATATATATATATATATATATATATATATATATATATAGGTATGAATTTTGTATATTGAAAAAACAAATGATGTTTACAAATGCTTGGGATCATCAGGATATATAGGTATGTATATTCAGTTTTGTTGCAATTTTAATTAGCGAGGAATTAAATTATTTTTCATTTCGTTAGATTCCCATTCAAATCTATTCTGTCAAGTTGCAGATAATTTATTTGGTTTGTGTTCTTCTTGAACTGTGAAGCGCATTCACTTTTTGTCTTCCAATCAATATTCTTGCTGTTCTTTCTTCTATTTCCTTCTTTTGGTTTCTTTTTTTACTCTGTCATCATTCTTTTCATTCTTTGGGATTTTCCATCTTTAGATGATATCTCGCCTACAATCACCCATGCTCCCTACTTTATTTATTATTATCCTTTTTTTTTTAGATTTTCTAATTATCACACAATGTTTCTACTTTTCTTTGAAGCTTTTCTTTCTTTCTTTTACCTGTCTTTCATATTTTGATATTACCCCACATCAACATCCCCACCCTGCGCACATTTTTTTTCTTCAATCCTTCAGAAATTCTTAAGCCCCTGCTGTATAATTAGACTCTTGGAAACCACAAAGGATTTAAAAAATCTTATGGAAGAAAATTGCTTCAACTCAAAGCACTTTGCATCCTTAAGACTGACGACGACTACAAATGGTCGTCGCCGCCTTTTTCCCTCGTGCAACTTAATCCTACCTCATCAAATCAAGGCACTTTTAGCCAACGATCGACTTCAGTTGAGCGGACGCTATTACAGTCGGAAGCTATTCAGAGAACATCAACAAAATACAAGATCAATTGAACACGGGAGAGGGGGGCTCACATAGAAAGCGACTTGACCAATCTTTTTTTTTCTTCTTCTATTAACCGTAAGATAGCGGTTCACAGGGAACACGTTGGGTTGGTTAGCTAGAACAAACCCTTCCTCTCCAAGCTGAAGAGTGGTGTCCTTGAACTTTATTTCAACTATTATGATTTTCCTGGATAAGGGTTGATATGAGAACATTTGAGGACATCAAAAGGTCGCTACAAAAAAAAAGAGAAAAGAAAAAATAGCATAATGTTTCCTAAACAAGGTGTCAATTTTAGAACCAAGATAAATGTTTTTTTTATATATTTTTTAAATTTTTAACCTTTCTCTATTGCCTTCTGCATTTTAGTAGGTTTTAGGTAGTTTTTTTACGTATTCTTCGCAATTACTACTGAATAGTGAGTTCGATCTTCAGTTGCGACCTTGTGTCACATCCGACTCGAAACATAAATACCTACGTATCATTCGTGATTCGGTTAGGGGATGATATCATTATCATCATAATGCTGTGCTGACAACAGGGATTCGTATGACTCTCTCACGCCACACATCCCTATCAGTTATAGATACTGGCAAGTACTCCTCACGATATCCAGTGTTCGCGCAGAGCTGATCAATGTAATTCTTTGTTGGCCCACCTACACTGGTGTGTCCATGTGTATGTGTCCATAGGAGAACGTTACTTATGATTTCGTCCTTACTTTTCCAGTAGCGTCCAGCATGTCTTGCCCATCTTACTTGGATGGTTTATGTAATAGGAAATAAGTAGGCATGCCAGTGCTTTTTGTGGGGTGCTGCTTCCAGGATCTGTTTAAAGCAACAAGCAGCACTCTTGGATAGTTCATATCTAGCTTTTTTTCTTTCTGTTTCGTTAGAGTCCAAGTGGTGCAGCCATACAGTAGCACTTATACTGCTACAGCTTGGAGGTATTCTCATTTTATTTTATCAGTATGAAGAGAGCGGTGTCAATATATGCATATGAATGGCATCGACTGCTATAGACAGATTTCCATATGATCGCAAATCTGTCTATAGCAGTCGATGCCTTTCATATGCATATATTGACATCGCTTTCTTCAGATGAGATATTACTTCCTTGGTATGTGAACTGGTCTACTATTTCAAAGTCATTGTATCCATTGTGGAGATGTCTCCATTTTATTTAAAACACATGAATTCCTTTTTATCTGTGTTCAAAAAGAGACGAATGCCTCTTCTCGCCGTCTCAAGGCTATGCAGCAGGCATTTGGCTTTTGCGGGTGTACTTGAGAGAAGCACTAGATCATCTGTACAGTCTACATTTGTAATAGTTCCTGCGTGATATCACCTGCTTCTTTCTTTTCTTTTGGCGTGTTTCTTTCATTATATCTAATGACGTTCGTAGTACTTAGTCTAAGTATATTATAATTAAAAATGATGCTAATGTATCCCCTTGTCCAGCGATAATGCCAAAATAATCAGTGTCACCATTAGGTGAACGAACCATTGCTTTCGTATATAGCATCATTATAGCGGTAACAGTTTCTTTGGGGAAACCATATGCTTGTAGTATTTGTTCCATAATTTATCTGTATATGGACTCAAAGGCATTGGAGAAATCTACAAACAAATGTGTTGTCTCGAGAGTATTTTCTCAAACCCCTTCTACTATTTAAAGAATAATTAGGATCTGAGAAGTTCTTGATCGATTTCTACGAAACTCGTTTTGATTTCCCTAATAATTTTCTCTAATTCATGTCTGGTGGGATTAAGATTGGGCATTATAAAATTTAGCAGCTATGGCTGTCGGAGGTATACCTCTGTAGATCCTGTTGGTTCCGAGGTTTCATTTTGTCGGGAATGGAAGATGCAGTCTTTCATCCATTTCTGTATTAGATTTTGTTTCTACACTGTATTGCATAATTTAAAAAGTTTCAAATTTCCTTGTCTTCCATACTTCAGGGAATATTTCGCCGAGGCCTATAGCTTTTGTACTTTTAAATGTTTTTAGGACGTTCTTTAATTCTTCTATCGTAATTCTTACAGTGTTGTTTCTATTTCAGGAGTCTATCTTTTTGGCTGGCAGATTTTAACTTTGATCCCAGGTTGATGTCCCTGTCAGTAACTACATTTAATGTCTGTCATGATAATTGTGATTATCTACCGTCTACAGAATGCCTGATTTTATTTATTTGTCCATAGATCTATTTTAGTTGTTCTTTTTTATATGATTTAGTTGGGTCTATCTGGGCGTTAAGATTATCTACATTGGTGTTGTTTTTTGTTGTTTTTTATTACGTAAGAATGTTGTTTTTTATGTCATCTTGTTTTCTCTCGGTGCTTTAGTCTCCCATGGGAATGTATTTTTGACTCTTTGGTTGCATTCGGCTGTTGCTCCTAAGTGGGTGGTGACAACGTATTCATATACATCATTTGGAGTATGTATTTCTTATCAGAAAGAAGGGCGGAGTACCCTTTAGAAAAATCGTCTCGAGTGTTTTTTTTTCTTTTCTGACGACTGTATGATAACCCTTTCTCAGAAAAAAAAAACTTTCACTGAGGGTAGATTCTTTAATTAATTTATATTTCAATAATTTCCTCGATGCTAATTTCTAAACATACATTTCTGTTCTTTAAGAATAATTTTACTTGATAAATCTAAAATTTTACAGTTGATTAAATATGTGTTAAACCGTGTGGCTATAAAATTGAATGTAAGCTACCATGGATTATAACAATGTTGGTTTTGTTCATATCACTATAACATAGCCTTTGGGCGTATTTTTGCATTTCATGATGTCTGCGACCCCCCCCTCTCTCTCTCTCTCTCTCTCTCTCTCTCTCTCTCTCTCTCTCTCTCTCTCTCTCTCTCTCTCTCTCTCTCATACTTGAAATGAGGCATTATAAAAAAACAGCTTAAATTTATTTAGTGGGGTGGAAAATAGAAATATTCCCTTAATCTATATAATGATCCTTGCACGTTTGTATATATATATATATATATATATATATATTATATATATATATATATATATATATATGCATACACACATATATATTTCGTATACACACACATATATATATATTTCTACAACTTATATATATATATATATATATATATATATATATATATATATTATTCCGTTGTAGGTTCAGCTTTCCATAATGTACAATATGCATAGTAAGAAGTGAAAATGACTAACTGTTCGAATTCACACACAAGACACGTTGAAAAAATATATAAAGTTATCTAAAATTGTTTCATTCCTGCCTAAGAAGTTGAATGTGTTTTACTGTGACAAAATCACTGTTTCGCTATTATCCCAAGCGTTTTCACGATAACTGTTTGAAACCACTTTTGGTCGAATTAATAAAGGTTGGATAACACTTAAAAAGCTGAGCTGTTTAAGGCGATGGATTGGGGGTGGCTATACTTTAGGTCAAAATCAATGAAATGTTCCAAGTGATAGGAGGTGTGAATCTCTCAGAAGAATTGGATTTCGTTGCCAAAATAGATACTTCTTGGATAGAAAAGATATTATTTTGGCAGGTAGCCCTCTGCTTACTTTTTCACTATTTGTTTCTCATTCACTTTCTTATTACTTTTCGCTTCACCATCATTTTTCTTAAATTGCTTCGACTTTTACATCCGTTCTCTCCCAATTCTTCCACCTTTCAACTAATTCCCCTCTGATCATTTTCCATTTTATTTTATTTTTTCTCTGTTTCTTTTATAAAGTCTTTTTTTATTTATTTATTTTTTGTTAGTATTTTGCTCACCTTTTCTTTTGTTTTTTCGTATTTAAGATTTCCAAAATGCTTGTTTTCTTATCAGTTTCTTATTTCTTACTTCTTTCTATTTTGTATTTCTTTTATTTTCGGTGGTTTTTTTTTAACTATTCTTTGTTTTTTATCTACATCTACTTCCATGTCTTTCTGAAAAGTGGATTACTACGAAGTTAAAATGTTTTGGCTTTTTATGATTTTAAAAAAACTTTACATTTTAGTTTTATTCACTAAATGACTTTTTGTCAGTCAGTTTGTCATCGCATAGTTCATGATCGGTTGGAATAAGGCCATCACATTTCCTGTGCTTACGAATGAGATCTCAGAGCATCTTAGTTTTTGAAACTTTTAGATTCATTAGTTTTTCAGCGAAGTCTTTGTTTTGTCATATAAATAGAATGCTTAATTGGACCATTACTTTGTGTGTGTCAGGTAAGCTATACTAAAACCTTATATTTTTACTCATATAAAGCAGACATCTAGCTAAAACTTCCCCAACCAAAAACCAAAATCAACACATTTTTTCTAGATCGTTTTCCTTTTACTTTTTCAATAGAATATTCAAAATGTAATACAATTGTGTAATTGGGATTATATTTTTAGACTGGCCAATAAACAGAGGTAGGGGCATAAACGTTAACCTCTCGACAATGTTTATTAAATTATATTTTATATTTTAAATCTGAAAAGTCAAAGTATCGCAATTTTTTTGTAACACACTTCAAATTGAATATAACACAATAGTTCATGTTGGTTAGGATTTTCTAATAACATGATTCAGTAAATACAGAGTTCATCACTTTTCAAAAGTCTTATTTAAACCATTTGATGAGACAAGGTTAAATTCCCGTTGATGCGATACAATGTCAATTTCTGAGCGAAGCTTTCCTTTTCCTACACCGGTTGCCATACTAAAGTTAAAGAGCCCAGTCTCTCCTAACATTTATCAAGGAGGGGAAATAGTTTGATGTATATCTTTCACAAGGTTATTAACGCTATACGAAATGCAAACAGCCTCGTCGAGGATTTGAACTCAGGTCGCCGTATTCATTTCTTAAGATAATAACCATTATACTCCAAGCGCCTCATTGTACGTTTAGCTGGCTCTTTTTTTTTTCTTCTGAAATTAAAAATGACTTTTTGTCGATATGCACCCTTTTAAATCTTTATATTTCCGCCTCGAATGTGACAAGGCATCTTGTTTTTGCATCTTTATAAATAGCCAATCCCACGATATCTAAGGATTTATTTGATGAACATAAACATCACTTTCAAGTTATACATTTGTTTTTGTTTTCTCTTTTGAGAATATACGTTTAAAATTTACTCTTACTTTCAATTGTATTCCAAGTTCTAAACAGCAAAATCAACGAATAAAACCACCCTGTATTTGTTATAATTATCCAGTTGAATATAAAAGTTTCAGATAATATTGTGTTTTTCCTCCGTAAGGCAGACATTTGAGTGTGCACATACCATTAGTTTGTTTGATGAAAACACTCTGGCATATGTTGTTCTTAAGTCCCTTGATACTAGTCGACATAATCTTTAATGCTTGTGAGGTTTCTTCCTTGCATACAAAAATATTTCATAGTAGATAAGAAGAATAAGTTCAGTTTCCCATTTTCAGCCATGACCGTAAATCTCTTGGGGTTTAAATGCGAAGGGATTTCTATCATTTATGTATCAAATGCTACTCATTGACTCCTTATTTATCTACTTCTATCTCTCTCTGCTTTTCTATCACTTTTTCACTCAAATTCTCTCTCTCTCTCTCTCTCTCTCTTATATATATATATTATATATATATATATGTGTGTGTGTGTGTGTGTGTGTGTGTGGTGTGTGTGTGTGTGAGAGAGAGAGAGAGAGGGGGGAGGAGAGAGTAGCTGCTCTAATTTCATCAGACTTACTAGAAAGAAAAGGCAGGATATACATTTTTAGCAATCACAAAAGTTCTTTAATATTCTTAAAGAAAAACAGTTCAGTGCCATTTATAGTTGAGAATTGTTAATATTATTAAATCAGTTTCATGAGATTTATTTACAATATATGTTTTATTAAAACCAATACACATACCAGAATAATTTAACATCTCGTCATTGTTTCTTTAAACCCATATTGTTTGAATAATGTTTGCTTGTGTGAATTCATGTAGTTTCGTAAAGATATACTATTCGTCATATTAGTGGTTTAACGTTATCGATACACAAAATTCTGCTGTTCAAAATGTAATCTTTATATATTGACATTTGACAGCAGAAGCATAGCATGTCATCAATAAAGAGCTATCATCAGATCAATAAGAAAAAAGAACCTCATTTTAATAGAAAAAAAAAACATGGACGTGGAATATTGGTTTTGTCATGATGGCCTTTTCTAAGGTGAACATCAAAGGTAATCGTAGCCCGATGCAAAATCTGATGAAAAAAAGGAACTTGTTGACAAGAATAAAGTTGCATTTTACACGGTCTATTTTTGCATCATATTTAAAATACAGAAGATTTTCGCCTCTGGTTTATGCAATGACCTTGACATGTATAATTTACTATGATGTATCAGCAGTTGATTTCATTATTTAAAGTTTAAAAAAATATTTTGATGTGGTCTTTATTGAAAACAGCTCGGGATGCATTTCTGGGGTTGTGAAAGTGGCGAACCACACTGAACTCTGGAATACCAAGCTTGCCTGATACTCCCCAATTGTTTACTCTTCGGATTTACCTCTATGGTTTGAAGAACAACCTTGGAATCCACAGTTTTAGACTTACCTGTTCTTACCTGATCGTCAATGTTGTTGCAACTCAGGGGGAAATTTCTGGTTACTCTTTTGAGATCAATTGCACCTTCAACTTTTGTACAACAAACTTTTATGATTGTTGTCTTTGTGTTATGGCTCAGATCGAATATGTTCACGAATTAGAATGCATTGTACGTTCATCAATATGGCTTTTTAATTTCTACAGGAATTAAAACAATGCATAACGTGTCGACGAACCAACTAATAACGGTTCGAACTCTTTGGTCACATGATATACGCGTTTCTATGTATACCATACCAAAAAATTGCTAAACTTTTGTCACCATAGTAATTTAACTCTTTTCATCTTTGAGTATTCATACCTTTTTATTTTTTCTCTTGTTTTCTGTAAAAGTCGCTTTTTATTAAATTGAATGACAAATAGAAAGTCAAACAATTCTTAACCATTAATATTGATGTTGAGCTCAAATAGATCAAGTTTCTCATATTTCCAACATTCTCCTTTAAGATTCTTGTGTATTTCACTAGTTTTTTAGCCTGTGAATTATAATCTAATTAACGATCCCATTCCCAATATAGTTCATATGCAGATAAACTCGTTTGTCTCGAATTTAGGTGTGGAAATATATATCTCAGATTTTGTAATCCGTTCCCGAGAGCATTGCATATCCGATCAATTTTCTCTGATTTAAAATTGATTATTTTCTTTTGCTTCTTTCACTGTCTGATTTCTATTTTACTCTTCGTCCTTTTTAATCGTTGAATCCTCCCTTATTTATTTGGCTCAAATCAAAACATAAAAATATCTAGTGAAACTTTTCGTCTCACAAGTGTAGGTAACGAAATATTAGATTCTGACAATATCAAACTTAATAAGGAAATCAAAATAAAAAGATAATGGAAGACCCGAGCGGAAGTATTGATGTGTACGTTCACATATGCAGACACACTTGCACTCACACACACACACACACACACACACACACACAAACACCCACACACACACACACACACGATATCCATTAACACTTGATATTTACATTTACATACTTGAGATGCTAGATGAATTCTAACATTAATATTTCTATTTCATATTTCAATATTGCAAAAGAATGTAAAGTATTTTTCATCTTGGTAGACTATTTTGTTCCAAATCTCTTTACATTTTCTCGAATACCAATCATGAAAAATGAAAGCAAAATCCGTACTAAGGAATTCATTTTCCTTTGAAGATATTCATTCAATCTGTCTGTATCAGACTGTTGAGAAATCTAAACAGTAAATAGCAGCAATCCTGGCCTTTTTCGCAGAGTTATATTTTGGCTATGAATATTTTTTAAATCACGCACACACATACACATGCAGAGAAAAGAGAATGAGAGTCGTTTCTTTCGTCTCGTCTTTTTTCTGTTATTTGTCAACAAATATTAATTGTCGGCTGTTCGCCCATAAAAAATGACAGCGAAATATTAGATTGGGAATTTACTTTCCGGTTTTATTGCCTTCAAAGGTTTTACTATGTTCAATGTAGATTAGATTTTAGCGTGACAGACACCTACATAGATTTTAGTGTTATAAATTATTCTGCTAAGCAATCTACTAACTTTTTTTCTTGAAAACTATTTTACGACTCATAACGTAAAAAATCAATTAACATGAGACAAATTATGCAATATCTGATGACTTTAGTAAAATGTTATGCTTGACGTAAATATTGTTCTAAAGATGCTAAAATTCATGTATTCTTACATGCAGACAGTGAATGTGCTCATTGGGAAAGAAGATTATTGATGTCTTGAATATATATCATGTGTGTATAGTGTATTCAATATTCAGTCTAACCACATTGAGAAATGAATAACATGATAATAGATATATTCGTTAATAGAAAGTGGCCTTTGAAAATAGGGATCGGTTACATGAAATGATTTTGGAAACAAAATAAGTAATATATAAAATGACGCTGGGTCATAGTATGTAGTTTATAGATGGTTTCAAAATTTAGAGGTCTGTAAAGGTTTTGAGTGTGACATAATGGAATCGAGTTTCACTTGGTTTGTTCCTGTTTGCTTTGCACAACTCATCTTGATAGAGCCATCGTTTCCCTTTTATCTACTGGCTACAAATAAAAAATAGCATGGTTGATTGAATTACATAATTGTAGTAAACCATTACAAGAAAAGTAAAAATCAAGATATTCAAACCGTAGAAAAGACAACGAGAAACCATACAACTAAAACTTCTCACTCCCACCAAAAAGTCGTGATATTACTCATTTTACTGGTGAAAGAAACTATTAAGAGACATTATCGCTTAAGTGTCGAAGAGACAAGACATTTTGTATAACATAAATGTTTTTAAGAAATATTGTTTTGAATAACTATACTTATTATAAATGAATTGGAAATTAAATTAGCAAAGCTGAAAAACTTTAACTACTGCGAAATTCGCACGTCTACTCCAACAATTTTAATTACGATCACATTTGTCTTTCTGCAATAAGCCGAGTCAATAACATGGAAAAGTATAAAGATAATTGCCTTAAAACAGCTGAAGTAAATACGTTTATTTCTTAAATTGTGTAATTATGAAATAAAAAGCGGAATGCTACTTTCTTCATATCATACAGCTGTTTGATGTCATCAATTAGCTTATAATTAAAACATGCAAGAAGAAATTACATTATGCAATTAAATATTCAGATAAAGATTTCTTAAGGTAAATAAGATCCGAGTGAAGTATCAGTTAACGGTACTGATGTTGACTTAACTGGGACAGTTTGAATTACTGAAATATTGAAATTGCCTTAGGTGTGAATCAAACCATTTAAGTTAATGGTATTAGGCACTTGAAGGTTTATTTTTATTTCTATAAGGCAGTCCATTTTAGGCGTTTCATAATTGATCAGTTCGGCTATTTTTCTCTGCTTCTGGTATCATTTAAACAAATTAAACCTTTCATATCTTACATGAAGAGGAGATAGGAACCGCCGATTAAACTTCGTTATCCCTTGATATCTTATTAACGAGAATTTCCCAAACAGATCAAAGTAACAAAAATGATTGAGTGTCGTTGCTGCTCAGTTAGATGAGCAGTTAGACAACTTTCATTGTTAAGATATGTGAGGAAAATGTATTGCAGAAGTGAGGACAAGGCGGATATATAGAAAGAAATTTTGTAAAGAGCGTCAAGCAATAATTGCTAAAAGAAGTCAGTACACGTTTGATAGACATAAAATGATGTATAGCATAGAAACAAAAGACAAAAAATCGCATCATAAACAGCAATATGCTTAAAGTCCTTTAAAAGGGACGAAACCTTAAAAGAAAATTTAGGGATACATATATATAGGAAATAAGATAACATAGGTAATTTTGTGTATACGCATGCATTTACACACACACACACACACACACACATAACATATATATATATATATATATATATATATATATATATATATATATATATATATGTATAAAGCCAGAAAATATGTTGCGAGCAATATAAAGTACATTGTTTTCTAGCTTAAGTGTTGATTCCTAAACAAAACTGAAGGTTGTGAATATCATTTGTTACTCCGCCTGTGTCAAGCAGTTTCTTTCATATTTTTTTTCTGTTTATGAAGCATAACAGAAGAATTGGTTGGGACAACTAAATGTGGCATCGCGTCAAGACATGAAAACTATTTCGCAAGAAATACCCTATCAATGTAGGGGGGGGGAGAAAGAGAGAGAGAAAAGGCTAAATTGCGGAATAGAAATGATTGAAAGGAGAGTAGTATAAAACCTCTTCAATGTATTTGAGAAGATATATGATGAGAACATAGAGCGAATAGGAAATAGAATGGACAATTCTTTTTCATGTTTAAAGAGAGGCGGAACAAAATAAAGCTTAACAGGTATAAGGATTTCGATATGTTTTTCAAGTGTACATGACAAAAAAAAATTGAAAAGTTAAACAATTCGTTCAGAATGTAAATAAATACAAAGATGAAAGAGTGAAATGAATTTAACTAAAAAAACGACGTCAAGATCTTTTTTAAAATGTATTTCAGAGAGAATTATAATACTACAGTCAACACCAAACAGTAAAGAGAAAGGGGAAAATGTACCGAGAGATGAAAAATAGAATGGACTTGACTGAAAAGTATTTTTTGACGCTAAAGAATGTACGAGGGTGATACCAAAAGTATCAACAGCAATGGCAACTGGTAGTGTGGCTAATGACAACACTGTTTTTTGTACAGGCATCTTTACGCGCCTTAATACCACGCTTAATCTTTGTTTGGCAGTCGTTTCTGATGGAGCTCCCGATTGACGCTACCGCCAAGTGCGAGGTTTGTGCAGTTACTCGGGGTTTTTAACACAAATGAATTAACCGATTGAAATTCATCGCCAATTAACCGAAATGCATAACAGGTCCTGCTTGGATACAAAAAACTTCCGCAAGTGCTGTATAGTTTGCAGTTTGTCGTACTTAAATTCATGACGAAGAAAGAAGCAGACGACAAGACAGTCGTGAAGGTTTGAGAAAATCGGTGGATCCCTCTGGAAGATCTCCGCATTTCGGTTCCTGAAGTTGCCCGATGCACCATTCATAGAGTTTCGAGAGAAAAGTTACAATATCTGTAGTTGTGTGAAAAATGTATCCGGTGAATCCACATAAAAAAAACTATAAACAGCAATAAGACAAAAGATCGCAGCTCTTTTGGATTTGGTAATCAAAGGTGAAGAAAACTGAGCGTTTCACTTCACGCTTGAGACCAAATGACAATCACGAAAATTCAAACAAACACAGTTCACCGGTAAAGACATGGAATCTGTGTTTTGGGATCGAACGGGGTTATTGTTGGTCAAATTCATGGCTCCAGGGACCACAATAAATGCTGACAGGTATTGTGAGACACTGAAAAAGCTCAGACGGGTGATTCAGAACCTGGGTAGAGGAACGTTGAACAAAGGTATAAACTATTTCTCTGAATGTTTGAGATGAGGCTTTGTTTGGACTATTGTCCCCATCTTCATTGTTATTTGTACAACGTAATACCTGAAGAAGGCCGGAGGGTATATCGGCCGAAACGTTGTACAAATAACAATGAAGATGGGGACAATAGTCCGAACAACGCTAATAATACTAAAGGTATAAACATTCTCGCCCTAACGTCGACCGTCAAACCGTCGTTCTTCTGCAGCAGTTTGGATAGAACATTATCACCCACACAGTTTATAGTGTGTCAGATTTGGCACCCAGTAACTACCACCTGTTCTCTAAGTTGAAATAACATTTGGCCGGAACGAGTTTCAGTAACGGTGACCAGGTGAAAGATGAAGTTCAATGCATTGGTCGAAATGGCGATTATGTAGAAAAATAAATACATTCCAAACTTTAAAATGATGTAAACATCATTGACAATAAAAGTTTGTGATTTCTAAATATTGAAGAGACCTTACTGTAGGTATTACTCTCGTATAAAAGAAAATTGTTTTATTTTAGTTTTTCTTCTTTGGCATAATGTAGGAAGTAAATAAAAAGGATATATGGTAATGTTTGAATGATAAATTTCGAGGGGAAGTACATAATAGAACTTTTATGAACAAATTTACTCATTAAGGTGCGATAAAAATTAGTTTTAATTTGATGGATAACACAGTGACCGTGATTAATTACACCAATATGTACGTATTTATCATTTCTTCTGTTTTAGGATCAAAGTAAATGCGATCACTGCTTTGAATGAAAGTTTTGCTACCCGACATTTCTAACTGGAAACGTGTTGCATATTTAGCATTGGAAGAAAAACCATGAGATATAGCTCGATAAAAACGCTTGTTATTTCGAAGAGAAATAAAAACAAAAGAAAAAACATATTAAAAATATTACATATAGATTGATAGTGAAATAGATCACAAATTAGGACTGAGCCTAGGACTAGTGACCACCCCAAACGAAGTTTTACAGGTTTGAATGCAGAGTTTTCCTTCTCCAAGATAGGTTGCCTAACCAAGGTTAAAGAGCCTAGTTTGCTCTACTATTTTCCCATAGCTGGAGGGAGAGTAGTTGATTTCATACCTTTCCCAAGTGTATTAGCGCTATGTGAACTGTAGCTTCGTCCAAGATTTGAACTCGGGTCGACGAGTCCATTCTCTACGACTCTAACCATTACACTACGCGCCTCCAACTTCAAATTATTATTCTGATTATAATTTTTGTTCTTTTGTAATATATTTAGATTTTCACGTGATCGTTATTTCACTCTGATCTTAAATACAAGTGACAGAAAACGACACCTAGGGCGCATATCCAGTCACAAGATACGGACGGACGAATGAATGAAAAAGGGATAAACAGGAAAAATTACACTGTTCATTGTTTTGACCTTTATAATCACTCGAGTAAACAGAAGAAAGAAAGAATCAAAGAATCAAAGACAAATAAATCAATTCTCTGTGTTACCATAACAATGAGATTTATTATTATTGTGCAAGAAATATATACATATAATTATATATATATATATATATATATATATATATATATATAAGGGTAGCAAAGACATAATGTCAACAGCACTTAGTAACGGTAAGTTTCCCGTCTAGGCAAAACTAGAAACTGACAGTTACCAAGCACGTTGACTTTGTCGTCTCTACCTTAACTTATATATATGTATGCTATCAATTATATCGATAACTCTTTACTTATAAATATATTCAACTATATATATATATATGTGTGTGTGTGTGTGTGTGTGTGTGTGTGTGTGTGTGGTTTTCTAACATTCCCTGATGTTTTCAATCATTGATGTAGTATCCCACAGTAAAAAATAAACTAATAGCTTTAAAAAAAAACTATTTAAACAATATACACCCATGAGTACCTGTTTCTCACACAATGCTTCCATGCAAAGTGGTTCTCATGTTCATTTAAACAATGACAAGCCATGCATATAGATATTTGTACGCCCGGTTTTATAGATGAACACATGGGAAATCCCAGTTCTTCTTCTCGTGGGATTGCATTACCTGAGTCGTGAGCAAATGCACAGTGAAGCATTGATGTGTGGACTTTTGTACCAACGAATCACCGAACAACTGTTCACGATTCAGCGCCTACGTAGAGTTGCTTACGTTGGTAGACTTCTATCATCTATACTCTTTTACCTACGTAAACATCTGAAGGGTTATTATTGATTTTGAAAATAACTGCTTTTATGTTCACGGGGGAACTCTTCGTGATCCTTGGTACAAATTCTCAATCATTGAAGTTTTTATCACGGTTTTCAGTACAAATTTCGGTTTTAGAATTCAAAATGCCGTAAACAATGTCATTGATAGTTTTACAAACACGAAAAAAAAATCCCGAGATATTTCAAAATCTAAAAGCATGCACATAAAGATTTTAATAATCGTAGAAAATATTTGGTTAAAATATTCTTACGACTTATGTTTGCTAAGATTTGTAGGTTTCCACATTCCTATCCGATGATTAACAATGATTTCCTCATTGACACTAACTTTTTTTCTTTTTCCAATTATTATAAATGGAATAATCTCAGCCACTAAGATGTGACTATCGCCATCAGCTACAACTGTCCATCATCATTAACAGCAAAAGCAGCTGACCGATGATCTTTTGAATGATAAGTTCTCATATTTGTTTCTAGATTTAGTTTAGTTCTACAAGTTTCAAAATTTCTAAGCAGTTTTTGACCTTATCAATTTTGTCCCCTTTGGAATCACTGAAAGTATCTGGCAAAAGTTTTCTGATAAAACTTTTCTTACAAAAATAGTCGTTTCCCTGATATTGATCAAAAACATCCACACCCCGCAGATTTAACACTTCTATTTTAACTTTTAAAAATATGAATATTTTGAAAATGCGTTGTAAAAGATTTTGATATTAAAAAATCATTGGAGAAAAAATAGCTTCTTAGGGTGCTATCATAGATATGTGTAAATTATGTCTATAATATATTAATACCTATTATCATGTAACGTTGTATAAAACCCCTTAAGAAACTACCCAAGAAAATAAAAATAACGTAGGCATATGATACCATCAGATGGGTTGAAATGTCGTTAAAATCATTCAATTAATCAAGCGCTCTAATGATATGCCTACTAATTTATGAGTGAACTTCAATATGAAGAACTATTATCATTATACGTTGATTTATTCGTATTCGTGTCTTCGCCTAGAGTGATATTGTCACTTCGTATTGGCTGTTTTGTTTTTCATTTTTACAGACTAATTAAGCGCTACCAACCAATATTAGAAGAACATTACTAATAAATATGTGCATATCAATAAAAATACTATTTATACTGCTGTTTTATTAAACAAATATGAAGGTTTCCCAACAAGAAATAATCTATGTTTTTATATTATTACATTTACGTGTTTTTGCTCATTTTTCGATTTAAATATTCTCCTGACATTAACCTATAAACCGTTCGTGATTTCAACCGTTTCACATCTACTTTTAAAATGAACATGTTGCGTGCATTTCACAGACAGGGAAAAAATGTCTGGTCGATTTGAAACAAATTTTTCATTATTTCTTTTCAGAGTGAGAAGGGGTGGAAGTGAACAATTCAGAATTTTGTAATATTCATTGAAAGTCTGAATTAGATTAGTGATTCTACGTGATTTTCCTTCCCTGATGAAAGTTGATTCAGTTGGCTTTGATCAAAAATCTTACTGTCTAGGTATTCAAAACTGTCTCATATTTTTTAGCAAAACGTTTTACAAATGTTGTCAGTAGGTCAGGTAAGTAATAGAAGAAAATATTTCAGAATATACTATCAATGTAGTCGATGTAAAAATCACTTCATAAACTATTACAAAAACCTATAATCTAACCACATATAAGAACATGTCTAAGATCACTGATTAGAGAAGTTTCTCAACATCAGAGAAAATTAAAGGAGATTCGAAGAAAATCTATTTTCTCTTGTCCTGTCACGGACACGCGAAGAAGGATTTCTTCGCGTGAAAAAAACAAAACAAAACACAACTACTTGATATGCTCCTACGTCATGCAAGTCCGCTCATCTTTATGCCTTGTAGTAAAAACAGAAAACAATGAACGAATAACGATTTACATGCCCGGTCAGATTTAAAAAAAAAAAAACAGCGGAATCCCTGTACCGTGTGATTGAATTGAGAAAGCATGCCAGTGAATGTTAACAGGTCCACTCGACCTATACACAGATATACGTTTCAATTGGAAATATGGAAATTGGGGGGGAAATGTCTACCACTCGGCTGAAAAATATTTCATATTTTTAGGTTTCAAAGGTTGTCAGCTTTATATCTTGATTTTTATTTTTATTACACGACTCATTGTCAAACGTTATTACTTTTTAATTTATGAGTGCTAATTCTTTCAGCTTTTTATGACAAATATTTAGTGCAGATACAAAAAAAAAAAACAATAATGCCGGTAAAAAAAAAAGAATGAGCCTCTTGGGAGACGTGAACTCGAATCGATTTTTCCTTGAAATCTCTCCATAAAACTGTTTGATCGTCTGTAGAGGACGGACAATTAAATTCTACCCAATTATTATATATTTCATTTGTAAAAAATATTTCACAAAAGTTTTAAATATATACAGAAATATATTTTTAAATATATACATATATGTTATAAAATATTTAATTTAGTTACTGATGACATAGCACACAGCAGATTCGTGTCTGTGAAAATGTCATTTCGCCGAATATTACAAATATTCGTGCTTTCATTTTTTTCTTTCAAGAATTGTTACTCTTTTCTACATTTTTAACTGCTGTTGATATTATATACCACCTATATTGTTGTTAGTATACTTTGCTTTTAAAACAGTTTTCTTTTAAATTTATCATATGAAAATAACTATGAGCAACACTATATCTGCTTCTTTCTTTCACTTTAGCTACAATTTCTTCGATTCTCACCGTACAATTTTTCTTTGTTTTTCTATTTCATCACATTCTCCCACTCATTTTCTTCTATTTTCAGACTTTCAATTATCTTCGAAAAATGTTCCCTCTTTCATTTTTCTCTTCCCTTCTTTATCTTCCTTTACTACATCCGAAATACTCCTCATCCTGTCACACAATTTTTTGCAGATCATGCCCTTCCGATACCATTTCCTAGCCTTCCTTTACCATCTCACGTCCTGCCACTCAAAATCCGGTGAAATACGAGATGCTGTCATGTCCTCCTAATCGAACAGCCCACCACAGACACCATAAAACGTCAATGGAAAATTAATCAGTCATTTCGTTTCCCAACATTTTCCTGGCCTATTTTTTTTCAAAAAACTTTTCTTTCGATTTATCTCCCTTTCCTTTCTATTGTTTAACTATGGTTTATTTTTGCCCTCATTGTTTTACTGCCTCTTTTTGTTTTTTGTCTTTTCTTTCTTTTTCTCTTTTTCATCTTTTGTTATTCTATTAGCTTCTACTATTTCTTTTATCACTGTTATTTTTCTTCCCACTTTGTTGTCGTTGCTACTACTAATACAACAACTAAGAATATTATTATTATTATTATTATTATTATTATTATTATTATTGCGAGGTTTTCACAACAGTTTTAACTGAAGTCTGAGTGACAGCAAGTCTCCTCTGGTCTCCAGGATTCTAAGTGTTCTAGCTAATCTTAAAAGTGATGTGGTATGGATGGTCTCAATTCTTCTTCTCTTCTCCAATTGCTCCAGTCTCCTTTACAAACCCTTGAGGACCATTCCAACCGTCCCAAATACAATTGTCATCAGCGTCACTCTCAGATTCCGTGGTTTTTGTTTTCAGCTCTCTGGCAAGATTCAAGATATAATTTGTTTGTTTTTTTCTATAGTCCGCTGGAAAAGCAAACTTGACAAGGTAACAAATTCTATTTTTCTTATTTCTGGATTTCTGACCGGGATTGGTGATACGTGAATTTCTCAAAATCAGTCTAAATTCCTAGGACATATTCTGGTTTATGCATATACCATTTTTAATTATGG
>CM042158.1:71165185-71180185 GCA_023376005.1 Doryteuthis pealeii
GGGCTTTTTGAAAGGCAGTAGAGGTCACAAATTCGGACAGTGAGTGTCGTGTAAAATAAAGAAGGCACGTTAGTAGTCGAGTTAAAAGAGATAGAAAGTATTTATAGAGAATATGAATGAGAAGCGGAAAAGTAACAGAAAAACGAAGGTAAAGTAGGATGGGTTGTGCCGTCTGAGAGGAAAATGGAGACCATTCTGAATATGACAGGAATAAAGAGTAAAATTAAGAAAGGGAAATCTAGGAATTGAAGATGAGGTTGGATAAAAAGACATGTGAACAGAAAACAAAGAGCTAAACAAACAAATGGAAATAAATTGAGATTTTAAACAATGGCTGTTATATAGGACAAATTGTATGAGATTTAATTTTATATTGCAGTTACCATTTTGTATAATGGAAAGTAGATTCATTACTTTACGCACACTGAAGACACCACTGAGAATTTGGGATCAGTGTGAAATATAATATATATATATATATATATATATATATATATATATATATATATATATAATCTGAACATCAATTTTCGCAGTGCCAAGCAATCTTTGTATTCTTTCTTCTCGTATATAAAGTTACGAAATTTAATAATGAGAAATGTTTTTGATGAGAGAAATTTCCATTCCCATATTTAGAATTGTCACTTTGTCCTTACATTCAAAGTAAGATGTCTTTAGCAACAACCTGTGATCGTTGATTGACCTCCATGGGAACTTCGTGCCTACTCATCCGCATCGATAGATCTTTGGTTAAAGTCTTGCCAACTCGTCCGTGTCAACTGACTTCTCATCAATTCATGCATGCTGACCTGGCCGAGCGTTGATAGAAATCAACGAACTAACAGGCGTGTGAAATCCCAGGAGTACCACACGCCTCTTGGTCGTAAGCAGGGTAAATATCTGCTATAATTTATCTTGAATAATTTATTTCATTTTATACTTCTGTCCTTTAATGTGTAATCAGTAAAACATTTATAGATTGTTTTTAGACTTGTTAGTAAAGATGAGACTCATACGCAATGTATACATTACGTAAACACGTAATGTATATATTTTATATACAAAAATATCCTTTAATACATTTTACAATTATTCAACACTAGATAGATATGAAATCGAAACTGATGGATTAGATTTCATCTCCCTCAGCTTCTATTAAAATATGATTGTGTTATTGTTTAGACGCATTGAAAATCCTTACTGTAACCATCAATTCATTTGTTAGGGATATAAGAAAATATTACGTAGAAATTCAGTACTGAATCCTTAAAATCTATAAATAGACAAATTAATGAAGCGCTTCATTTAATCAATATTATCACAACCGTAAACAATTGAAATCGATTTTATCTTTATTTTTTAGATCCTAACTAGAATAAGAAATATTGATTCAATACGAAGAGATCAACAATCAAAAAGATGCCTTTGAAAATGTATTTCTCTTTTGAGATTTGTTTTTCGGGGGGGGGGGGTGATTTAAAAAAAATGTTTTTGTGGTTTTCTCCGACCTGTCGGAATACATAAAACTTAGTGGGAAAGTCGTAACGTTACCCTTGCAAAATATTGAATAGGCCAAGTGAAATTTGTTGATCCCATTTATTGTCATTAAATGATGGAGAAAATAGTTTCCATTCCAATATAATTTAGAGAACATAATAACAATGGGTACTAATATATTGATTATTCAGAAGGAAGCGTGAAGTTCTTAGAAAGCAGGACTTTGAAATTTGTATCTGTTTCATTAAAAGTTTGAGACAAGTTCGCATAATTATGGAGGGTCGTTTGGTAATACGAATGTTATTTACTGCTTGATTTCATTTTCCATAAAAGTATTATGATTTTCGATATTTTCTCTCTATCTCTGTCTATCTATCTATCTATCTATCTATCTATCTATCTATTTATTTTTCTGTCTCTGTCTCTATCTCTCCCTCTCTCTCTCACCATATATATGTATACATATATATATGTATATATATATATATATATATATATATATATATATATATATATATTTGTGTGTGTGTGTGTGTGTGTGTGTGTGTGTGTTTGTGTGTGTGTGTGTGTGTGTAGAAAGAGAGGGGGTGCTGCAAATAATATAATACAGGGAATAGCACATTGAATTATTCAAATATACTATTTCGTCCAAGAAGTTGAATGAATATCGTTACACGTCTAAGACAGTAACGTTTGGCTTGAGTCCTTCTGAAGAATAAGTGGTAATATTAAAAATGTTTCGAATTATCAAGTTAATACAATATATATTGATTGTTTAAGAAAGTTCAATTCGAATAATATACTGATATTGGTTATATATCTATCACCAATTCGTCGTTTATCATCTCGTGTGTGTGTGTGTGTGTGTGTGTGTGTGTGTGTGTGTGTGTGTGTGTGTGTGTGTGTGTGCAATACGTTTCTATGTCTGCATTCTATTACAAATAAATTAGCAAATATTCTAAGAAGACCCGTTCATTGCTAAACGATTGCATGCTCGTAGTCAGTCAAAACGAGAAAACGCCGTGTAGATTTTCCCCAGTAAATATATGGAAACACGTGTAGATATGCTATTCAGTTTCTTTTCTAAAGTCTTAAAACATCTATTTCTCTTGGTGATAACTTCTCTCGCGATAGAGTAGACACATACATATAAGTATGTATATTTTCAATCACGTTTACATATATACGTCTACATTTTCATATAGACCTATGTATGTTTGAGTATGTATATATACTAACTCAGGAAGTCATCTATTTGCGAGATGAGCCTGTTCAATACTTAATTGGGTGACCACTTAAGCAATATCAAGTACTGTAAGCAATCTGAGTTCTTTGTTCATCGCAAATATTTCAGCATTGAATAACCCGAAAATGGTTGATATGTTGTAAAACAAAACAGCCAACCAACCAACCAACCAAATCCATATAACCCATTTCCTTGAAGACAAAATATACATTAATTTACTATTTGATACATAGAGGTATTTACAATGAGAGGTGTATCAATGAATACAATTCAAAAATAAATTTTATTATTCACTCTATGATTTTTACCGAAGCTAACATTGAGTACATAGATAATGTTTGTCACTTCTTGTCAGAAAATGGTCATATCTCTACAAATATGAACACAAAATATTTTGTAGTTGTGTTAAAATAGATATATAAACGTGTTTGTTATATATGTACACCACTCTCTCAGTTGTAAGAGTTTCCCAACTCTAAGGAAAAGCATGAACAAGATCAATGGCAACACATCAACTGTAAATGTTATCATCATGGATTTTAACCTCTGCGGAAATTGCTGAGACATAGGAGTTGGGAACTCTTAAGTTTTCCTCTTACTACAAAGGAGATATTGATTCATAAATATAATGACACCAACCACCAAAAAGGGAATGCCCTCGTCGCACTTGCTGTGCGTGCTAGATAACTGTTGACAACACAAGAAGTTCAATTGTACTTTGATAAGTCTTATTTTTCATTCTGCTCTATTGTTTAGTCAGCCTCCTTATTAGGTCACTCTGATGGAAGTTGTACGTCAGTCACTGCTCATTCAACCAACGCTGCAGTTAGTACTGTGTTACATGGTACTAGTAGCACTCTTTGAGCGAATACATACTTTCATTCAAACTATTTTGATATAATTTCCATTGTACTTATGGGAATTCTATATCTTTCATACATTATTTGTCAATTGTAAATGTTTCAACCTTTTAGTGAAATAGACGTAATAATATGACGCCACCCGCGTACATAAATCTTTGAGCCTTTTCCAGATATCTATGCCTTTCTATATTGCTATCAAAACGAAATGAAAAGGATAAACAGCGGAATTGGAGAGATCATTAAACTACAGACGATACAAAATTGTTATTTTACTTTATATATGATAAAGCTTTGAATAAATAAACAGTTGGAATCTTATTTGTGTTTAGTATAAGTACATGACTTTGTACCGAAGCTGTTTTTGATTTCATGAATTTGTTTGTTTTTTTATGTATATTTTCTTGACCTGAAAATCCCACCAATAAATCAAGTAGTTTACAAAATAATTAAATAAACAAAACAATACACCATAAAAAACACGTTTACACTGAAGTAAACACACACAATACAAGTGTTGTTTTTTTTTATAAAAGCAAGTTCAGTTGCATACAAGCAGGTAAACAGTCCTTGTTGTTCTGTCAACGGTGCAAACACACGTACACAAATGTACTTACAGGACTTTTTTTTCAGACAAACAAACACTTCTTCATTCGTTCAAGAATGAACATCTGAAAATTATTCATTAAATGTTAAAAGAAAGAGATTAACTTAATGTTCACATTGAAACAGTCTTGACTACAATGCTTGTAAATACACACATGCACACACGTGGAGATGAATTGAAAATAAATTTAGTGAAGCACTTCCAGTGTGTGTGTGTGTGTGTGTGTGTGTGTGTGTCTAACAAACACACATTATGTGGAGACCACGCCCCTATACGACACGCCCCAATCCCGCCTCCCTGTATTTGAAAATATGCACATACACATTACTTGTATATACATACACTCTTTGTTCTCTCTCTCTCTCTCTCTCTCTCTCTCTCTCTCTCTCTCTCTCTCTCTCTCTCTCTCTCTCTCTCTCTCTCTCTCTCTCTTTACTTCTACGTTCTGTACTGTTAACCACACTACCTAACTGATGGGAACACACGCATTCTCTTTGTATATTACTTTATCTTAAACGAATAAAGACAACTTTCCAATAGTAAATATACATTACCTGTTCTGTCAACGGTGCAAACACACGTGCACAAATGTATTTACCTGGCGTGTGTGTGTTTTTTCCAGCTGATAAACCAACTGCTTTTCATTATTTAACTCACTCAAATTACACACTAACAGTGACATTGAAAATTGATCGAGTTAATGACATTGGAATATTGACTTTTGAATAAACCATTTAAGATAAACCTGGTCAGATTAGGACCACACAGATATTTTCCGTTCTAAGCAAAATTTAAACTAATTTACAAATAGAAAAGCAATTTTTTAATATTAAAAATTATTATCAATTAATATTAATAATCAATGATAACGAATGTCTGAATTATTACAAAAATTAATATATCAACCTCTCAAGAAAATCATAAATTCTCGAATATAAACAAACTATAAAACTAGTGACCTACACTGCAAGACAACCTAATATTCTTTTAAACCAATATATCTATTTGAATCGATACATATCTACAATCCCACTGAAATGCACGCATGTTTAATTGCTAGTGTTGAGTATCGCTTCTTATCGACATAACCAAAATCTTATTTCACGAACATGGCATAGGATTACCTATAGTCTTGTTATACATTATGGTTTGCCTATTAAGCATATTAGGGGTACCTGCATGATAGCACACATGGACACACTGATTGATTGACATGACTATATGGGCACAAGTCAAACAGGAAACGCTGGTACCAAATCCTTTTCTCATCTCTCTTTCTCTCCCTCCCAAACACACATTGCGTTTCTTAATCTATTTCCTTGTATTTGATGAGTTAAAATTGTTGTATAGCTACCATAGAAAACTGATCGTGTAGACGACATTCACGTGATAAAGAGCCAATGTGACAGACTAGTAACAAGATTGTAGAGAAACTAAAAAATTTCAAAAGAATCATAACAGAAGAAAAATGTAAATCAAATGAAATAATAAAATCCTAAATCAAGAAGGAACTTATTTCCCGAAGTAATTAGGTCTTCTAAAGTAAAACAATAGTCAAAACAAACGAATAACTGGAAATAAACTATGGATAGAGGTGGAAAAACAGAAAAGAAACCAGGAAGTGAAAAACGAGTCAGGAATTACAAGACGACATTTATAAAATGATAGAAAGTTTAGAACATTAAAAAAACATGTGAACAAATGAACAGTTTATTTAAATAGGAATGAATTAAATGGAAGTACAAGAAAATATGAAATATTAAAAAAACAACCAAAGAGAAATGAAAGAAACAAATAATGCTCTGATGTAGTTTTTAAAATTAGAAGAAAAGCAATATATTTGAGTATTGTAATGTAAAATACATGCAGATCTCAGAAACAGTTACATAATTATGAAAAAGTAAGTTAATAAAGATGAATCAACTGAAAGAAAATTTGAAATAGATGGACAATACTTGATTGTAACAGATGTAATAAAAGCAAGACACAATTCTAATGCTCAATCAACAAAAAGAGACATAATGTTATGTGAGAAAAGCATGTGGAAAATACAAAAGACAGAAAGAAACAAACAATGAAATAATCAAATAGGGGGAAGTTCCTTAACGACAAAAATCGACTGATTCTTTTTCTTTTGTTTTTTTGTTTTTTTTTTTTTTTCTTTTGCAAAATGAAGCTTAAATAGAAACAAAAAGAAAGTGAAACAATATATTGGACTCTCCACTTGTTTCGGCCGAACAAAGTGTAAATCTTTTGCGTTTTAATTAATAAGCGAGATGGAAAGTAACGGGGCGGTAGAGGTTGTTTTTAACTAGATTTCTTGATGTACACAGAAAACAAATATAGCCACCTAGCCTGGGTCAGAAAGGGTGGCTTTAGTAATCTGCTTTAAAGTATTTAACGATTTTACCAACAGAATACCAAAAAGACAACCACTAATGAAACGATGGGGCCTAATAAGAGACGAGAAAAGAATTAACACTTCAAACATCCAAAAAGACACCCACCAATGCAACGATGGGGCCTAATAAGAGACAAGAAAAGAACTAACATTGCAAACATCGACAAAAACGCTCAAGACAAAACAAAATGTAGATTTTGTATTAAAAAAATGTGCTGTATTATAAAAATAATACTATTACAACTAATAATAATAATAATAAAAGAAGAAATCTATTAAACGCTTAAAGGTTACAGGTTAATTCCAGTAGAACGGAAAGGATGTCGCAAATGAACTAAGGAACAAATTACCTATTATATATATAGTCTTTATAAGCCAACATTGTAAAATAGAATAACACAAGTAATAAAAATGTAACCATGGATAAATAGAATAGAAACTATGAAAATCAACAGCCAAGGAATGGAATTTGCGATTGAAATATGCGTTATAGTTTTAATGAAACTAAAAAGTGAAACAACAGAAGGAATAGAACTGTCTAAAAGGAAAGCACCAGACCATTTAGAGATAAGGAAGACTACAAATACCTGGAAATATTAGCATCGAATATTACCAAACAAACGGAAATGAAAGAAAAAGTAAGGTGTACCTAAGAAGAAATAATAACTTCTCGAAAATAAACTGCAGAAATCTATTCAAAGAAATAAATACATTAGCAGCCTCCTTCCTTTGTAATAGACACTGGGCTCTTCTTAAAATTGAAAAAAGATGAACTCGGACATATGGACGAAAGAATAAGAACACTGATTACTGCGAAAAAAGTTTCACTTCCGGGTCATGTGTCAAGAAAAGGAGGGGGAGTGAATAATGATTATGTGCACACATCAATTTGGGATTGGAAGAATATAAATAAAAATAAAATAGTTTGATTATACCATCCAGTAAAAAAGCACTACCAATAAAAATAACATAAGGACAAACCAGAATACAACAATAAATAATATAGAAAACAACAATGAGAAGAAAATCAACTTTATACAACAAACAGAAATCTGGGCATGGCTATGAAGAAGAAATCAGAAGATAATAACTGAATATTTTAATAGA
Organism: Doryteuthis pealeii; assembly: GCA_023376005.1. NCBI lineage: Eukaryota > Metazoa > Mollusca > Cephalopoda > Myopsida > Loliginidae > Doryteuthis > Doryteuthis pealeii. Next base: position 71,172,904 of record CM042158.1, read on the forward strand.
AGAACAAAATAATGCTATAATGATTAATTGTGTCAAATCGAAAATGTATATATAGCAAGTGGAGATAGAGAGGAAATAGTTAATCAGATAAATTAGCGAATGTAGCAAATTGGCACAAAAGGAATACAAGAGTAGGTATACCTAAGTGGAAAGGGTGAATTTCTTTTAAGGGCATCCTTATATTATAATTTCAAAATAATTTGATATTTGTTTCACTTTATTTACATTCAACAATTTGTATTCCTATTTCCTTTTTCTACATTTATCAAGTTTCTCTTGTATCATTTGATTTCTTTTTTTTTTACTGTAATCTCTTCACATTTATCATTTTAATTCTTTTATTATATTTCTTCTATAAATAACCAACATGTACTTTTTCAACCCATTTTTATTTCAACTCCAACCCCCCCTCTCTCTCTCTCTCTCTCTCTCTCTCTCTCTCTCTCTCTCTCTCTCTCTCTCTCTCTCTATTGCTATTATTAAAATATAAGGTTCCTGGTTCGATACCGGTCTACGCCAACTCAGCATATGAGTAGCACATGAGCTGATGGTAGGTGTGGTGCCCCGCCTCTGACGCAAAAATATTTCCTTGGCCTAGCGCTAGTGAAAATGGGATAGACTCGCTCGCTGTCTGGCTGATACTGACATTACCTATTCCCTAATAAATGTATCCTTTTCTCTCCGGTTACTTCTCTTATAGGTATGGTCATAACCCTTTTTCTGCTTGTTAGATTTTTCTGGGTGCTTCTCTCCTTTGTTCTCTTGAATTTGTTATAGATTGTGCTCTTCATCATATGGTTCAGTACACATAATGAACAAATAGACTAGTCTCTCTCTCTCTCTCTCTCTCTCTCTCTCTCTCTCTCTCTCTCTCTCTCTCTCTCTCTCTCTCTCTCTATACACACACACACACAACACACACACACATATATATATATATATATATATATATATATATATATATATATTCACAAGTATTGTATCTATTTGAACGTTTTCTATGTACATTCACATGCTTGTCTACCATATGTGACAATAACCAATCAGCTTTCGTCAATCATTTCACTAGTTCAGTAAGAATAATATTCACTCCGTATTTAGAAATGTGTTCGATTCTTACTTAGTCTCCCACTACTCTACTCCTCTGTCCGACAAATCTACGCTATGTAAACTGTATGAGTGTGTATATGTGTACGGCAAGGGATTACCTAGGTATTTGTATGTTTGTCTATATAAGTTTAAAACATATACTCGTGAACAAAGTCCGATATACATTCTAAAAATAATCTATTTAATCAAAGAAAATCGTATATGTATATATGTTTCTGCGTATGTATGTGCGTTACTTAATGTATTTGTAATTTTACGGCCAAACGATCACCTATGCGAACACACACACACACACACACACATATATATATATATATATATAAAGATAAACGTAATGAGTCAGATATACCTACTAAAAGTTTCGCTTAGTGCTCTTCAGGGCTAAGATCTGACTAATATACCTATATATATATGTGTGTGTGTGCGCGCGCGTGTGTGTGTAGCGGGTGTATGTGTGTGCGTATGTATATAAGGGGAGAGTAATTAACTTTCACAGATGTATTCATATCACCGTTACATACACATGAAGATCTCACAACAGGTAAATATGTGTACAGATGACAAAGAAAACGTACACACACACACACACACACATACACATACACACATGTATATTCATATATATACGTACATACATACACACATATATATATTCCTTAAATCGCCCTTTAACTTCCTTCCGATGTGATATCTTTGCCTTTTCGTGTTTTCCTATCATCATCCCCCCCGACTCACATTGGTTGCCGCTTTTTATTTATCTACGGGTACCCCGTTCTTATTATCCTTATGTCACTCTACCTTATGTCACTAACATCCGGAGTTTGTCTTTGATATACGCTCCGCTCACTTTCATCTCACTGCCTCTTTTGTTTTTCACCCTAATTACTTCCCGGAGTCGATTCATTCATTGTCTTTCACTTCTACTTTTAGATGTGTTGTTCATTTTTTAATCATTTTTTCAGTGTGTTTCGTCGCGAGAAATGTTTTAATTGCATCTGCCTGTCTGACTAACTAACTGGTTGCTTTTATATGTGCATCTGATTGTTTTCCTATGTAAGTCTGTAGATGCTTTACGCAAACTCATACAAATATAGACACGCGGATTCGCAAGCTGGTGCGTGTGCAGTATAATATATATATATATATAATATATATATATATATAATATATATATATATGTGTGTGTGTGTGCGCGCGCAAAAGAGAGAGAGTAACATATAGTTATGAGCACAGAAAAGGATGAGCCGGGTTCAATTTCCAGTTGAGGTTGTTTGCATTCACTAATACCTTGAAAAAGTCACGAATTTATCTATTCTTCCTCTTTTCTCGATTATGAGTAAAATAGTAACCTTGCTAAAAAACTGGGCCTGGGCCAATATCTAACGGTACGACCCATTACTCGGCATCATTTATTTCCATTGGGAACTGAGGAAAGAGTTAATGGTATGAGGTTGTGATACATGTAGAAAAATGCGTGAAGAATCTAAGAAAATATTGGGGTATAAAGCAAAGCAATGACGACATTAGGTTAATCCTTGATATTGTGGGTCCGATAATTAATATCTCTCTCTCTCTCTCTCTCTCTCTCTCTCTCTCTCTCTCTCTCTCTCTCTCTGGTGTAGTAGCACCTTCAAATTCATGCACTTTGTCCAGCTTTTCTGAAGCTTTTGAATTTCTGCTTTGTAGAAATTAGTGCCTTAGTCTTCTAAATGGCGATTCACGTCATTAATGACGTCAATATCGGTGGCAAAATATCGACCAATAAGCTTATTTCTCAATATATGAAACAGGTAGATGTTCGATGGAACTAAGTAAAGGGAAAAGAATAGATCTATAACAAGTTAGAAGTCACGCCTTCAAAATAATAAGTCTCAACTGATTTGTGAGTTAGCGCATTATCTTGGTGATAGAGCACTCATATGGCGCTAAATATTCTTGATTTTCAACCCTAGTTATTTCAAGAGATTATCCTTGTAGCTCTCAGTGACAGTTTTACTATTTGCCCTGTCATCCACGAGAAGAATCCCTTCCGCATTCCCAGCACAAAAAACAAAATAAATAAAAAATAGATATCATCTCATCACCTTTCCGACATACATCACCGACTTCTTTGGAGATCCAGCAAAATCATTGTTTTGACTGTTGTTTTGTCTCTGGAACTGGTGGATCCAAGTCTCACCCACGGTGACAAATCTCAGTATGAATCCTTTTGGATTAGCGTTAAAAAATAACAATAGTGTCCCTTTTAAATGTTATCAGCCGACCCTAATAATTTTACCAAAGAAAAATGTTTTACTGTTTAAATCATACTCATTTAAAATACTGACAAATAAATCTAAATTTAGAGGGAAATTGTATAATTTACTATCTAAAATTGTACACATTATTCTACTTTGTGTAAGCGTAGGAAATCGAATTGGCGACGTGGATTTGAAACCTGGACGAGTCTGTTTGCACTAATGACGTTGAGAAAGACATGAATCTGTTTGTTCTCTCCCAGTTAAAGGTAAATAGTAGAAAATACTGAGTTCTTTAGATTGGTAAGACAATCAGTCTTGGAGAAGGTAAATTCTAAATTCAGACCTGTTCGTAGCAGTGGAGATGTGTAAATACATTGTTACTTAGCAACGTGTCATTATTCATCATATCAGTCTTAAACTATTATAATAATTAACTGAATTTGTTGGTGTATATAATGTTCATACAAATGTTATTGGAATGCATGAGTTACACAATATATATAAAAGCCAAAAGTCTGAATTCTTTTGGAAGAATTAACCGAAAGAAGAGATAAAGAAATAACTCATAATTGTTGTCTTGAGCAGATTAAGATGATAGCAAGATGATCATGTGCCCATTTATGTCTTTTAGTCTTTCTTTCTGTTTTCCGCTTTCTCTCTCTCTCTCTCTCTCTCTCTCTCTCTATATATATATATATATATATATATATATATATACAACACACACAACACACACAACACACACATATATATATATATATATATATATATATATATATATATATATATATTTCTTATCACATTTTCTTATAACTCTTATATTTAACTCTGACTGGTACATTTTCACTTTGATCTCACTTTTAATGTGTTTTTTATTCTTTTTATCACTTACCAATCTCTTACTTATAACTACTTCATCTCATTATGCCCACTTCTTTGCCATTTTGTTATCGCAAATAATAATAAGTCGCTACATTACAATCATAATAGTAATCCTCAGACAGGAAGCTCACTACACAATGTTCCCCTGATTACCTTCCACATCCCCTTCAAGTGTTCATTTCCCCGTTTGTGGTCCGTCATTTCCTGTTTAGGGCTTTTCTTCACAATTTGCCCTACAATGATTGATCACTATAAAAACAATAGTCGTCATAACCACCGCACGAAATGAAAGTGCACAGACATGAACAATAATATTTACGAGAAGTCTGAAAAATACACACTTTTTCTTATCATATATTCATGCATAAATAATTTCATGTCCATAAACATACACAACATTAATCAGCAATTACTTTATACATGCATACCGAAAAGACTGAATTTATACTTATATACACACTTATATTATAAATCTATACAATTCCCCAAAAGAGTTCAATACATATCTATGTGTGTATAAATGTACACTCACCCACAATCACAAAAAATAGATCTAATTACTGAAAGGTAGAATAGGATCAGGGCACACAATTATTAACAAATTAGGTATATACACATATACATGAATCATGTAGACGTTTATGTATGTAGGAAAAACTGCGTACACACGTGTTAGAATATATAAACAACTAAGCATGAAAAACAACATTTATGAAATGATATTATATACTAAAATAAGACACAAGAATTGAAACCATTTCAGAAAAGCTTGCACTTATAATCAATTAATAAAATAACAAAACTAAATGTCCTAACATTTACCCTTCTCTCACGCCTTTCTCCAGATTTTGCTCACACATGTTCATTTATACATACTTAAACGTATTCAAAAGGCAATAATACAGCGCGATACTCAACTGGAAGTTTCTCTTTATCCCTCATATTACATATGCTAAAACATCAACATTTATTTGATCATATCTACTGTTTTATTTTGTACAATGACAGACGTAACTTGAACAATAATATGCACAGACACACATAAGAAAGAACTGTGAAAAAAAGTAATTCATTTTGCATTTAATACTCATGCAAGCATGTAAAAGTATTCAGATACACTTGTTTCTTGCAGTGATATATAGACATCAATACATGACTGCATATACAACACACTTCTGAAAAGTTGACGATAATGATAAAATAGCGCAAAAATAAATAAATAAAATCTTCAGAGTTCTACAGAATGTGCCTTACATTCTTCCGTTCCTGTATTCTTCTATTCTTCCGTTCTTCTATTCTTTTCTTTTTCTATTCTTCCATTCGTCTATTTTGATCTTCTGAAACGTTTGTTTACTTGTTACTCTTTGGAGGTTTTCTCTTACATTTCGTTTCTTTTTTTTTTTCTTTTTTTTCTTCTTTTTTTCTCCCCAAATATTTTTAACTATTTAATGTTTCTTCTTTTTTTTGCCTTTTTTTTCCTTTTGCAGGAGTTGGTGCGAAAATATAAGACAACCCTTTTATCTGAATCAAAAAGAGAGGGAACGAATTCGACTAAACCTACAACAAAGAGAAAGGCGGGGTTTACTGACGAACATCAGAAACGCCGACATTAACAATAAACATACACAGATACACTGTACACTAGATGACTTTATTCTTATGACTGTGATCCCGCCTAAATGATAAATACGGAGATCATTTTATTTCTGTAAAGGAACATAACTTTGGTATAGCATAGGTGGCTGGCATATATGTATTTTTTCTTTTTGTAGTTGCAGTTAAAATTTAAACTTTTTTAGTAAACCTAGATTTTCTAGAAGCTTATACTGTGATAAATATTATATTTGTTATTGTTAGTACATTAATTACTTGTACTTCAGGGTTTATTTTTCCAACTGGCCGATTTTTATCCAAGACAATGAAAGTGATGTTCCGAAAATCTGACAAATGTGTGTAGTCTGCAATATATAGTTTAACTACCTACCTATATACACACAGCATAATTGAATTATTAACAAATTGTACTTATTTTTAGTTTTCAGTTAAGAACTACACACTAAGGTGATAGAAAATAATATAAAACAAAGGTAGTAATAAACAATTTATTTTAATATTGAACGGTAACCCTTCAACTATTTTGCTCTTTGACATCTAAGGTTTTATTATAGACAGTTTGAATTATAAAAAGGTCAAGTTATTTACTGGTAAACATATATAGATATATAAATAAATTGGTAGATTTTATAAGTTATAAGCAAATAGTAAATAAAAATAGAAATATTGTATAATAAATTACTGTACATTCAACAAATATATTATAACAACTATAGCAAAAGTTCGAGTATAGAATGTTTTATGACGAAAAAACCTCGCAAGTTAATTAAAGAATCACAAAAGAAAACAGCACGCATGAGAGAAAGAAACTGACAACTGTCTTTAAAAAAAAAGAGAAAGGAAAACCGGCTGACACGCAGACACACCGGCCAGACACACAGACAGACAGACGGACACGGATCTGCGGGAGACAAGCAGTTTTTACTTATCGACTTCCCGGTAAGTAGCCACGAAAAAGTAACAAATGAAATTAAACTCCAGTATTGAAAGAGAAAAAAAAGTTCCCCTCGAACTAAATGTAGCAGACAATTCTGTTGCTAACTTGAGTTGTCTACTCTTGTTTATTTAAGTCACGTGTTACTGATATTTTTACATACCAACGACTTGTTTTTTTTATTTCAAATAAATATTTTCTGTAATATAACCAGATAATTTCTACCTCTGTGATGACATTTGTCACATCAAAAGTATATTTGAATGAACTGAAATAATTGATATAATAATACTTATATTTGTAGAGTATTTTTTCGGATAAGAACGTTATTATATTAAGATAGAGTAATTGTAAATTTCAATCACTTTTTTGTATTAGCATCGTGGATCAATTTGCTAGCAATATTTAAAATGTACATTATGAGATGTTTTCATAAAAAAACAAACATAGTCTGCACTTGCATCTGACAGGGATAAAAACTGTGATACAACGTGCACGAACA
>CM042158.1:71185185-71225185 GCA_023376005.1 Doryteuthis pealeii
TCTGCACATTTCACCGAAATACACACACACACACACACATATATATATATATATATATATATATATATATATATATATATATATATATGATAAGTATGTAAACACGATGTGTTTGGATATGGCTTTTTGCCGACAATTTTTGGGAGAATATGTGCTTAATTGAAGTCGTACCTAATTTTGAAAATTAATTAATTGATAATTAATTAATTAGGCGGGAATTCCTATTTAAATTTTTCTCGATTTGTTTAGCCTTACATTTAAATAGGCATTCCCGCCTAATTAATTAATTATTAATTAATTAATTTTCAAAATTAGGTACGACTGCAATTAAGCACATATTCTCCCAATATATATATATATATATATATATATATATATAGTGTGGGATTGTCACTGTTTCAGCTTTTACTGGAACGCTGTGTCAAAATGTAGTATTATAGGAAGAGTGCTCAATATAAAATAGAGCTGTTATATAATATAATAACATAAATATATAAAGGTTTTACATATCTATTTATTTGATGACAAAGGAACAGTCACAACCGTTCGGTTTCATGCATGCGTAAGTGCAAACAATTTTCAGGTGACATTGTTTCAGATTGTTTGCACTTATGCATGCATGAAACCGAACGGTTGTGACTGTTCTTTTGTCATCGAATAAATAGATATGTTCCTTTGTTATCAAATAAATAGATATGTAAAACCTTTATATATTTATTTTATTATATATATATATATATATATATATTATATATATATATATATATATATATATATATATATATATATATATATATATATATATAAATATACATATTTATATATGAAAGAATATATGTATATATATATATAACTGAAAGAATATATGTATGCATATATATATATATATATATATATATATTCTTTCAGTTACCCTCATATTAAGTGTGAATATGTGTATCCAAAAATTATATAATAATTATTATATAGATTTTAAAGCATTATTTACATACTTTAAATTATGCAATATGGTTTAATAAGAAATCATCAACCTATTTGTCTTTAAAACGTTTGCTATTTAAGAATGAATTTGCAATATTATATATTATTTCTTCATATGTTTTAAATAACCAAATAGTTTGATAGTATATTGCAAGAATATGAGGTTCTTTTAATTATGCATATCACACGCCATAAACGGGAATATTTTATGAACAGTATATCGGAGTGCATTTGTAATATCAGAGCGTACTTGCATTAATTTAATGACATACTATATGAGAAGTAATGAAAATCTAATACGTGTTTTCTTTCCTGTGAGCATATCAAAAACAGTTGTTTTTCATATAAAGATGTTAAAGCTTTTTTTCCAAAACATTTTACACATATCCCATAAAATATTTCTCGTCAATAAGGCCATATTTTTTAAGTAACATTATATATTACCTTTGAGATTAACTTTAAGATTTAAATTTACGATGGTATATTGAAAATAATTAAACTCCTTTTCTTGTTGTATTGTATCTAAAAGGTCGCAATGGAATTTGAAACTCCATCATTTTGTTTCCGTCTTCCTTTTCTACATAGGTTTTTTTTTTTAATGAGTCAGGAATATATTATGCTCGAATAAATATTTATGATTCTTTTTTATTCTAATTCGAAATTATGTGAACAATATAGTATATAGTATAGGTAAATAATTTAACATTATCAATTTTTGACTCTTATCTAAACATTATATCTAGATTTAAACAACAAAAAATTATAGAGATTTAATTTCATTACGTTTTTAATTATTTAGATATTGCACTCATAATAAGAATGCAATTATTTTTATATGTTCTTTTCAAAAAGCATTATGATTTTATTGATTTACTTTTTATTTACGTTTTCATTCAAGCAACAATTATTTTTTAAATAGTGCTAATATTGTGTCATTAACGAAGGATTCAGTTAATAGTTATGTTTAATTTTATTCCTTTTTAGTCTAGCAACGGTATCCATTCCTGTAGTGTTAAATAAGTATTATAAAATTGTTTAAATGGGAGCCGTATACTTTAATCTGCGGCTGTGTGTAATTAATGAGAAATCTTTCGTCCAAAGGAATGCAAGTATTTCTGATAAGGTCATTGTTGTCAATGAATATTCCTGATGAAAAATAAACAACTCAAGAAATACATTAATTTTTTTTTTTAAATTCTTATAATTGAAAAATTGTATACAAACATTATTAAATCTAAAGATTCTTTCTTATTTAATTATAAAAATATACATATGATACAATTGATACAATTTGTCACAAATTGTATCACTTGATACTGAAGGATGATGTTATTTTAACTATAACATTTTCAAGATGGACAATAAGATAATAAGTTTTAATAATAAGTTTTTGGTTTAATTTACACAATATTAACATGGAATTGAGGTTTATGTATTTATTGCCATATGCCTATATAATAACGATTGCAGGAAAATGAACTACTTTATCGATAAGTTATTTTAATGATTGATTCAATTATTTGATGCAATGATTATATAGAAGAGAAGGTACCTTTAATTAAAGTCACCCAATAATCTCATTTTTCCTACATTAGCATTCCCAGAGTCAAAACAAATTCGCCAAAACAAAATTGTAAAGAATGATACTACAAAACATCTATTATCTTTTAGTATTCCCTCTGATTACACTAGAAAAAAAAACACGAGAATTATCATTTCTATGTCCAGTTTTTATTTCTGTCAAGAGAATTCACCAGAAATAAACTGAGTGTTATTTGATAATTTTTATTCTTTAATGATTGAGATGATAAATATTAATATCACCAAATTGTACCCTCGTTAATTTTATGAAAATTAGTGCTCAAATATTTCGAAAACATTCAAAAAACACTTTATAAAATACACAGATTTTGCCTTTAATATTTTCCATTAATAAGACACGAGGGATTTTTAATTCCAACACAAGCAAATAATTTAAATACTATCATCGAGAGAAAACAAAAGTTTACATCAAAATAAACTCGCCATAAAGGTTTCCGTGCATATATATATATATATATATATATATATATATATGTGTGTGTGTGTTTTTTGGGGGGGGGGCTTTAAGGCATGTTAACACATTTTGTTTATTTTATGCCGACACTTTTTTAACTCATTTTTTTATTTAGCCCATAGATGGAACCCTAACAGGCACCACCACTCCGGGTCAGAGCGGACCTGGGAGAAATGGCGATAAAAGGGTACTCGACAATTCCTTCTCCATCAGATAGTTTAACATCATATTCAGGACAATAATTCCATTATCCACCGCTTTCCAACACATATATGATAAAAATGGTTGGGGTTGGCAATAAAAACAATAAGATTGGGACAATCATATATGTGGTAGGGCTTGACGTGGCTAGCCGATGGATTGAAGGGGACCTCTCCGACCGCCAGTCTAAAGTAAGAACCAACGGAGGGTTTTGCATGTCATGGACTGCTCACCCACCTGAGTTCCATCGTTAAGCATCATGGGTCGCCACCTACGGCTAGCAGGGGGCTCTATTTGGAGGGGGTCTTACCCATTTGCAGATGTAGTTGGCGTATTCCGAAGCTCCATATATATATAATATATATATATATATATATATATATATAAAGTAAAAAAGTAAAGTCGACGGGGCGGCCTAAAGTCGGTATCAGCCAGTCAGCGAGGGAGTCTATCCCCTTTTCAATAGCGCTAGACCAAGGAGATTGTTTTTTGGCGTCTGCGGTGGAGTTCCACACCTACCACCATCTCCTTACTTTACCGCACAGATCCCTGTGCTACTCATACGCTGAGTTGGCGAGGACCGGTATCGAACTAGGAACCTTGTGGTTTCTAGCCGAACGCTCTACCGACTGAGCTAACTCGGCCCTTATTAGGTAGTGCCAAATTTTTGTTTAATTTTCATTTTAAAAACGAACTAAAATTAATTAAATGGATTATTTAAGGTCAAATTTTTTACTAAGTTAAGAATTAGTATCATAAAGAGCATCAGTAAAAAAAAGCAAAATTATTTTACACATGTAATTTTTTGAATACATTTTGAACAGTTATTTTCAGTCAATTTTGCTCAAATATATTGTAAACATGGCCATTTCTTATCTATTTACTTCTGCATGTGTTTACAAAAAATGACCTAGAGAAAATGTTGCGTAACTTCTACGTGTATAGGAGATCTTTGTTGATGAAAAACAATTATCAAAAATCAGGGTATTATCTGATTTTAATAAAATTTTCTGTGTTGACTTTTTAATCAACGAATTTTCTTTAATTACTGAATCGTTTCAATCAAACTGATTCAATGGAAATAAATAAAAATTAATATTACAATGCTGCCTAGATAGCAGAAATAATGTATATACTTAATCAATATATAGAATTTATCTAAAATATGAAACGCCTAAATTTAAGTTTCAGTTTTCATATTTTTAGATTCTAAAAACAAATCACTATTTAATGAAGAGTCTACTTTAATATTGTTATCTAATAATCTTAATTGAGAAAACTCGATTGAAATGCTAGGCCCCCAAACGTTTAGACAGAACAAATATCGATGTCTAATTTTTTCACTGATATTCTAGAAGCTAATCATATACAAAAACAACTTTCTGATTTTTGATAATTATTTTCTACCAAAATAGCTCCCTTAAATTTATTTTCTTCTATTAATACCCTCGGTCTTTTGTATTTTTTAATTTTTTTTATTTATACTGTAATAAAAAATATTTCACCGATATTTAGAGCCCCAAAAGTAAGGGGATCCACATTGAATGACCTGAAAAAAATAAGAACATGTTGAAATAAAATAAGTGATGCATTATAAAGTTCATTTATTGATACATCATCATTGAAAATTTCATTAAAATCGGATAATTTGTTTAACCGGGGTGGGGCTACATTGATTTTGTAAAATACGGAATTGACGTCATCTTTGGTACTCCCAAATATATATGTATATGTATGTATGCACGTGTATATATATATATATATATATATATATATATATATATATAATATATATATATATATATATATATATATACGTGTGTATATTTATGAATAGATATGTGTTTGAAATTAGTTCAGTCGGTTGGCATCAATGTAGCAATTGCAAGGGTCCGGGTTCTATATAATTCCTTGCCAACTCAGCATCTTGAAGTTGGTGGTAGACGTGGCGCTCCGTCTTAGCAAAAAATCAACCTACCTGGTCTAGTGCTTACGAAAAATGGATAGACTCCCTCTCTGTTCGAATGATACTGACAATAGTTCATTATAACGATTTTTATATATTTAAGTGCATATATATATATATATATATATATATGTGTGTGTGTGTGTGTGTGTGTGTGTCTGTATACATATTTATGCATATTTATATTTATATATGTGCCTAAGCGTTTCTGAATATATATATACATATATATATGTATGTGTGTGTATGTGTGTGAGTGTGCGTGTGTGTAGTACTACTTACATATATCTTCACTATTGTTGCATGAAAATTTGTAGAGTTCCTTTTATAATCTGATCAGATTAGTATTTTGATATGAAAACAAACATCATTATATGAATACATGGTAACTAAAGTAATACATAAATACAATAACCCTTTGCTTTTAGTAAACTGATAAATTTATCCCCAGCATAGATCAAAATTCACCCAAAACATATTTCATATGCGTGTAACACGTATCAAATCCATGGGTTTCTTAATTAAATGAATTTTCAGCTTCAGTGACATCAGATATTGCATAATCTGAATAAAAGAATATATAAAATGGAAAATAATATTCTTCCAAATGTATTGGGCGTTTAGTAATAAACACTCTAAATATTAGTTACAACTTGGTTTGATCATTCTTCTGGTTATTACATACATACAGAGGAGGCATGTGGTGTAATGGTTAAAGTCGTATGACATGGACACGTCGACCCGAGTTCAAAACCTGGACGAAACTGTTTGCATTTTCACATACTACTAATAACCTTGTTAAAGGTATATATCCAGTTACCCTCCCTCCCGCTATAGGGAAATAGTAGGACAGACTGGGCTATTTAACCTTAGCTAGGTAAGCAGTCTGTGAGAAGGAAATTTCTTAAGCCCGTTAAACTCCGCTTAAGAAATTGACCAAGTGCCGCAGGTTGCCCGTGCAGAGAGACTGGTAAATATATCAAAATGTGTGTGTTTTGTGTGGTAAAAGAGAACACAAGGAAGAAAATGTAGATTTTTGAAAAGGAAAATAAATCGGAATCTGATGAACGTCGAGATTTCCCAAAAGTATTTCGAGTGCCTTCGGCTGTTTCCCTAGTCATTTTACAATTCATTTTTATGAGATGTAAAAAAGGTTATTTTCTTATCGTCTCAAGCCAATTAAATGGCATTTGTTTTTATATTATATAAAGGAAATTGACTTTGGTTATTGAAGCGCTCTAAACCCTTAAAAACATTTTTCTTTAAATCCATACATCATTCCTTGACCGTTCTTTTTAACCAAACATGTACTGACGAAATATTCTGCCCCTCTCTCTCTCTCTCTCTCTCTCTCTCTCTCTCTCTATATATATATATATATATATATATATATATATATATATATATATATAAAGAAACTGAATAGTTCCAGTTTGTAAAGAGGCCTCTTTTAAAGATTTTAAGATTTTAATAATAAATTATTAAATATTCCCTGATATATATATATATATATATATATATATATATATATATATATATATATATATAATGGATGAAATGTTTATTTCCCCCACTTGTGTCTCATCTGTGTTGTAATGGTTGGATCGCATGGTCAAAAAATCCCTTCAATTGCATACATTCATATGAAATTTGCAGCTTATGACTTTTAGCCCCCCACCTAGTATGTATATATATTCTGCCTATGTACACACACACGAAGATATATAAACAAATGATGTTGAAATAACAGAATTCTTATTGTTTTGAGTTTTTCTTTTTTTCTAATGATTCCGTCTTGAAAAGAGTTAATAAAATTCCGAATGTATATATATATATATATATATATATATATATATATATATATATATATATATATATATATATAAGCGAGTATAATCAAGGAGAAAATGATAATTCTAACGTCACAATTAATTTTCCATAAAATTAAACCTTATACAAGTTTTTCTATGTGTTTCCTCGTATGTCAACATATTTTCAAAACGCATGCAGAAGAACATGTTTCTAAATGAAATAAATCATCAAATTAATTAAGGGTCTCCGTTAATTAATCTGATATTTTATTTTATTGTAATCACAATTAAAATTCGAAATGGAAATGTATTCATTTTTAAAAAAAACTCCATGTTTTATTTCCCAATTACCTTTTATTAAATTCATTTATTTATTTTTTATGTTTTTTTAAATCGATGTGTTTTACTCATAAAATATTCCGATGCTGTGTTTACACCGTGTAAAAAAACATTTATACAAAATATATCTCTGTTCTGAAATGTTATACCTGAATTTTTTCCAATCTTTGTTCTTATTAATAGCACAAAGAATTTACCGATAAGATTAAATGACAATTTCGATATATTTTCGACTGTAAATATGATAGAAATTTAATTTAAAAGAAAACTTGACCTAAACTAAAGTTTTGTTATACAAATTAAACTAGCCCTTAACTCATTTTATTTTACCTAAATTCCTAAAACATTTGAAAACAATAAACAGGCAAGAATGTTGCTACATATCAATATATTATATGATTATTATTGAGTTTCTTCTTTAATATTATAAGTTTCCCAACTGTTCATAAACAAGAATTAATTCAAATTAATGTACATGACGTTAAATCTATACAATTTCATTTGCTTTTACATCATATCTAAGTTATATTAATTTTTAAACTTATAGCGCATCGAAACCTCCTGGATATATCTGGAGCCGAAATGTCTGGGTCGAATCGGTTTGCAACCAGTCCTCTGTAAGGCCAGTAAAGGTTTAAGTGGAGAGGAAACGTTACCAATAAAGCTATTACTCAGAGAATAGTCTAACTTTGTGCAAGACAAAACCAATGTTTAAAATGAAAGAATTTACTCAAATAATATTTTCTATATATATATTGAGAACTCAAGTGTTAAGAATTAACAAAGTTTACGAAGTGTGTATTTTTCTTCTCAAAATGTTCATCAGTGAGTGTCACATTTCTTCATTTATGCTTGGTTAATTTGTTTAGTGGCATATCAACTCCTTATGGGATATTTAATGGACCCATTTCTAAATATTTGGTTATAATCATAACTATTCATATTTTTAATGTTCCATTGCAATTATTTTAAAATCATACTTTTTTATTTGACTATAATAATAATAATAATAATAATAATAATAATAATAATAATAATAATAATAATAATAATGTTTTGCATAATTTGCAGTCGGCGTAATTTAAACACAACCGACAGGGCTGTCATTTCTAAAAACGTGCCTAAATAATCTATTATTATTTCACTCCTAGCAAGTTTTTTCACACCAGCGTTGACTATTGGTCATTCACTGGAAACTGAGTGATAGAAACTCTAATCGCATCTTCATGATACTCTTGAGTATTCTAGTTGATCACAACAATGCTGTTATCTGGATGATTTTGATACATCTTCTAATTTCCAATTCCTTCTGTCTTTTTTCCAAACCCTTTGAGACCGTTCCAAGTGCACCAACTACAATTGGTATCTTCTATAACCTCTCGTTCCACAGTCATTTCAGTTCTCAGGCAAGGTTCAAGTATTTGTCTATTTGTTCGTTCCTTTACGAGTTTTCCCACTGTGAGAACAAGTCTCTTCAGATCTCCAGGAATCTTTGAAATTTTCTAGCAGTGGTGGAGACAGTCTCAATTCTTCCTCCGATTTCCATTTTCTCTTTATTATTATTATTATTATTATTATTAGTAGTAGTAGTAGTAGTAGTAGTAGTAGTAGTAGTAGTAGTATTGTTGTTGTTGTTGTGTTGTTTCAACCATTAATTGTAATGATATGATATATATTTGGTTGTTTGAAAAATAATCGTTTATTTTACCAAACATTTAAATGCAAAAAAAAAAAAAAAAAGAACTTATGATATGTGTTATTTTGTAATTGCTATTTTCAATATAATGATTAAAAACAAAACAAAACAATCCAGGAATATCATTTTAATAATTATTTTGAAATCAATTGTTATTTTAATCTATTTTAATATTTCGCTATGAACACTTTTCTCTAATTAAACGATGTCACAACGGTGCACATTAAATTGACTGACCAAATCTAATCCATCTCATTACTTACCATATGTGACATTATTCGGACGTTTTCTTTATCGTAAAGAATATTTTTGTTCTAGTTTTGTTATTTTGTTATTTCTTTTAACAATCGCTAACATTCGACTTTTTATTGCTGTCTGACTGAAACGACGGAACCAAAGGAATTGGACTCATAATAATAATAATGGGAAATCAATTGATTTTTATCAGTTTCAATATTATCCCCAGTAATGATAATTTCGAATATAATAATGAATATAATATTGAAATAGCGCGAACATATTTTAGGCTTTTCAGATGCATTGATGGACATATTGTTGTAGATGATTGTGTTACACTGATATTATGGGTAGAGGACAGCATTAAATCATTGGATTTCATTGAGTGATTCAACCAGCTGTTCAGATCTGATCACCCATGTTTCCACAAAAAATTGTTCAAGCAAATATACATAATGTAGTGTCTGCAAAATGTTTTGAAAAGATAATATTTTTTGGCATCAGCGGATCTGTTTGTATCTTGGGTGGAGATTAATATCGATATTTTATTGCTATGATAATATTTAATTTGTTCTGATAATTATGAAAGAAACCGATAAAAAAGTTTTATTTCTGACTAGAGATGTCATTTTACTATCTGATTTGCGAAAATTTCAACGCGCAATTTATGATTTAACGTCTTTTTTTATAAGAAGGAGAATTATGCAATACAGCATATACGATATACTAAGGTATTTAATTCCTTTAGTATATCAGATACACTAAGGTATTTAAATATTATATATATATAATATATATATATTATATATATATATATATATATTATATATATATATATATATATATATATATATGGATAGATAGATAGATAGATACCTTATTTTGTATATAGATTTAAATCTATTTCGATATTTTCTTTGTCTCGTCAGTCCTGTCTTAGCTGTTTGGAAGGTGTGATTTTCCCGTTTTCCTTATCTTAAGAAAATGTCGAAATAGATTTAAATTTATACCCAAACCAAGGTATCTATTCATTTATTTATACTGATATGTAAAATATATATACGCAAATATTTATGTACGATTGAGTTCTCAATTTTGGTTGAATCATATCAAGGAAATACTTGATAACATCGACATTCACACACACATATTTTTAAAAATAAAACCGATATTAGAAGGCTATTGTTCAATGCAATGGAAAAGCGATAGGTGATGTAATTGATGTTTATTTACCTGTTTCCTAAACATTTTAGGGATAAAATCCCATCTTCAGAGGTTTCGAAGTTACGTATGTTTTTAATACGGCACTATATGTATTAAAAAACACACGTAACTCCGAAACCTCTGAGGATGGGATTTTATCCCGAAAATGTTTAGGAAACAGGTAAATAAACATCAATTTCCTCACCTATCGTTTTTCCATTGCATTGTCAATAGCCTTCTAATTTCTATTTTATTTTCTTTATATATATAATATATATATATATATATATATATATATATATATATATATATATAATGCATTAAGCAAGCTATAAAACCCTTATATAAATATATGTATATATAATGTGTATGCGAGTGTAAAGTTTTCATAGTATGTGTTTTTTGTTTGTTTGTTTTTATAAAAATCTGGTTTTAATTTGCTCGGGTCAAACAAATTTGAAAAGCTTATCATAGATATAATTAATTAATGAAGATTAGTCTCAGGGAGCCTCTCTAAACCGGAAACGACCACCTCCGATCATCTAAAAGAAAAGTAGGTCCGTCGTCATATA
Source organism: Doryteuthis pealeii (assembly GCA_023376005.1). Classification (NCBI taxonomy): domain Eukaryota; kingdom Metazoa; phylum Mollusca; class Cephalopoda; order Myopsida; family Loliginidae; genus Doryteuthis; species Doryteuthis pealeii. Next base: position 71,196,248 of record CM042158.1, read on the forward strand.
TCTGAAGTGCGTCAGATAAGGGAATGCCGATATAATTAAGCTATTTTAGCGCGCGCACACACACACACACACACACACACACACACACACACACACCACAGTACGCGTGAGGGTCTCTCTATAAAAATGACCCTGTGCCAAACTTGCTTTCATCGGGGAGGCGAAGTAAATCAGTTCTGTTTAACAGTTCATATTGGGTCAAGAAGGTTAAAATAACTGTGAGAATTAATGTAAAATCCCTTGACAATTTAATTGAATCTGTGATGTTATCACACATTCAATAAATGAAGTTTCAGTCATGAATGAAAACACATTCTAGAGAGACATTGACTAAAATAATTTACCCAACCCCTAAAACCAGTGGATATCAATGTAGAAAACAAAAACATGCAACAAAAATAAATTATTACGAAATGAATAAAATCAATGTTTACATACATGTTCATGTAGATATCTACGCACAAAAACGCACGCACGCACATACACACACACGAACGAACTAGTTGTATTTATGTTTTACATACTCTAAAAAATAAGCATTGTGTATAAATCGTAAATAAGATAAAAGCAATGTAGATAGTAAATCAAACCAATTAGGTTGAGGCAGATTGATCAGATAAACTGACTAATCAGAGTTGGATAATAACAGACCACTGAAAGATTTCTAAAACTTAGAATTTTCTTTCCCGTTTTTTCCTTTTTTTTTTTTTTTTTCCTTTTTTTTTCTTTTTATATATTCCTTTTTAGAATTCTTTAGTCTCCACATTATTTTAAGCAATATGTTATATGCAAAAGTAAAAATCTGTATCTATTTCAGTATTCCTATAAAGCAAATGCAAAAAACCAAAGATTATCTTGGAAATGAGAAAATTCTCGCTCCTGTAATTGGAAAGGAAACGTTTTAAAAAGGATGACTTGGCAAAAATTCAAAAGCTTTTGTTACAAAATTCGCTTGTTGAACTATTTCCATCTCAAATGATAAATCTTAATGGAGCAGGTTATATGTATTTTTATGCGAGCAAGATGCTCACTGCCAATATTTCGCTCTCTATACATTCGATAAGAAAAGAGAAGAGATCCGGATTTTCCGGTACATACTCACCCCCATATATATATATATATATATATATGAGATTTATGTAGGTGTACATTTTATGTAAGACATACCAAATGATACCTGAGATATGAAGCGTACACAATTGCAAATGCATTAGGGTATATATATATACATGTGTACGCCTTGTAAGATATACAAGTGATGAATCTTTTCAAGTATTATGAAATAGGACACAATACTTTACCTTAGTTCGAAGCTTAATCCGAAAAATTACTGTATTTCTGTTTTACTACAAACGACAACTTTTGTAAGCATTTGAATTTAATCAATGAACGTTTTCGCAAGTCAACTCATCTTTTGTATTTTCTATCATCTACCTGTTACTTGGTACATATACAGAACAACCTCCATACAACTGAAATTCAAAACTGATCATATCTTCTTGCTTTTTTAAAAACTATTTCAAACAGATTGAATAGAGATCGTTGCAGAAAAGTCTGCAATTAAACACGAAATCTTATAACGATCACTCACTCTCACTCACTCACAACACACACACACACACACACACACACACACACACACACACACACACACACACACACACACACACACACATATATAATATATATATATATATATATATATATATATATATATATAATAGTAATTGGTAATTTGCTTGAAGCATTGTTAAGTATGTTATCATATATTAATGATTGGAAGGCAATCACAATGCATATAAAATAAAACCAAAAAAGATGTTTTCAGTCTTATCGATTTCAAAGTAAACTTTATCTTCAGAGACGGTTTTCAGAAATGGACGCGTTTTTTGTGTCGTTATTTTATTTATTTATTATTATTTTTGTTATAAACACGCGTCTCGTGGCGTTCTTTTTTTAACGCGGAAGGTCGTGATAGTCATAATATATATATATATATATATATATATATATATATGGTAAAACAACTGATACATTAGAATTTGATGAATAAACCCATACAAACGTAAGCACAAGAAACTGCTGTAAATTACGCTTCCACTAACAAAGAACAAGATTTCGTTAAATTAGAATGAATTGCTATCCTGTCCAATATAATTTTGTCGTATAGATAAGTTATTATCTCAAAGTTCCATTTGATAGACGATTTCTTTAAACGTTGTTTATGATATATCCATTATAAATTAAGAATGCATGGACTGAATTCTTATACTTTTAACAAAAATAATCAAAACGATTGTTCGAATGTGAGGTAATGAAAACATCTAGTTTCTGAGATTCGGTCGATTTGTAACGTATCAGTAATTTTATCAAAAATGACAAAATACTGTTCAATAATATTAGTATTTTCGCTTTATAAAAACGTATGTATATATTTGTATATATGTACGAAGTAAGCTGAAAAAAATCTAACACTGGTTATTTCCCTCAAAGTTTCTTCCATTTTTCATCAACATGTTTTTTTGTGTTTTTTTGTCATATTCGAACGGATTATTTTTCATTTAAACAAATGAAGCAAAATAAAGAAAAAGCCTTATACAAACTATAAGAATATGCAGCCAAGATATAGGGATGGAGTTCGGCATGTTAGTGATGAAGAAAGGGAAAAATGAAACAGCAAAGGGAACAGAACTACAGAATCGAGAAGTTTGGACACTTGGAGAAAAAGGGAACGATAAATATCTGGGAATATTAGAAGCAGATGCAATCGAACAAACAGAAATGAACAAAAGTAAGAAAGGAATACCTCAGAAGAACAAGAAAGCTCCTAGAAACCAAGTTATGTAGCAGAAACCTTGTCAAGGGAATAAACACATCAACTGTCCCTCTCGTAAGATACTCAGGACAAGAGTGGCAGATGATCAAAGAACAAACAAACTCATGACCATGCACAAAACATTACACATAAAAGACGACATAGACAGACTCTATGTGCCAAGAAAAAGGAGGGGGATCTCGCCAACATTGAAGATAGTGTAGATACGACAATCCGAGAACTCGTCGAATACACTGATAAAAATAAGGAACGATTAATTGTAGCAGACAGGAAAAGCAATTGCAACATACTGACAAGCAGAAATACATCAAAAACTTTTTAAAAAAACAGAAATCGGAAGAAAAATAACTACATGGGTCTTCAAGTGTCAAACTCAAGAGATATCACATCAGAAGACATGGGCATGGTTAAGAAAAGGAAATATCGAGAGAGAAACCAAATCGCTTATAATCGCAGCTCAAGACAATGACATAAGAACAAACAATATAAAGGCAAAAATAGATAAGACGCAGAAAAATAGCAAGTGCTGAATGTATGGAGACAGAGACGAAATGGTTTATCATATAATAAGCGAATGCAGCAAACCAGCACAAAGAGAGTACAAGACTATGCGCGACTCTTTAAAAAAGTAATCCACTAGGAATTATGCAAGAAATTAAATTTTCACCATACATTTAAATGGCATATGCACAAGCCGGAACATGTCCTGGAAAATGAAACACATAAAATTCTCTGGGACTTCGAGGTACAGACGGATCATCTAATCCTGGTCAGGAAACCGGACCTAGTATTGATCGACCAGAATGGAGCCTGTCATCTCGTAGATTTTGCCGTCCCGGCCGACCACCGACTGAAAATGAAAGAAAGCGAAAAGATAAACAAATACTTGGACCTTCCCAGAGAACTGACGAAACTGTGGAACATGAAGATGAAGGTTGAATCAATTGTAATTGGTGTAATTTAATTATATTTGGTGTAATTTAATTATATTTCATCAAGGCAAAAGAGGAGATGTGAGTATGTATCTTACCTCAGGCTTTACAATTCCCGATCTATGACTCGAAAACAAAATAGTTAAAAATTAAAATGAAGAAGATAATGTGCAAAATATAATGATTACATTTAGATGTTTATTTAATTTTGGAAAAAGACTCATCTAATATGTATTATTTTGATTTTACGGACTGTTGCCCTCATTTTTATTGTTATGTACACAAGCTTCTTCAGGTGTTTCTTGTCGAACTAGGAAGCCTTCATGACGTAATCGGAAGTGCTTACGAACTTCGAACTGAACCTTTTGTTCAATCCACTGTTCTCATTCCGTTAACCATGACTAGGTACAAGTGTTAAGCTATATTAAAGTATTCTATGATATTATCGCCCTTGACCAGGATTGAACATGCAGCTTACGGATGATTGTCATTGCATTACCTCAACCCTTATATCTGTTGCGCCACGTGTCCAACTGGTTGCCGAAGGTTTCAGAGTTCTACAAGAAAAACCTGAAGAAGGCCAGAGGGAACATCGGTCGAAATATTGTGTATATAACAATAAAGATTAGGACAACAGTTCGAAAAATCAAAATAATACAATTTATCAAGCCTCATCTAAAAAATTCAACAAATGGTCATAATATTTCCGCCATATGTTTGATACGAGGAAATGTGTACATAGTGAAAAAATGTATAGTAAATTAATAAGCTACTCGCTTCAAACTATTATACCTGTAAACCGATATATAACAAAAAAATCCCGAGAAGAATTATAAAAATCTTAGTGATCCTTTTGCTATTTAAAAATAAGTTATTTTATTCATAAAATTGATGGAGTAAATCATAAATAGGAAATGTTTCTTAATTCTATCCCTAACAACTTTATTGTAAATAATTCCTAAAAAATATTTTCTAAAAATAATGATAAATAGTTTATGTTACTAACAAGTGTTTAGGTTTTAGCATAATAAAATATATTAAATCAATAAAGATTAACAAAACTAAATAAGGACGCCTATAGAAAGATAAAACTTTATATCGGACAACGAAAGAATTAATAAAACAAAAAATAGCATTTAATATTATTTGAAATTAATACGTTAAATTTATTTGAAACGGGTGGTTTAATCGAATAATAGAACAACTTGGATGCTAGCTTTTCCTAGCACTCTCGAAATTCATTGCTATATGAATTTAACTATTTCACTAAATTTGATAATGCATAATAAAATTACATTTCTTTCTTTTTATGAATGAATTTCTTTTAACATTTAGCAATAATACTTTTACTTATATTTATCAAAATAGAAACAAATATTAAAATCAAATTTTAAAGAACCGATATGCAAATTGGTCTTGACGTGTACACTGTAAGCCACTATTTGGTTATTTGTATGAACACAATTGCATGTTGATAACATTTAGATAAGTCCAACAGTATTTATAACAAAACTTTTTTTCTTAATAATTGAGATTTGAATAAAAAATAAAATCATGAAAAATTTGATCTAAATAACTAAGGGCATTGTGACGTCGTTGAGATATAATTTTAGTAATATACTGTATTCCTCTGCAAACCATTTCCCTGTAAGTTAGACCCTCAATTTAAATATTTTCTTTTAAAAATCCTAACCTATAATAAAAGAAATTTTAATTTAATTTAATATATACATTAACAATAATTTCGTAAATGTGACATAAAGTCCATGCTATGTCCCCATCTTTACAGTTTTGAAAAGACCTTTTGATTTATATTGTGATATGCAGTACAAACTGAAAATGAACATGTTTGTTAATATTTCAAGAGTTTTGGAGCAACAGCAACGAAACTTAATCCTTTTCTGGTGCAATGAAATATTGGGCTCGTTAATAATATTTTTCATATTTATTGATTTTTAGAACAAAACATACAGACACAAAAATAGTAAATAAATCACAATAATGATAAAAAGTACCAGTAAGATTGTATGATCATATATCTAAATATATATGCGAGTTTATGTAAATGGGTTTGTATGTATGTGTAGTTGATTATGTATGTATGCATGTACAAAATAACCGCCTATATCTGGAAGATATTATTTCTCTTTGTATACTGTGACATAAAGAGTAACATACACAACTCATGCATATATTTATACGATTTTTCACTGAAACACACACACCACACACATACACACACACACACACAAACATATATATATATATATATATATATATATATATATATATATATATATATATTCATGTTTTGGTATTTTCCCCAAAAATAATAAATACAAACAGTAATAATATGAATGTAACACAAGTCAAATCGAAAGAAAAAAAAAAGATTCCTATTAATTGAAATGATTTATAAGTAATTTGACTTTACAGAATTTATTTCACCTACTGAATATTTTTATTAAAATAATTATTTTCAAACCTTAACCCTTAACCCACATTGCAAATATTCGGAATAAAACAAATAAGTTTATGTTTTTATTGACACATGTATATTCTATTGCTTTGATCATAGTGAATATTATCCAATATTTATGAGTGTTTGGGTGTGTGTGTGCACGTGTGTGTGTGTGTGTGCACGTGGGTGTGGGTGTGCACGTGGGTGTGAGTGTTTTCTTTAATATGCCTCTTGTTTCTCTAAATAGATTTACGAGAAAAGAGAAGTTTAATATGAAATAAAAAAGTGACTAGTTATATATGTGCGGACATATATATTTCATATATGTTGTTGAATGTTTATTAGATGAAGTCCTATCGTAGTAAAGCAACATTTACATGTGTAAATAAATCTGAGAATACATTGTGTTAATACTCAAATGTAATAATAAAAATAATGGTGTTCAATGCAATAAGATATATATACATCACACCTATCAAAATAGTTTTTCGTTCCACTAGTGCCTCTTGAAACTTCAATAAAATACAGGAACACATTATCACAAAGCTACCACCAGCTTGCATACAACCATGCTTCATGCAGTCATGAAAGCGACACAATGTCAGTATTCCACAGTCCACTGACAATATTTTGGTCCAGGTAAGACGCAGTAAATAATATTGTGACCTCTATGTTAGTCTATCATGGTCTCCTTAATGGCCGATTATTTTGAAACCCAGGGAAATGCAGTGTACACTGTACAATTCGTTGATGGAATAATGGAGTAGATCGAAATCAGGGCTACTGTGAACGGTTTCTTGCCACCCACTCACAGTGGTGATTCGCGTTGTCTTTCTCTGACCATTAGAATACATAGCATATTCAAGATCAGTATATGCCAGGTCCATCATGACAGATTGCAATTGCAGTAATGACCAACATACCACGCCATTATAGAGACTCCACTAAGCAACAGTCTGTTGAGAGTCTACACTTCAGTTTCATAATGCATTCCTTTTTCATTCAAGAACTGTAATTTTAGTGGGGAATTCACATATTGCTGGTTGATATTTGCTTCTATTGCTCAAGAAAATAGCTACAGCAATTATCACAACTATAGTGCCACAACTACACCAGTTCTTGTATATTATGTACCACATAGCCATCTCGCTGAGTCCATGCACGCTGTACATATTGACATTTTTCTATATCTCACCTTACATACGTGTGTGTGTGTGCGTGTGTGTGTTCGCTGAGAAAGTTAAACAAAGAAATATAGAGAATAAATGGAATCGGCATTGATAAACCCCAAGGATTTATGATCGCATGCATTCAAAGAAACATTTCTCACTATCTTAGATATACCATTACAAGTACACATGAACACGCTTGCACACACTCTCACTTACAAATAAACTTACATAAATATATTTACACAAACAGAAACAACTTCATGTATATGTTCACAAATGCACTATATATTATATATATATATATATATATATATATATATATATATATATATATATATATAGCACTTGCATAGTCAATATATAAAAGCGTCTATAAATGCTTAACGTGGCACTACTAATGCACGTGATGTAAGCTAATCTAATAAGGTCGAAAGTTTTTGATCTTTTTATTCTATACCTTTGTTTACATCTCACCTGAGCCGCGCGTATGTTAAAGTCTTTATCCGTGTTTATCATTTTCCTACTTTTGACAACATCACTTTAAATTATATCACCTTTTTTGTCACTTTTATTTAATTATTTTTTCTTTTAATTTGTGTCTTTTCCTAGACGTATAATTCAAAATATACTCGTCAAATAGTTTGTTTTTAACTTTTTTTAATCTGCGCTTCTTTGTTTCTATTCCTTAATTTTTAAAATTGTTACTTCAACTCTATTGATGCATATCATTTTTATCAGTGAACAGTTTATTGTATATTTTCTTCTTTATAAAAGCAATTGAATTGTATTTGATTTTCAACATCATTTTTGGTAAAGAATTCAATATTTACAATAAATACTTATCTCATTTTTCAATAAATATGCCAAAAATATACAGAGAACAGTTTAATTTCTCTGTCCGTACTTTTTCGCTTGTCTTCTCCTTTCTCTCTTCATTTTCTGCTTGCCTCCTCCTTTCTCTCTTCATTTTCTGCTTGCCTCCTCCTTCTCTACACACCCTGTTTGTCCTCTTCTCTCTCTCCATACTTCCTGTTTGTTTCTTTCTATCTACACTTCCCGCTTCTCTCTCTCTCTCTCTCTCTCTCCTCTCTCTCTCTCTCTCTCTCTCTCTCTCTCTCTCTCTCTCTCTCTCTCTCAATTTAATTCTCTAAGATTCACTTCCTGATGTATTTGAGCGAGTGAAAACTAAAACGACTGCACTGAGAAACACGAGAAATTAAATAGAAGCCAATAAGCTATGGCAGAAATAATGTAAACCATGAACAACAAAGATAGAAAATTACTGGATTTATAAAAGTAATTACATAGCAATGAAATTGTACTAACAACACTTGAACTGTTTTTCTATATATAACATCAGTACGTTGTGTATATGTGTTATAATTTTATCTGTTAAATCTATTAAAACATATGCGATAGAAAAAGGCTTTGCTACTAAAGAAAACCATTGTTCATTTATCTTATTTCCTTATTTAATGTGTTTATTAATATATAGCTACCGGCATTTTTCCGATGCAAGGGAGATAAATGCGTAAATATCGTTCAAAAATTCGTCTTGATTTTGGGGTGTATATAGGTCAGAATCTACGGAAGACGTAAAAAAATATTTTATCGTGTATCTAAACGATAAGGGTCATCAGGGGAGATAACATTTTAATACGTTTGACAATCCGTACGCGAAAATTAAACATTTTTTTACGACTTCTCTTTACGATCTCTGCGCTTACCAATTAATATATTATTGTGTCAAATTTATGAGAATCAGCATATAAGGAATTCTACAATTACTACTACTACTACTACTACTACTAATAATAATAATAATAATAATAATAATAGTCTATGAGAGCCAGAAAATTTGATGAAATTCGTGGTTGGTGCAATCTTATTTTTCTTTTCTTTTCAGTTGCATTGTCATTTTCAGCAAACGCAAAATCCCATCCACTCTGAAATTAGTCGCATTTTTTCTGTCTCTACAATAGAATTATTTTTAATCGAATAAAATACAGTAGAATAAATAGAAGGAAAAATAAGTCTGATGTTGACAAAAAAAAACTCTTTATCATATGCATACTCTAAGGCAAGGAGAGTCATACTAAATGTGAACAAATATTCTATAGAAGGAAACTTGTTTTTCCTTTCTCTTTGACTGAATTGTCCTTTTCTGTTATTGCAACAACAAAAAAAATGTGGAAACTTTCCCGAAACTCTGAAGTTAGTCGCATTTTATCTCTGCAGTAGAGTTTTATTTAATCGAAAAGAATACTGTAGAAAAACAGAGGGAAACATGAGTAGGATGTCATTTTTGTTACAGGGTTAATAACCAATATTAATATATCATTTCATCTCGTGTATTTTCTCGATCCAGCGGACTATAATGCGAAAATGAAAGAAAACGACAAATACTTGAATTCCCTAGAAGATAAGGCCATGGTTAAGAAAGGGAAACCCTATGAGAGAAGATAAATCTATTTTTATTAGCAGCAAGAAAAACAATGCCATAAAGACCAATTAGCGAAATTAGATAAGACGCAACGGAATAGCAAATTTAGAATGTGTGGAAACTGAGACGAAACTTTTAAATACATAATGAGCGAATACAGCAAACTAGTACCAATGGAGTATAAGACTAGACACGACGGGGTGGAAAAGGTGATCCACCGAGAATTGTACAAGAATTAAAAGTTGACCATTCTAACAAATGGTATATGCACAAACCAAAATCCGTCCTTGACAAAGATACGCATGAAATTCTCTGCAACTTTGGGATAGAGATGGATCACATAATCCCGACCAGAAAACCAGACCTTAGTGTTAATTAACCAGAGAACTTGTCATCTATTTTATTTTGCCGTGCCGTTTATAGAGAAAACGAAAACACAGACAAATAATTTGACCTTGTCAGAGAACTAAAGAAAACTCAGACATAAGGGTGAGGTGATACCTATCGTAGTTGGTGCCCTTGGAACGGCCCTCAAAAGTTTGGAAAAAACTGGAGGAATTGGAAATCAGAGGGGAGATTGAGAATAGCCAGACCACAGCATTTCTAAGATCGGCCTGAATACTCAGAAGAGTACGGGAGACCTGAGGAGAATTGATGTCACCGATACTCCAGTTAAATACGGCTAGCTAATACTGGTAAGAAAAACTCACACAGAATAATAATAATAATAATAATAATAATAATAATAATAATAATAATAATAATAATAATAAGAAGAAGAAGAAGAAGAAGAAGAAGAAGAAGAAGAATTAACCATGGTATGGATAGACTGCAAAAACCTGATCCTGCAAATATAGAATATAGAATGTCTGAAAATTTCCAGAGAAAGTTATAAACTACATTAAAAGAAATATGAAAAAACTGGAAAGAATAATAAATCCTAGTAAAATGCCATCTTCCAGGAATAATACCACTGAATACTCAGGAAAATCAAAAGAGGCTACATATTTACAAAGTCGCAAAAAAGGGTAAACCATGTATGATACTAAAATTTTTCCAAGTATGAAAAATAATTAGAATTCCTAATACAAATTATTAGAATCTCAGTCAATATATAGGAATGGAATTTAAAGATATACAATACTTATAATGAAAAAAGAGTAAAGCGAAACAACGGAATAAATAAAAATGGCCAAAGAGGAAATCATCATTTGACGAAAAGAAACAAATATATATTTAGGAATATTAGAAGCGGACACAATCAAGCAAACTGAGTTGAAAGAAAAAAGTAAGAAAGATGTTACTTCAGAAGAACAAGAAAGCTTCTTGAAACCAAATGCTACAACAGAAATCTAATCAAAGGAATAAATATCTGGGCGGTCTTCCTTCTGAAATACTCTGGATTCTGTTAAAACTAGACGAGGAGCAACCCAGAAGTTCAGAAAGATGGACAATAGAACAAGAAAATTGATGATCATAACCCAAGAGATAACATCAATAGATCTTATATGACGAGAAAATGAGGAGGATTGTGTGGATGGAGAAATCATCGTCAAAAGCAAAATGAGATTGATTACAGCAGCCAGCGATAGTAATAGGATAACAATTTTCTTTTTTAAATCTAGAAAACAAAAATGGTCAAAAAAACAAATGCATTTATACTTTAAGTGGCAAACAAAAAATATTTTACATGGGATTGCCTGGGTATGGTTACAAAATGGGAGCTTAAAGAGAAAAACTGGTTAATGGCAGCATTTAATAATGCTATACGGTTTAATTATATTAAGGCATACAATGATAATTCACCAGAGAATAGCAATTGTAGTTTATGTGGTAATAAAGATGAAACATTTAATCACATAATAAGTGAATCCAGCAACCTAACACAAATAAATTACAAGGACAGGCATATTTGGGTGAGGAATGTAATCCATGGAGAATTGTGCAATAAACTGAGATTCCACCATAGAAACAAATGGTATATGAACAAACCAGAAACTAAAACGCAGAAGAATCTCTGGGATTTTGAAAAGAAAAAAGGATCCCCCAATCCACACAAGAATACCAATCATAGTTTAAATTAACAATAAGGATCGAACTTGTTATATATTGATAGTGAAAAAAGCTAAATGCTAGACAAATACCTGGATCTTGCTAGAAAATCGCACAAGTATTGGAAAAGTGACAGTGATATCAATCGTAGTTGAGACCCTTGTAATAATCCCGTAGAACCAGGAAAACAAACTAGATAAAGTGGAGATTAGGAGAATTGAAACCACACAGACCACATTACTATTAAGATCGGCTAGGATACGTAGAAAAGTCCTGAAGAGGAAATTTGCTGTCCCTCGGGCTTCAGTGAAAAACTCCAGTTCAAACCGATGTAAAACACGTTCAATAATAATAATAATAATAATAATAATAATAATCTTTATTATTGCAATGATGCCGCTAAACCATATACTGAAAAAATGTACCGGGGGATCAAATTAGTAATTAGATCACCACCTTATGTACATGGATGACATTAAAATTTTTGCAAAAAATGAAAAAGAATTGGAGAGCCTAGTACAAACTATTAGGATATATAGCCATCGAAAAATGTGCTATGCTTGAAAAGGGGTGAAAGAAAACTAAATAATCAGGCTTGATGAAATGAAAGACTTGGAAGCGGATGCAAGCGAATATCTCAGGAGCTAGAAACGAAACTTAACAGCAGAAATCTGATGGATACTCAGGATGGACAAAAGTCAGACAGATGAAAATTAATGACCATGCACAACACCCGTCACCACAATCAACAACTAATTACCGGCAGATTAGGGAAGAAAAACTACCATTCACAGTGCTGCACAAAATAATGCCATAAGGATTGATAAGACCCAACAACTGTTAACCATATAAATGTAGCAAACTAGAATTAGACACGATGACCACTGCAAGGCAAAATGGTATATGCATGAAAGAACGAAACGAAATTCTCTGGGGGATCACCTTATCTAGTGTTATTAACCTTGTCAACTGGTGGATTTTGCAGTTCAGGGTGAAGTTAAGGAAAATGAAAAAATTGACAAATATCTGGACCTTGCAGAGAACTACCAATTGTAGTTGGTGCACTTGGAACAGTCCCAAAAGCATTAGAAAAGGTTTGGAAAGTTTGGATATCAGAGGAAGGATTGAAACCATTCAGAACACTGCACTGCTGCAATCTGCCAGAATACTCAGAAGAGTCCTAGACCTGAGGAAACTCAGACTCCATGAAAGACCATCATAACACTGATGTGAAAACTCAAAGGAGTAAGTAATAATAATTTTGTTGAATTTAATGAGATCATTGCGGGATTATTTCTGGGTACGTTAGGTATAACGTCTTAACCTTGGGGCACTCAGTGATGTCCAAGCTCATACTTCGAATTAATGACCTGCATGATCTATTTGGTAACCATTAAATCACTACCAGGCACACCAGCTTCAAATCTATTTTCTTCGGTGCTATGAATTATATCATTTCATATATCCTTAGAGTTTTTGAATTCCAATTGTATGGTAAGGGTAGATATCCAAATATAAAGAAATGATAACAATAGGCCGTGATGTGGAGATTAACAAAATATTTCTTTTGAAAGAATATACTGATTTTATTGATTCGGGAGAAAAATAACTTATATGACTAATTCAGACTACAACACATAATACCTGGTCTGAATTCACCTCTCTTTTCGATACTACTTCCCACCTTGATCGATTCCAACTTTCTCTTATTTTTGCTTGCGGTTCTTTTACTTATAAAATAATTTACACTCCTATCTTCACGACTTCACGCGACTTATTTGCGACTTTTTTTAGATCAATTATCAAATAACTGCTCTTTTAATCGTTTCTTTTCTCCTAATTAATTTATTCTCGTCTTAATCGGCTGTTCTATACTTTGATTTGATCATGTCTATCTTTAAGTGTTTGTACAATCCAAAAGTGTCATTACTGTCACTGGAAACTGTATTAGAAAAACTGCAAATTTTAGTCACTCAGAAAAAACGTTCTGATGGAACGTTCTAAGGGAAAGGAGAAAGAAAATATAGAGAACAAAAATTCTGAATAGAATTACATAAGTAAATAAATATATAAAACAATCTTAGGACACACAAGAAAAATGAATGACAAATTGCAGAAAGAAAGAAAAATAGAATGAAAAAGAAAAAAAAAGCTAAACTTAAACAAAATTAAAGTTGAAATAATCTGATAATTGATAAGATTTTCCAATATTAATTTTAAATCGAATCTGTTCTAATAATTTTAGTTGCTTTTTATCGCAGCTAAAACTTTCTAGTTCAAAGTAACAATGTTTACTTTAAAAAATAAAATGATTAGAATATCTTGAATGATTTTTAAGATTTGAAGCAGAAAAATAAAAGTTTAATGATAAATTCAACAATAATTATAGATTGTTTCTAATTTCATATGATGACCGGATATGTAGATATGTGATGAAAAACAAAATGATTTGTATAAATTATTATCAATGAAATAAATCATTATAAGACGGAAATTATATGGTAATGCAGAGAGAATCTCCCGGAAAATGAAGAAATATTTAAATATTAGATCAGTTTTAGTTTGTAAACATTCCTTGTCTTTCCAGTAAACGTTTAGCAATTTTGGAACTATCTCAGTGAATGCAATCATATTTCATAAAAAGTTCCAAATGTTAGCAAATTTTGCATAAGAATCCAACGTTGTTTTTATTCTACTTTTTAAAATTTAAGTAAAAAAGATTTTCATATTACATTAAAATTTCAAGCAAATATGATTATTGTTGTGATGTTAATTCAACAGTAAAAAAAGAAGTCAAGTCGAGGTAGAGACAAGTGTATTTACAATAAGGTACAAGAACGGCTAGCTTGCCGCTAAACGGTAACAGTACAACCTTTTCACTCGGTGTCTCACTATTCATAGTGAGAACCGGTGTATATTCTCCACTGTAGGAACGGCCGGTACAACAATTATTAATTTGAACTTTCTTTTATTTGCCGTTTCCTGTTGCATGTTTCTGTACATATTTTTTAATCAATTTATGAACATGTTCATGTTCACAATATTAATACAAGAATGGAATATAAAATTACCTATCTCGTAAGTAAATGTATTTCCATTTCCGACATCATGTTGTACTCTTTAAATCCTGGTTATTTATAGTGCATTGTTAAGGTCATAGAGATCAATATCTAATGAAAAGGCTTCAATTACATAACACCAGTGCCATTTTAGTATGAATATAGTTTCATCGATGATGTCTGAGGCATTTTAATTTAACAGGCAAACATTAATCAAATTATCAATGATTATTATCCAAAACAGTTATCAACGAATTCCTATTAAAATTCAATTACCAATAAAATACTAGAATTATAATCAATAAAAACAAGTCAATAAAAACACACCCTTTAATATCAGACTCATTTAAATCGAAACTAATATTCTGAAAAGAAAAACACACAAAAATAATTATACATTGTTACTTCAATTGAGAAAAAGCAACAAAAATAACAAAATTATAATGATTAGTTCGATCAATTTGTTGAAAATAGTGTTATGGAAAGAAGAAAATGTCTCGTTTTTGTGAGGTGAGAGTTACAAGTCTTGTGCAGCACTTGTCAGTCATTTTAACGGACACAAATCGACATAGTTATTAATATCAAAGCATAAATATCTGTCTTTATAATTATCGGTAAATACACTTAGATAAGAGCAGAGTTGTCAAAAGGGAAAAAAGGAAGCAAATTCTAGGCGAAGAGGGTTTGTTCTTTCTTCTACTGATATTACTGGCAGCCATTTTGATAAAGCATTGTTTTTAGAGGGACTAATCGATGGCTTTTGCCAGCCTTCTGTAATGAAATTACTCGTCTCGTTTGAATGTCAACTTCAATGATACTTGTTGGGAAATGAAAGAAAACAAACTCGGATTTGTAATTAACTGATGAAAGAAATCAAAATAAAAGAACGCGCAACAGCAAATTAAATAATCTCAGCTCAATAAATTGGTTTTAGTTTGTTTTTAGTTTTTTGTTTTATTTTTTATTCTTATTTTCATTTTTTGCTTTTCCCCATTTTAGTTTTTTGTTTACTTTCATGACTATTATCATGGTCACCTATCCCTTCTACATAAGATAGCGTAGCTTTCTTTCTCTAGTTTTATTTTATTTTCCTATTCGTGTAACAAATTTCTAATATTCCCTCTCTATTGGTCTAATGTGAACTCTCTCTCTCTCTCTCTCTCTCTCTCTCTCTCTCTCTCTCTCTCTCTCTCTCTCTCTCTCTCTCTCTCGAATTTACATATGGGCTTCTTCATGAAATCATTACTGTCGTCTTTTATTATTTTCATTGTTTTCTTTTTTTCTCCATGCTTAACTTTTAAATTTCTATTTTCATGGAATCATTTTTTTTTCTATATCTTTTAAGATTCTGTTCTTGCCAAGTTTCATTCTTTATCTTCTATCTCATTGAATTTCATTCTTATCTTTTTCACCCTATTTCAACCAATTTCAGTTTCATTCCCTTTTTTTTCTTTTGTTTTTTACATCAAAAACATGTTTTTCTTATTGTACATGTCTTTATTTCTATTGCCAGTTATTTTCATTCAATGATGTTCCTTCTATCAATCACTTCACTTTTCATTTTTCTATTCTCTTATTTGTGCTGCATCATCTTGAGGAAGCCACCGCCTTCTAAATAATTTCATTAATATATACATTAATTGTGTACACTTTGTCTAACCCAGACCAATATTCTTTTATTCACCCACACTATGAATCCTTACAGATTCCCACACACATACAATATTAGTCATCATCTATAACCCTTACTAATTTGCCATCTTTATCCAATTTCTCTTCATATCTATCATCCCTTCCTTTTTTAATTATTATTTTCTTTCGTCTTCATTTTCAATCTATCTTTATCCCTCGTAATCTCTTCTCTCATTTTTGTTACTTTCTCCTTTATTCTTTCTTTCCTTTAATTTTTTGTCTTCCTTCTTTTATTTTGATCAACTTCGTTCATTTTGTTTTTTCTTCTTCGTCTTAACTTTTTATTCGATCTTTCCTTTTGTTTTATATATTCAATTTCTCTTAGAATTCATAATTCCTAATTTTAAATCTTTATTCCTCTTTTGTTATATAAAAATATATTTGTTTTTGTTTATTTTTAAATTATTTCTTCGTTGTTTCTCATTCCTTTAATCTTATTTCAAATCATTCACTTATTTGGTTTCTTAATATTTTAATCACAATCTATCCTCTGCAGACGATCACATATCATTCATTATCAGATATATCTATTCTAAACTTCACTTAACTACAAATAACTACAATTTCCATTGTTCTTTTTGTTCCAGCCCTCTTAGGAAAATGAAGCCAAAATATACGAATCTGGTTGAGATATCAAACATCCCCCCAGATAGCTTATATCTTCTTGAATAGTATATTGCAATAATTAACCATTATCAGGAATAGAGACTGCAATATCATCGGCAAGACATATTTTTGAACTGAAATTAAAAGAAAAACTCTCTTTGAATACTGATAGTTCCTTGACCCAATAGAATTCCAATTCAGCAAAGATTTGCTAAAGACACTACTGCAGAGATTATGATGAATTTTAATTCATAAATATTATAACTTTTTGATTAAGGATGTAAGAAAAAAGACAACTACCAAGAAAAATCTTTTTTAAATGGAAAGTAAATTAAAAACTAAAAATAATATAAAATATGAAAATAATTTTAGTTAATTTCAAAATATAAAAACAAAAGTGTTCTAGTCGGAATCAATCATTTACACAAAATTATTGAAAATATGATTGATTAAACGCAGATCAAGAGAAACAAAATCTTTTCGTTTGTTTCAAATTGTTTTGGATTGACTAAGCGCATAGCAAAAGTGAGTGAAAAGATTGTATGTGTGTATCTGTGTATGTGAATGTTAATGCATGTAAAAAGCTTTTGATAAATGTATATTTGTTTTGTTTTGTTTTTATATTAGCCAACATATGTCCATATAAGGGTATTTGTTAGTGCATTTGAACGTACACAAAGGCCTGTGTACTGAAGCATATGGTTAACACAGAAAATACAATGGAAAATTTCCTCCCTAGACGTGTATAAGTGTATGCATATATATATATATAAACATTGGCTAGCAAAGACAAAATATAAACAATGTCCAGGATTCTATATTATGTTTCATGTGGGCTTTTTTTTTTCGTTTTTTTTAAATCGCTGATAATGTTAGCATTTTGACATGATGCTTGAAATTTGGGATTCAAATAAATAAGTACCAGAATACACAAGTAATGATATAGTTATTTGCTAAGCTTAGCATAGCTCTGGCACAATGCCAGAAGTTTGGAGCGCTCAATGAAAATCGAACTCACTAGCAATGGTCTGCGAATCTAGCTTGCTAACTATTACATCACGTGAGGTGCCCTTAATTATGTAGGATCGTGAAAGATTGTGTGTGTATACCTGCTTCTCGAAGAATAGCTGCGTACGAATGTTTCTCGTGTGTGCGCGTGTGCGCGCGCGTGCGCGTGTGTGTGTGTGTGTGTGTGTGTGTGTGTGTGTGTGTGTGTGTGTGTGTGTTCATTTTAAAATGTTCTCTATTTGAACAAGTTAAAAGGGATGGCCAATCATTGTTAGGAGCGCACTTATTTATGCATTTATGTAATAGTTGAATTGATACATTGATAAATTGATGACACGTGGTCACCTCACATCGATTTCTATTGATAAATAATTACTTTCATGTTATGATGAAATGATTGCTGAGAAACCTTAATAATTGAGACTGAAATAAAACTTGACTCCTAAGTACAAAATAAATTTTGTAGGCAAAAAATACAATAAACTCTGAGATACTTGCGCTGTATTGCTTTTTACTTTTCTTAAATATTCAATATAGTTGTGTGTGTATTAAACAAACAGAAGATTTTTAGTTTTTTCTTTGATATATTTATTTATGTTGAATTGGGATTTGATATTCAATCTGTATTAAAACCGCATTTTGCTGCAAATATTTTAACAGATTTATTTCATCATCTATCTCAACAGTTCATTGATTTCCTATGAATTATCATCTAATATTGAATGATTTATTTAAAGATATACTGAACATTTTTAACGTTTTACATTCACAGATTCGAAACTGCAACTATATACATATATATATATATATATATATATATATATATATATATATATATATATATATATATATATGTATATATATATATATATAAGGTGTGTCAAAAAAGTAACGAGATTTTTGTACGTTTTGACACACTTGTATTCTGAGAAAATAACGTTCCATTCATTTTTTTTTTTTACTCCGGTAAAACAGAGTTCATGAGTTTCAAAAATAAAGGAAACATCTCCACATACAACGGCAACCCTCTTAAGCCAGTAGAACAATTCACGTACCTAGGTGGTAATATCTCCTCCACAGAGAGCGATATTAATACACGGATAGCAAAGGCATGGTCAGCCACAAATAGTTTATCAGTCATATGGAGATCCGATCTCCCTGACAAGCTGAAGAGACAGTTCTTCCAGGCTGTGGTTGTGTCGGTGCTGCTGTATGGCTGCACAACCTGGACCCTAACACAGGTCTTGCGAATAAGCTAGATGGGAGCTGCACAAGAATGCTGCGTGCAGTCTTGAATAAGTCGTGGAAACAGCACCCCACAAGGAAACAGCTGTACGGTCACCTGCCCCCCTCTCACAAACTATCTGAGTGAGACGGACAAGGCATGCAGGACACTGCTGGAGAAGCAAGGATGAACTCATAAGCGACTTTCTTCTGTGGAAGCAAACACATGACATGCAAGTGTGGGGCGCCCAGCAAGGACCTACATTGACCAGATATGTGAAGATGCTGGCTGCTCCGCAGAGGAGCTTCCAGGTGTAATGAATGATAGGGAAGGTTGGCGAAAGATTGTCATGGATACCCGTGCTGCATGCGCGACATGATGATCATGATGATTTCTTTTTGTAGAGGGGTAATTCGCGATGAACATTGCATTTTACTCCCTCGAAGAGTTGATATAATTGAGGTAACACTAAAATCTTTGTGAATTCATCATTCCATTTTAAGCAGAAGCAACCATTTTTTTTCGGTATTTCGAGTTAAATTTTAAAGGGTTAGATATTTCTGTTTCCCCTTCTCTGTCTCTGTCTGTCTGCCTGTCTGTCTCTGTCTGTCTCTCTCTCTCTCTCTCTAATATATATAATATATATATATATATATATGTGTGTGTGTGTGTGTGTGTGTGTGTGTGTGTGTTTGTGCGTGTGTCTGTGTGTGTATGTGTGCTCTTTATTTTGATTAGTATTTTGACACACAATTTGCCAGAGGTTCTAAAAATATCCTAACAACGAAAGTGAAAATAATATTAATATACTCGAGCAAGAATATATTTTTCTTTTGGTTATTGGTGAGTATCACGCATATTCAGAATGGTCAGCAAGATCATCCAAGTGAAAAATAATTCTGACGACATATAAGTGAGCTAAAATATTGACATAAAAGAAAAAAAATCGCTTCTTTTTCCTGCAACTGGATTAGTTTCTACTTTCTTTTTAAATATAGCTCTCCACTATTTGTGTTTTTCTCTCGTGATATCTTGGAATATCTTACGGGTTATTTCTTTAAACAAACTTATTCTGTTTTTTCTTTGCTTGTCAATCCCACAAAAGAACTCATATCCCAGCTTAACACCAAGCAACATTCTTATAATAATTACTGCGCACCTCTGAAATGCATACTCGTGTCTTCCAATATTTTGGCATTTTTCGACTTTGAGATTTTTTATTTAAAAAAATCACATCTTGTTTTATGCTTGTTTTACATTACCGATTGGTAATTCTTACATTTGTGTTTATTCCTTTCCTCTTCTTAATATTTTTGCAGGCAATTTTGAAATAGAAAATTCAATATTCTCGAATAATTATGTCACAGAAGATATTTTAAAAAGGTGAAAAATACATATTATAAAATAAAAACCCTGACATAGTACAGATGCAATATAATGGGGAAATTGTTGGTTAGCGTGCAAGATAAGATGAGATTATATTTTATTTCATAATTTTGGCGCTGAGTGTATATTGAGGTTTTGTTTGTTTTCAATAATTTTTCCATTCTATTTATTTATTTATTTATTCTAATTTTACTTTATTTTAAATTATTTACTTACGATTGTTTTGAGGATGAGTTCAGCATCAAGTCTCGAAAGATATATATATATATATATATATATATATATATATATATATATATATATATATATATATATATATATATATATATATATATATATATATCAACGAAGCACAGCAGTGAAATACATTATAAAATATGATAGCCACTGCGATGGAAAACTGCATGCCAGAAATAATTCTCTAGTTTTGTTCTTCCAGTTTGTATTTTACTGTATCTGCAATTAGATATTATAGGAATGTGGATATGGACTTATGTATGTAAAATTATGATCTTTTCCAGAATATACTTTAAGTTAAATTCGTAACATACGCACATACACATATGTATGCGTGCGTATGGTGTATTTATATATATATATATATATATATATATATATATATATATATAATATTATATTATATACTCTCTTGTACGAACAATAATATATGTACATGATTATATTTATAAATTTACATATACCCATGCTTATATATATGAATGCAACCATATGCGCAGAAGATAAGCAATATGAATAGACTATAAAAATGTATATAGATGTGTACACAAATGATTTATATATATATATATATATATAATATATATATATATATATATATATATATATATATATATATATATATATAAACATACTCATATATATGTGTGGTATGTTTGTGCGCCCGTATGTGTTTGGATAGATAGATATGCATGTTTATGTACATTTAAAATTTGGTAGCGCACTTCGCGTAATGTTTATCATCAATGAAAATGGATTTGGAGAAAAAGTTTAAATCCTTGACGTGGTTAGTTGCATTTCATTTCTCTCTAGTACCCTAGGGAAATGCATGAACTCATCTGATCCCCTTAATTATGCATAAATAGTTGTATAGTTGTTTTTTAGCATTGTAACTCGCTTAAAATCGACTTGTAGAACATCCTGGCTGTGATGGCAGGATTGATTAATATATACCTACACTTACATATATATATATATATATATATATATATATATATATATATATATATATATATATATATATGCACATGATATTTATGGTTATGTTTGTTTTGGGAACCATCTGGATACCAAAGAAACCCTGCCTTCTTACAATATAAGACAATTATCTAAATGAATACATCTTTTCTTATCTACATACTATATACATATCTATGAATAATAGGACCACTTAATGACAAATATCTATTAATTGTTTTTCCCTATTATCTTTCATATAATCTTTAAGTTTAATGTTTCATGGAAAAGAAAGTATAAGTTATGCCATCTAACATAATGAGTGGGAAAATGAAAATGCATAAGACAAAATTAAAGTTGTAACATCGTTTGTTGATGATAAGGTGAAATATATTATTACAATTTTCTTAATAATCATGCAATTGGCAAAACCTTTGCCACCAAAAACCTCGGCCACAATGATGGCGCTATTTAAATTTGATTGATCATAGATGACAATATCTTATGTAATTTTATGTTAAAAATGTGCTACTTACAATGTTTTATTAACAACAAATGCCTTCTTATATAAACACATATGTGAGCAAAATGAAAACTGAACAAACCTATGAATTCACAAATGGTTAGAAACGGCATCCATCTGTTTTATCTAATTAGGAAAAGTCTCCTGAAGAAATATTTTATATTATTAGATGAAAATGATATGCGTCGTTCATGACTACTTAATGATAATAACACACCATATTAAGTGGCCTATACAATGAGGAATTTAATATGGGATGGTTCTTTTATTCACCCAGTCACTTAAAACATCATTCAAAATTGATAACAAAGGATTTGAATTAATATCAAATGCTCTAAATATACAACTACAAATAATATCCGCCATATTAGAGAAAGTTAGAAAGGTTTTATTAAAGCAGACAGAATTCTTTTTGCAGCATTTATCTACTAATTATCTTCTGAATTTAAAAAGAAATGCATGATCCATTTTAGGTCCCTATGTTAAAAAGAAAATTTCAGTTATTTACGTGTACATCTTATTATAATGGAGATTGTGTGCTTTTCTGTCTGTAACCGAAACTATATTACTACTCATATCACTATTACCTTAGTTATTGACATCACATTTTCCATGATTGTATTTTTATTTAAACCTCAATTATTAATAAAATTGATTTACATTATTAACCATGTCTACATACTGACAACATGCAATTATATTTATATATACAACAAAATAGTGGTTTACAGTGTGAACGGGAAGGCTAATTTGCATATTGATATTAAAAATGTGATTTTATTAAATATATGCTTAGTATTATTGATTTCTAACTGCTTGGTTTTATTCTAATGAATATAATGAAAAATCTCTTCAATGAATATTAAATGAAATCCATTAACAAGATAAAATAACTGTCATTTTATTCTTTACTTCCTCTTTTAACTAAATACTTAAATTAGAAAAAATAACAATGAAAGACGAGAGTGATGGAAGAGTAAGTTTCAGTTGTTCTATTTTTTATTATACTCCCTCTGTTTCAACTCTTTTTATCCGTATTCTTATTTAGTTTCATTAGCCTTTCTAATTTAATATAATATTTTATTACATTAAACTTAAATACTTGCACCCGGAGGGTGCATATATCTGCTAGTTGCTATAAATATATAACGCTGACTTGGTTATTAGTGGTCAAAAACCAAAATCCTCTTACAATATTCTGCTCAAGAATCATTGCTAGATATAATGTTTAGTGTTATAGACGTCCTGTTTAAAGTAATCTGCATCTCCTATCACCCCTGACTGTGAAAGTGACAACAAAACAAAAACTGTAGCAGTAATATTCTACTAGTTACAGTAACTTAAATACTTAAGTCTTTTCTAATTAAGACTTTACACTCAGTACCAAATCACTGTATAAGTTAAAGTCTGCCTCTCTCTATTCTTTTATATGTCCCAGAATTTTAGATTGTATGCCGAACATAAAATGCCTAGAAGTCTTCCATACACGCTGTCTTCAACGAATATTTGGCGTAAACTAGCGCTAATATATTCCTTATGGCATTATCCTACAACAGACAAACTGCTCGAGCAATGAGTTGATGGCTGTCCACAGGCTTTTGAGGTTTTGAGTTGGTGGACAACCATCTGGATGCCTATAAACCGCATTCCCAGACATATTCTACATCTGACAATAGGAAGGTCAGTGCACTTCTGTATATCAGAAGAAGCGACACAAACCACATTAATAATGTCCTCTAGCGATCTGAGATAGCCCTAAACAATCTAATGATTCAAGCTTCCAAGAGTATAATGTGGCGCTAAACCTAGAGAAAGACCATCATGAAAGATATTTCTGGCGAAGGAACCCCTCGAACCTAATGGAATTCAATGCCACACACGAGGAGAACAATGTGGTCTAAGAAGCCACGCGAGAGGAAATGAATGCAACAACAACAACAACAACGTCAACAACAATAATGATCGGGGGATATAATATATATCTATATTCATAGTAACTAAAAAAGTTATTACAAAAGACCACGATCAAAAATCAAAATAAATAGATAATATTCAAACTTTTCTTGCCATTTAGATTTTCATAGTAAAAACTTAAACACCATTTGGTTTGTCAAACCCTCGTTCAAGAATATATATATATATATATATATATATATATATATATATATATATATATATATATATATGAAATGGAAGAATAGATATATAAACGTTGGTAAAACGTGTTTTTATAAATTTCTTAATTCCGACCGCTTACGGCCTCCGGCCATCATCAAAAGATATTTATTTCATGTTGACTTCATCATTGATTCCATTTCAAGAATGAAAGGTTTATGAATGAAATCAAAATATGAATGAAAGGAATATGAATGAAAGGCTTATGAATGACAAGGAGTTTGCTTTACGTTTAAATGTAATTTAAACTTAAGCTTAAACGCCGTTATCTTTCGATTTTTGCAACTGTTCATGAATTATTTCATTTCCTCGAAGATGTCATTAAACCGTAAGATAACTCTATAAAATGTAATGAAATTTTAAATAATTGAATGTACAACGTTGAATTAAGAACTTTGGGGTTAAAATGTAATGTTTTGTGGTTTAAATTTATTGTTCTGTCCATTAAGTACTTCAAGATGTAATATCTATCTATTGTTTTTTTAATTATGTGATTGTTTTATCCTCTATCATAGTGAATTTGGCATCTCCTTAAAGTTATATTTTGTTAAGCGGAACACTTTTCCAATTGGGAGACATTTATGGTTCAGAGATTTAATTCTGTGTCTATAGATGTTTATTCTATAAATAAAAGGCTATTTTAATTCCCCTATAAATTGTTTGGAGGAAATTCTAAAAGGTTTTATTTTTTCTTTGTATTGCAGTTTGATTCATTGTAAATTTTAAAGGTCTTATTGTTTATAGAACTAGCGAATGAATCAATGCAATTGATATGTTTATAGCAGTCTGTTTCTACCCTTCCATGGTTGGTAGGATTGTACTTTTTTCTTTTGTAGATTGGCTTCTTATAACTGCTGTTTAAGATCTTGTTACTTCCTATAATATCACTAAGATTTTGAGGCCAACGACATGCAAGCATATCCGGTTTTAGAACCATATCTCTCTGTTTGGATCATATTGTAAGGATTTCCGAGGGATTCTTAATCATTTGTGCCAATAGGGTAAGGACTCTATTAAATGTTTTTATCAAGCGAATACGGTTTGATTGTTTTGGGTTTTTTTTTTGGGGGGGGGGGGTAATCATAAAGCTTCATTTCTTGTAAATGTGTTGACTGTAAATGGGATGTTCAATATAATTATTTTGCCTACATTTATGTGTATGCCCATTCGTTTTGTTTACACTTAACTTTTTAACCTACATCGAGCAGACCCTAACCATAGTCTTATAGATGGTGGATGAAACTTTGGCACAGATCAATTTTCTGCTCCCTCCTGTCTGGCTGTGTTCGATGGCTAAAATTGCCAGTAGTTTGGTTTGGCCTCAGCTTGGCATGGGGATTCTTTTTTTAATATTGATATGCCCGTATGTACATGTATACACATGCATACGGAATACAGCTTATAGTACCACAGAGAAATATATCAGGTGTCGACAAAAGAAATAGTTTTAAAAGTTTATTTCAAAATATATAAGATATTGACAAACACGGTACACAGTTTTGTAGATAAATAGTCGACACATTGTTGAAAATTGGCATCATTCAGACTTTGCAATAACTGCAATTTGTAAGTAAGCATTTTCCACCGTTCCAACAAAATTGTGAAAATTCATAGTGTACGATTATAGGTTGGGGAGTTAACTAGTACGTTGTAAATTCAAACAAACTAAATGCCATATCAACTGCTATAGTAATTAGCAACCAGTTTGACAATTGAACATGCCCTACACTCATATGGGAAATATTGTGAGTGATATATAATCTGAATGGATAAGAGAATTAACAATTTTTTATCTGGCTTGTTCACACCGAGTTTAGAATATTCGGTTGATGATATTAATCAATTATGGAAAGTTTCATATATAAATAGTTTTTAGTGAGTTTTAAAGTCCGGCAAATACTATAATTAAAAAAGGGAATAAATTCATAACATTTTGAAAAATATAATGGGAAGCCAATTTTTCCTCAATACTGAAAAGGATAAAGACAAAATCTTATTAGAATAGTAAGTAAATTAAATCTAGTCTTAACTATTTTTAATATCAAATTGTTTTTGTGGAGAGAGGAAATGTCTTCTTTTTTCTGTTCTTTCCTTTTTTTTTCTATCTCTAGCTTTCCAATTCATTCCTTTGAACAGACTTTAGCGAAACTTCAAAAAATATCCTTAGAAGGGAAGGGAATACAATGGAAGCACTGACAAATAAGGTGTACGGTATAAGAACCTAGGTGATGTCTTTGTGTAATTTCAAGTGAATATCGCCGCTAAACTAACTGAGTATCGCCCACGGCACATAGGCAGTTGCTTGAAAGCATCACGTATATCTTTCTGACACAACGCTACAAAATACTCTGTTGAATTTGCCTTTCTTTTCAGCCTTCTCACAATTAAACTTTTTATCTTTTTTATTTCTTTTCATTCAGTCTTTAGTTTTTGCTTTTTCCATTTCTTTCTTATCTATCTTAACTCTGCACCCCTATATTTCTCTTTCGTTTACATTCAGTAAATTACATCGTACTCATAACGTTATTTCATTTTTATTTTTTACTATCACCATTTTTAGATTTTCTGTACTTTCTTTCCCTATTTACTTTTATTTTGCAACACATTAATATTTTCGACTTATCTATTATATTTCTCTTTCTCTTGTCATTCTATTCAATACATTTCATTTATTTTGAATTTTAGGTTTTTTGTCCCTTTTACAATAAATCAGTATGCTAAAATTTCTCAAACTTTCAATTCATTTTCTTTCTCATTTTGCCTATACCTTACATATTTTCTCTTAGTTTTGTTGATTTCAACATAATGCTATTATGACACTTTTCATTTCTCTTTTGTATTGTCTTTATTTTCTATCTGCTTCTGTTTTTCTTGCATTCTTTTTCTATACATTTCTTTACATTCTAACGTCATCAGAATCTGTCATTTTCTTTTCTTTTTCTTTTTTTTTTTCGTTATTGATAATGCTATTTCTTTCTGTGTTGGTCTCTTCTCTTTCTCGCTTCATTTCATTTATTTCTATATTTCTATTATGTTCATGGCAAAGGATTTCTTCTTTTTTATCTCCCCAACTTGTCACATCTTTGTCTGTTTCTCTTTTCCACTTTCCCAGATTTATTTTAATTCTATTCTTCCTGTGCATACCCCACAAATTCCCATTTGTTTTAATTCTCTATATTCATATATTTCCCCGTTACAGATCTGCTATTTCCGTTTTCTATCTCTTTTAGCTTTCTTCACACTTGCCACTTTCTTACCAACTACTTTTCTGACCAGACTCAATATATTTATTCCTATCTCTTCCCACATTCTAAATAATTTTTCTTTTTTCACAAACTAGCATTTACTTTTGAAACATTGATCTAAAATATCTTAATATTAATTGAATCTAAGCTTACCAACTATTTCAACTGGTATGTATTCCTCAAAATGAAATCACTCAAATCCTATTTATTATTTCTATGACCCCCGCCTTAATGTTTGGTCAGGTTTCCATCCCGGCTTGAGTAAGGCTGCAAATGTCTAGCTACACTGAAGAGACGTGATACGTCGAAACACGGTGTTGTGGATGACACAGTCACACACACACACACACACACACACACACACACATATATATATATATATATATATATATATATATATATATATATATAATCTTATTATAATATATAATCTTATTATAATGGAGATTCGATGTATATCTGTAACCGAAACTACATTACTATTTACGTCATAATATCCTCAGGAATTGTGTAAGCTTATTAATCAGTATTTCATTTATAGTCCAACTCATTAATGCATAGAATAAATAACAATCCTGTATCATGTATAATCAGAAATTAAGTATGCAACATTAAACGGTCCGCATTGTTTATTAAAACAAGTTTTGATAAATACATGTTCGGTATTATTGATTTATATATAGTTTGTTTTATTTTGATATATATTTAAAGTTATCTAACAGATAGTTTTACGTGAAAAATATTTATAAACAAGAAATAGTCACATAATCTCCTACTTAAATTTGAAAATGATTGTGTATCTAACCATATTCGGTTTAGGTTTGCGCATGTCCACTTTTCATTATGAGTTTAAATGTAACACCAGTTTAATCATTGATTCTTACCGTTTCTACTTAAAAATAAATTGGGCAACAAAAACATATACTTAC
>CM042158.1:71230185-71277685 GCA_023376005.1 Doryteuthis pealeii
GTCTCTCTCTCTCTCTCTCTCTATCTATCTATCTATCTATCTATATCTCTCTCTCTCTATCTATCTATCTATCTATCTATCTATCATCTCTCTCTCTCTCTCTCTCTATCTATCTATCTATCTGTCTCTCTCTCTCTATCTATCTATCTATCTATCTGTCTCTCTCTCTCTCTCTCTATATATATATATATATATATATATATATATCTCTCTCTCTCTCTCTCTCTCTCTCTCTCTCTCTCTCTATCTATCTATCTATCTATCTATCTATCTCCCACTCTGTCTTTAAAAACGAAGTTATTTTTCATTTTTCTTCATTAAAGATTACTTATTGTATGTGATGTTTTATCCACGATAAAATAATTAGTTATTTACACAAGGAAAAAACGAAAAGACGTTTAGCGTTAAGAAACCTACTCAGATCATAATTAATACACGAGTAATTTATTTGAAACAATTATTTTTGATTGTCTTTTTCGTTAACGTAGATTAGCAGCGAGATAAGAATTAAAAAATAATTGTATCAAAGTAATGAATATGATTCAGGTGCATATAGACATTATATTTCCTTTTATTCTTGAATGTAAGAAATTAATCTGTTCAACAATATATTTTAAGGTTGTTTTAAAAACAGGAACATTTGAAGATTAAGTGACAATGATAGTGGGAAAGTTGAAAAGATGAAAAGAGAATTAAAACCTAATAATTTTGAGGAGTGAAAAATCCTAAGCAAAGGAGGGAAGATCAAAATGGATAAAAGTGTCATTTTGAAATAAATAAATAAAGAAAATAATTGAAAATCAGGTTGGAACATCTATTAATAAAATTAAATTTCTGCTTAAAAAAAAAGAAATATGAAATTTAAAACAAACGATGGGTCACAAAAATAGACTAATATACAAATAAACATATATTTTTTAAATAGTAAAGAAAGAGAAAATTAAGTTGATTTGCAAGAAGGAAGGAATTTTAAAAAACGCAATAAGATAAATAAAAGAACAAAGAAAAGTTATTTCATTTTCCATATATAAATTAACTACTTATATCTAATCAGCACCTGTGAAATTAGATAATATTTGCTTTGATATTTCCAGTTTAATTAAAGACATTCTTCTGTTAAAAGTAAATAATCTTATCGTTTTTAGACTCTCTAGAATGCTCTTTTCTTATCTGTATTTGTTGAAGAATATTTTCGGACGCGTCCGTTTGGAGCAAAGATATCCAAAGACACTTTTCTTGATAGCGTAAAAGAAGAATTCAATGAAAATAGGGAGAGAAAAAAGAATAAAGGATAATCCTTAGGCTAGATTAGAAGGTATTCATTTTGAAAGTTTCAATTTTATGCTTTGTCAATTTGGTCTGCTCGGAATAGCATTCAGACATATTTAGCCATTTTCATTGACAAGAGTGAATTGCTCATTCTGCACGAAAGAAGAGAAATGCAGAAATGATTGTGAAATGTTTTCACGTTTCATTAGTGTAATCAGTCATCATGCTTTACAACCACTATAAATAGCCATGTTATATATTTGCAGGTCTTCAAGGTCAAACATTATTAATTAATCGTAGAGAAATATATTGAGTTGTCAATTAAGAAGTAAATTGTTCTTTTACTTATGCCTTTTGTATTATCATCAATAATTACATTCCAAAAATATTATCCTTTAAAACTTTATTCTTTAAAAGAATGAAAACTTATGAACACCTTGCATTTTATCAATTTAAATTTTATGAATCCAAAATAAAAATTTCTAATATAGCATCTATTGTTTGAAATTTACTAAGTGTGATAATAATCACAGTTCATCGGATTTTGATATACAAATAACTAAGATGCGAATCCTTTTGAAGAAAATATCTACTTAATTCTTATGACTTGGAAATTAATACTTATTACGAGAAAAATGAATTAAAATTATATTTTGAAATATGCTTATCAAAATATTACCAATCATGTAATCACTAAATAAACATCGCTTTTAATCATATTTAATTATACATAAGATGTTTTTTTTATTGATTAAACTTAGAATTACAGTAAACAAAAGTGGGAATCGGTAATAAACTCAAAACTTGTGATATTTTATATATACTATTTCTTTGGTCTGAAGATCGCATAAGCGAGAAACTATCAGTAACCAAGTGTTGACTCCATATCTAAACAACGGAAAATTAAATATATGAATTAATATATAGATGTAAAGTATATATATATATATTATATATATATATATATATATATATATATATATATATATATATTTGTATATACACATGTATATATACGTGAGTATATATCTGTATATATACATACATGTAAGAAATATATATATATATATATATATATATATATATATATATATATATTTGTATATGCACATGTATATATACGTAGGTATATATCTGTATATATACATACATGTAAGAATATATATATATATTTATAAGAATATACTTATATAGATACACGTATGAGAATATATTTATATATACATATACACGTAAAAGTATATATTTTATATATACACGTATAAGGATATATCTTTATATATACACGTATTAGAATATATCTTTATATATACATGTATTAGAATGTATTTATATATACATACATGTATTAGAATATATTTATATATGTACATGTATAAAAATATATTTATATATATACATACATGTATGAGTTTATATTATATGGTACATATGTAAAAGTATATGTTTATATATACATGTGTAAGTATATGTTTATATATGTATATGTATGCATAAGTATAGGTTTATATATATATACGTGTATAAGTATATATATTTTATATACGTGTATAAGTATATATTATATATGTAAGAATATATATATATATAATATATATAACAATATATATATATATATATATGCACGTATAAGTATATATTTATATATATACGTATAAGTATATATATATATATATATATATATATACACACGTATAAGTATATATTTTTATTCATATACGTATAAGTGTATATTTTATATATACATGTATTAAAATATATTTTATATATACATATATTAGAATATATTTACTTATATATACATGTATTAGAATATATTTATATATACATGGATAAGAATATATTTATATGCATACATGTATACGTTTATATTATATAAGTATATGTTTATACATATACATCTATAAGTATATGTTTATATATATACATGTATAAGTATATATTATATATATACATGTATGAGTATATATTATATATATACGTGTATATGTATATATATACGTGTATATGTATATGTATATATATAAGTGTATATCTATATATATATGCGCGTATACGTATATTATATATACATATATATTATATATATAATTGTATAAGTATATATTATACGTGTATAAGTATGTATTATACGTGTATCTGTATATATATACGTGTATAAGTATATATGTATATATATACGTGTATAATTATATATGTATATATACACGTGTATAAGTATATATTAAATATATATACGTGTATAAGTATATATCATATATATACGTGTCTAAGAATATATTATATATATATATATATACGTGTATAAGTATATATTATATATATGTGTATATAAGTATATATTATATTAATACACGTGTATAAGTATATATTTTATATACGTGTATAAGTATATATTATATATATACGTGTATAAGTATATTATATATATATACGTGTATAAGTATATATTATATATACGTGTATAAGTATAAGATATATATACCTACGTGTATAAGTATATATATATACGTATATAGGTATATTATATATATACGTGTATAAGTATATTATATATATATACGTATATATATATATATATATATATATATATATATATATACGTGTATAAGTATATTATATATATACGTGTATAAGTATTATATATACTAGCAAGTATTTAAGTTTTAATATAATAAAATATTGTATTAAATTAGAAAGGCTAATGAAACTAAATAAGAATACAGATAAAAAGATTTGAAACAGAGGGAGTATAATAAAAGATTTGAAACAGAGGGAGTATAATAAAAAAATGGAACAACTGAAACTTACTCTTCCATCACTCTCGTCTTTCATTGATGTTTTTTCTAATTTAAGTATTTAGTTATAAGAGGAAGTAAAGAATAAAATGACAGTTATTTTATCTTGTTAATGGATTTCATTTAAGATTCATTGAAGAGATTTTTGCTTATATTCATCAAAATAAAACCAAACAGTTAGAAATCAATAATACTTAGCACATATTTATTAAATTCGATTTTTTATTATCAATATGCAAATTAGCCTTCCCGTACAAACTGTAAACCGCTATTTTGTTGTATATATAAATATAATTGCATGTTGTCAGTATGTAGACATAGTTAACAGTATTAATAATGTAAGACAATTTTATTAATAATTGAGGTTTAGATAAAAATAAAATCATGGAGAATGTGATGTCAATAACTAAGAGAATTGTGACTTGAGTAGGAATATAGTTTCGGTTACAGATAGAAAAACACACAATGTCCATTATAATAAGATATATACGTGAATAAGTATATTATATATATACGGGTATAAGTATATTATATTTATACGTGTATTAGTATATTATATATATACGTGTATTAGTATATGATATATATACGAGTATTTATATATAAAATATATACGTATAGTTGTATATATATACGTGTATAAGTATATATTATATATATACATGTATAAGTATATATTATATATACATCCATATACAAGTATATATATATATTTTTTGTACATATATATTCATGCATGGGTAGATATTTATGTATGCATAAATGTGAATGTATATCAGTATATATTTGTGTATGCATATATATATATATATATATATATATATATATATATATATATATATACATGAAAAGTAAAAAAAATAAAAATATTGTTTTTTAAGCATGAATAATTGCATGTGTAGGTGTCAAAATGGATTAATATTTAAATACACAAATGACTTTCCGGTTGTGTTAATTGATACAGGAGATATTTATACTAATTGTTATATTGCCGGTTCAGACAGATGTAGATTATTTTTTAAGTTAATGGATTTTTATTGGAAGATATTTTATGTGTTGAAAAATATTCAGAAAATTATTTACTAAGGATGATTACTAAGGGATTTGATATTTTAACTAAAATGAAATTGCATTATTCTTAAATTGTGGCGAGTCGTAGGTAAATTGAATTTTTGATTTTTTTTTTGTATGTATTGAGAGAGGTTAGGTATTGGTGTGTAATTTGTGTTTTTTTTTTTTTAATGGGATGATAAAGTATTTTGCTGTAATAATCAACAGACTCCACCCTGATGTTAAGAAATTAGCCAGAAAAGTTGAAAAGATCGAAGGAAACTCACCAGACATGAATTGTCTGTCTTGTTTAACACCGTATGCATTATAAGTAAAGTAAAGTAAAGTCGACGGGGTGGCCTAAAGTCGATATCAGCCACAGCGAGGGAGTCTATTTCCTTTTCAATAGCGCTAGACCAAGGAGATTATTTTAGCGTCTGAGGTGGAGCGCCACACCTAATATCAGCTCCTTACTTTACCGCACAGATCCCTGTGCTACTCATACGCTGAGTTGGCGAGGACCAGTAACGAACTAGGAACCTTGTGGTTTCTAGCCAAACGCTCTACCGACTGAGCTACGACGCAGAGGAACTGAACATGCAACACTGTTGTCTTTCTTGTGCATGCGACTGTCCCTATGCGCACCTCATTGCCATGTTCAGTTTTGGCTTGGCAGTCGTTTTTGCGAGAGCTTCTGATTGACGCTTCCGCCAAGTGTGAGCTCAGCGCATTTATTCGCTTTCATGATGCAAAAAGCATAAAACTTATTGAAATTCATCGCCAATCTAAAAAAAAAAAAAAATAAAGTATGGCGAGTTGTGTATGAATGTCAAAAATGTCCGCATATGATTTAGGGAGTTTATAACGATGATGAGTTCCAAAGCATCCTCAATCTTATGGCAGTGATCTGGTATGACATAGGCATACAGCAACTGCCACAGGGCATACCAAAATGAATCTACAGAAATAACGATTATGTAGAAATATATACATGTTCAAACTTTAAAATGTTGTAAACATCATTGACGACAATAAACTATAAACGTTGGTAGGATTTCTATTTATTTTGGAGACATTAACCTTGAGATTACCCTTTTACACACACACACACACACACACACGTGTTTCCTCAGTGTGGCTAGACATTTTGCAAGCTACCTAGAGCCGGAATTGAACTCCGGTCGGTTTGGTGTCAGTCCGGCACCTCAACCATTAGGCTGTCTTCACTTACAGAATGGGAAGGGGATTTTAACTGTTTTAATACACACATCGCTTTGTGTGTAAAGGCCGTCACAGAGTGCTCCATTCAGATACACGTATATATATATATATATATATATATATATATATATATATATATATGGGATTACTAATGGAAATAAGTTTTAGGTTTTGTATACTTATCGTATTTGTAAGGTGATTTTGTATTTAACCATGCATGCATAATGTGTCTATGATTTTGTCTTTGCGCAGACATAAACATTTTGACCTGGAAACAATTTATCTTAATGATCAGTTTCTCAGACTGGTCTTATTTATTGGCAGACAAAAAACGTATGTGTAAATTCGATTGATATTATGCCCATAAATCCTATTTTTATATATCATTTTCCTTTTTTAGGAAAATTTATTTTCTGAACACACACGCACACACACACAATATATATATATATATATATATATATATATATATATATATATATATATATATATATATATATATATCCTTTACCGATTGTTTTAATGAACAAATGATGTCTGTTCCAGTATTTTGTGCTATTCCTTGCTGTGAAGATGCGAAAAATTCATTGCACAGTGATAATTGTCCACAGAATTATCAAGTATACTTTTGTGTGAATTCAGTTTATATATTTTGAGGGATTTTTTGTATTTTTTCTTCCTGAAATTACAATTAAATTCTTAAAATTTGCGTTGCTTTATGGAATTACCATTTGCTTGAAATTACTTTATTGGATGGCATTCAATTTAGCCAAAACTTTATTCGATAACGAACAAATTTATTCGACAGTTCAACCGTGACAGCAGCAATAAAGAAAAATGCTACAAGAAAGGCGCAAAAAAACTAATTGAAGTATTCTAAATTTGTCCTTGATCTTAAAAACAAAGGTTCGGTAATTTTGGTTGCATTAAGTTTTCAGAAATTACATTTGTGTTTCAGGTCGGTCATTAGGTTAAAGCACACATTATATAAAAATCGGTTTTATAAATATGTACATGTTAATATTATATATATATATATATATATATTATATATATATATTGTGTGTGTGTGTGTGTGTGTGTGTTGAGGATTAAAATATCATAATCCTGTTAAACTGTCAATAAAATGATTTCTTACACAAAGTCTATCTTCGCGTTACCGCCAGTTTCATGAGCTATTCCCACTTATCAGATTCATAATATGATTATTCTCTAAACCCAGATTCACTACATATTCATATCCTGGAAGCGCAAATTCCGTCAATAAAGTTGCAGGTGCGACAGTTGTGAACAGAATATAGAGATATTTTTATGGAATAAATAAATATAGAGATATTTTTATGGAATTTAATACTTTTTAAAACAGAATGGAGCAGTTGATGCAAATTATAAAGTCTATATGTAAGTCTATGCAAAACCAACTATTGAAACAAGTGAATTCTTGAGAAACTACGAACAAATCAAGTCGTGCAAGAAAGAGTGAATTTCAAACTCTCTCGCAGAATGTTGTTATGACCCCGACAACGCCATGACGTTTCCAGCATACTTTAGGAGATACAAATCGATCTTTTCTAAAAGGTGTCTACTTTGGTCCGACGAAGAAAAACTTACATTGTTACTTCAAAAATTGGGTTCACAAGAAAATACAAATCTGATACTACCTAGAAAATCAGAACAAATTTCGTTTGAAGAAACCATTAAAACGTTGTCTAGAATCTTCGACGAACGTGATAGCCTCTTCCATACGCGATATAAATATCGTCAAACAGGAAAATGAGGATTCTGTTTCTTACGACGGTACGGTCAACTCTCAATGTGAACTGTTTAAAATAAACGAAATTTCTAAGGATATGTTTAAATGTTTAATATTCGTACAAGGGCTAACGGCACCCAATGACAAGGACATCAGTTTCAGAATATTAACAATCGTGAAATAGGACGAAGAAATCACATTACAAAAAGTAACTGAAAAGTGTCAATGGTTACTTAACATCAAACGCGATAACTCACACATCAAAGAAAAAATATATCGCACGTATAAAGGATAAAACAGCAAAGTGTCCCCAAAAGTAAAGAAAAAAAATATCAATGCAAAGTTTGCGGTGGTAAAGAAGTGACTGTTATTTTAAAAATTAAATGAAAGACAAGGGGAAAAGAAAATACGTTGATATTAAAATTAATGGACAAACGGTACGATATTTGTTAGACACGGGTAGATATATTTCAATTATTGACTGACCTGGAAATAAATAGGTCGACCGAAACTACTGAACATTGCTAGAGGCGTATCTGGAAATAAATTAAAATTTAAAGGCAAATTTAAGGCTAGCGTGTCTTTTGGTTGAAAAACGTATAATTCAAAGGTTTACGTTGTACCAGGGAATAATTCGTGTCTTCTCGGTATTAACTGGATAATAGTATTTGACTTATGGGAATAAACTCTTTCTGTAATAAATGAGACGCTACAGAAAAAAATAAATCCAGACAAACAGAGGAATTTTTAACTGACCTAAAGAACGAGATTCTTCAAGTATTTTCTGAGGGTTTAGGTTGTTGCACGAAAATCGAAGATTCGAAATTAAAGAAAGCTGTAAAACGGCTACATCCAAATCCAAAAAAAGAAGAAATATTAAAAGTTAAATTCCAACGGAAGAATCTAGCTCAGGGGAGAGATGATATAATGGAATAACCCATCTTCCTCGTACCTCAGCAGTGGTGGTGGTGCTAGCCACTATTTAAGTACACACAGATCACTCTGTGTGGGACTTGTGTAAAGACTCACCTCAAATACTCCCGTGATCGACCACTCGGTATAACTGGTCATTACAATATAACAGAAGTGTTTGTGTATGAATTCATTTTTTAATTCGTTTTTAGCAACAGTTTTAACAGGATTTCAACACACACATATGCATATATATATATATATATATATATATATATATATAATAAATATATATATGAGTTTTTGTATATCTATTTAATTACATGGATACTTATTTGCGAACATTTGATTCATGCACTGCTTGATGCGGCGATCATCAGATAAGAAACTATATATATATATATATATATATATATATATATATATATATATATATATATATATATATATACAAAAAGTGATATAGATATATATTTTTATCATTACATAATTGTTCTATCACAGATAGTGAGCAGTCTTAGCTATATATACATACATACATACATACATACATACATATATATATATATATATATATATATATATATATATATATATATATATATATATATATATATATATATATATATATATATGGACATGAAATCAACCGGCGCTTGGTAACCGACAGATTCTCGCTAATGCAATTTTTATTGATATTGAGCATTTACTTATAAATATAGCGCACTATACTCTCTCTCTCTCTCTCTCTCTCTCTCTCTCTCTATATATATATATATATATATATATATTATATATATATATATATATATAATTTATTGAATCAACAAAATTATTGTTTAACAGAGCTTATTTGTTAAGCATTCTATAAAACATAAACATGGACGTCTTATTTTTTTTTTCCATGATAAATTCTTTGTACGAATCTGTACAGTAAAGACAAATACACATAAATATGTCTATATGCAAATTGTTTCTCTTCTGCTAACTTTCTCTTGCCTTATCTACAAACTAATGAATGTCAGTTGTTTTGTCCGTTTTTGAGCATTTCGCCATCCTTTGGGAGTAAGCAAATAAAACTTGCATAAGACGAATAAAAGACACGAAGAATTTCCGATGAAGGAATTTGAAAAGAATGAATAAATCAATGTATGATAGAAAAAATAAGGTTATTGTATAACAAGGAAAATAGATAAATGAATGGTTTAATAAAAGAAGAAATGGGAGAAGTTGGCGTTAAACTTTTCACTAGTTATGATAAAGGTGAACTGATCAACATGTCGATCGAAATGTGCACGTACACTTTGGTGAGAGTGAGCAATTCTGCGTGTGTGCTTAACTGTTTGAAATGAATATTTCTATCCAGGATTTTCTTTCAATCTGTCTTTCCCTCGTCTGCTTTTCTGTCAATGTTCAGTTAAAGGCAAAACCTTAGGATTTTAATGAATTTGTGAGACAAACCATTTTATATGCAGTAAATGATGTAAGTTAAGATAATGCTTTTGATTTTCCATTGACTTTCGATAAGTTCACATCATCATTAAGTCATTTTCGATGGGCTTTTAAGACTTTAAGTCACTTTAGAAATAAATCCTCTGTTGTTGTTTTGACTCGATGAATTATACAAAGAATCATCAATAGCTTGAAATTATTAGAACAACTTACAAGACAATAAGAGATATATGAAGCGAAATATGGAGATGGTACACCTGTGGAATATGATGCGTCAGGAATAATTTATTCTCTGTTCGTTGCAATGAAGTAAAAACTTCATATTCCTTGTCCATAGAACATTTTCATCTGTTGCAATGGCCTATGATCATTGCGATAGCATGTAAAAAATAAAATACGGTACATTGAAAGAATGAAAAGAAAAAAGTTTATGCGCTCTTAACTTTTTAATTTTCAATTTTCATTTGAATTTTTCAATGAATAGAAAACAATAAACTTTTCAAATGAATTAATTTCTCACTGGAATGTTGTTGAATAGCAATTTGTCTAGATTTAATTTTTGATTTGTAACTCGCAAGACATAAAGAATAATGTTAGATTTCATTTGTGTTGAGATGTTAAATGCTATCCTAGATATACATAGAATATTTTTCACAACGAAAACCATGACTTTTATAAGGATATTCTTTGCTAAACTAGAAAAGAAAGTGAAATGTTTACTTGCTGGGTTTTTCTTTGTTTACAGATGTTTTAAGGCAACCTATTTTCTTACCTTCTGAAATATTCATAAATCAATAAAGTGTGAATTTAAAATACACTTCTAAGGTTTACATAAAATGGTGTAAAATATGACATTGAGAAATGCTGCTTCATACTCAAAATATATATATAATGATTGTCAATTTTTTCTATGTAATTCGAAATTACATTGCATTTGATCTTCCTATGATGCTAAATATCTGCAAGACATATAAAAATGAATTAATCCTAATCTAGTCTAAAACAACGGACCCCGTGCTGTACAACTCTGTCAAAATCAGAATTACTAATCATATTGTTAGTACATTATTCAGTAATCCTCCTTAATCATGTTATAGTTCTAGTACTCATCTGAAATCATTTTTTAAAGAAATAGTACTTGATTTAAAACAAATCAAGAACTATTTTTTTAAATTCTGATAATGAAGAATTAACTTGATATCTTTTGTTAAATTAAGAGAAATTAAATTAAAAATCCTTTTTTCTATCATTACAGAATTTATGAATTAGCCTTTTGTTATTTTTGTATTTACAACGTATTTGTTTGTTTATTTTTTCAGTGTCCATCCGGAGTTATATACCATAAAACAGAACTTTACTACTCGATCATTTGTTGATGGTAAGTATTGCTGATTTTCGATAAATATTTTTGAATGGTTAAAATGAATTTGTATGTGGAACTTATTTATCTGCTACTGACTTTTTGTAAGTAAATAGCAATTTGTTGTTTTGTTTTTCAACTGGACAAAAAAAACTATATAAGGAAAAAGAAAAAAAATATTCCGTTCTTTATATTTTAATTTGAAAATATTTTTCGAATAAAATAGAAAAAAGAAAGGGCTACCTTGATGATGGTTGAATAGCCCGAAACAATGGCATGTATAAAAACATCATGTGAATATTTTGTTTTTATTTAATATTTTATAAATATAAATATAAATCACCTTAATATATATAATTACTGATGCCACTACGACGGAAAAGTTAAAGCGGAAATTTGATATAATATATATATATATATATATATATATATGTGTGTGTGTGTGTGTGTGTGTGGTGTGTGTGTGTGTGTTTGTGTGTGTGTGTCCCTTAGAGGGGTAAAAAGAGGTAAAACACGTGTTTATGTAGATAACACTTGGACTACATGTTGTAATGAGGAAAGAGAAAAAACTTAAATGTTTTATATAGGTGCAATAAAGATTTTACGTAAGCGAAGACGACTACTATTCGCGTCATACGGGGGGGGGACCAACTGTTTATGTGTGACACTGATATTCATGCTTGAAAGGCAAAAGATTCATGTGATCGTCTGATTGTCGGACAAAAGTATCTTAAACATAGAACGTTACATTGTTCCTTCTTTTAGCATTCATTTGCTCAGCGTTCGTGAAAAGAGACGAACATTTTTCGCGTTGCAAGTTCTCATTCAAGTAAACATTTTTGTCGAAGGCAAATTGTTTAGTTTCGTATCTTAGGTCCTTTTCTTCACGTTGTAATTTCTAACGCAGTATTTTTCGTCAGTCTGACTTACTGACCGCATCCGGTTCTCTCGCATGTTTGCCTCCTCTTCGACTGACTCTTAGGACTGCGCCCTTCAATTGGTCGCTCAGCAAATTTTTCAAACTCTTGGACCAGTGTTTATGTTATCGGACAGTGGGATTTGACATTTCACACAGCATCACCTGTCGACAACAGTGTCTGGCACATCAAATAAACAAAACAAACCGAACTTTATATCAACAATAACACGTATTAATCACATGGAGACTTGTGTACGATAAGTAGGCATGGTAATATCCATAAAAAAGTGGGTCCGTGCAGAATAAACCACAAGGTCACTGGAAGACCACCACATCCCAATATACGGTATATTGTAAGAAGAATACAAATATAATGATTACTTGAGTTTAGTGGGGTTTTTTTTTCATTCTCACCAGTGTTACTTGAAATATGGGTTGTCTGAAAAATAAACACAATAAAATTGAAATCAATGAGTATTTTTTTTAATGGGCACAAAAAAAACAAAGTATGAATAAATTTCCTTAAAAACTGGGAAATGAGAGTTTGAAATTAACAGATACAATAAAAGTAAACGAGGAAAATAAAAGAAAATATAGCAAAACTAAAAAAAAGAATTTGTGCTTTCAATACGCAGTTTCTAGCCATTTTCCGATGTTATACTCAAAGAAATTTGGAATTTGGAATATTTGATTGATGTGCAAATCGAGCAACGGTCATTATATATTATGATAAATATAACTTTAGGAAGAAAAGTTATATTTATCCTAATATAATATATATGTGTGTGAGTGTGATATTTCGAGGCATCTTCCTTTTTTTATATGCACACACACACACACACTCTCTCTCTCTCTCTCTCTCTCTCTCTCTCTCTCTCTCTCTCTCTCTCTCTCTCTCTCTCTCTCTCTCTCTCTCTCTCTCTCAAACACACACAGACACACAGACACATATATATATATATATATATATATATATATATATATATATATATATAGAGAGAGAGAGAGAGAGAGAGAGAGAGAGAGAGAGAAGTAAAGAAAGAGAAGAAGAAGAAACAGAGAAAGAGGGACTAAATATTTGTGCTTATTATCTGTGTAGGCTAATACAAATTAAATTATAACTTTTTCTCGTGCGATGGGAGAACATGACTTGATCTGTTTATCCCACCCACTTTTTACTGAGATTTCTGATGGCATTTCGAAAACGAGGCTGATTCGTTCAGTGTCAATTCCAAAAAAAGGGGATTACTGAAAAAGGTAATTCTCTCTATAAAAATGCAGAGAGGAAATTATCGCGGCTGAACAAAAATATCGGGAGGAGAGTTTTATTGTATGAAAAATCGTACAATGAAACAAGAAAGAAGATCGAAGTGACAAACAAAGATTAAAAGTACCGAAGTTTAAAATGGAAATGATTGAATAAGTTTAGTGAACAAAAGAATTTTGTGACGAAAGCTGCTTATTTACTAAACCGAAAAGCAGAAAAGAATAAATAAATACTGATATATATAAAATTGAGAAAGATCAATGAATGAATAATACTGGCGTATGAAAGATTATACCCACCCATCAGATATAGGCGGACTTTGAATTATATTATAACTTGTATTCCTATTTATATTACATAGTCATGAAGAGACACAAATACGTGCACACCTACAGAAATAGATAGATATGTAATGTGTTAGTTGGTGGATATGAGTGAATTACAATGCAAAAAGTGTAAAGTGAGAAAAAACAAATAATTCTTCAAACATAAGCGTACAACTGACGATAACCTTACCAATCGTAGTATTTTCACCAATAAAATTTCACATAAAAATAAAAAAAGATAAAATATCATGTATGAAATAAATGTTAGGGATAGAAAGTTGAAAGCGAAAACAGAGAAAGGAATAAATAAAAACAATGAAAACAAAAAATAAAACTGAAGATCGTTAAAGAAAACAAAAGATGAAAATACAGAAAAGATGGAAATAAGCGTGGAAATAATTCATTTTGTTTTTCTCTTTACTTGATTTTCTTTCTTTTCTCTTTTTCAATTCCTTCCGTTTGTTTTGAGAAAAAAGTAAACATTTTCTAAATAAAGCAATTCCCACACATCTGATTGCTAAATCTACATAGGTGTAATTAATTTTTCTTGTATATATACATTTCTATCTGCGATGTAATTATTTATGTACGCTTACATTATTACATATATGAAGAAATCATATGTATAGATAGCTTTCCATGTATGTGAATGAATACATTCCGTTTTTATTTCTCAAATACAAATACATTTGCAGAATGACCCAGCCGAGTCTTTTGTCATGAATGTATTAGGACTCTCTCTAATGAAAAGAAAAACCAAGCTTACGTCACTGTTTTAGACGCTGGTCGATATAATCCACAATTTCAATTATGTCTCCTTAGCAATTTGTTGTGTTAACCAGTTCGAATTGTACTGTGTCTTGAAAGAGCAACTTCTAGGGCTACGAATAAAAAAAAACGAGAACAAAAGGACATGTTGTTAAGCAACCGATTTAACAATATTATAACCCAACAGAGAAAATAAGACAAATTCTATATATAAACATTGTTTCCTTTATTTTATCTATTTATTTATTTATTTCGTTTGTAAGAGAGAGAGAGAGAGAGAGAGAGAGAGAGAGAGAGAGAGAGAGAGAGCAGCTTTATTTGTAAATCTCAAAGCAATATTGAGGTAAAGTAAAAGCTTAAGCACAGATTTATGTAGTTTCACCCCTGAACAGAAAATGTATATATTATATATTTTATGTATGTAATATATTTTCTCTTTGGTGCTGTGTTTTCTTTTCATACAGTTAACTAAGGTAGCTCATCAAACTAGATATGCAAGCATGCATCCATTAATCAGATTAAACAGTTAAAATATTAAGGCAATTTTAAACACGTAAATAATAT
The DNA here is from genome assembly GCA_023376005.1 of Doryteuthis pealeii. Taxonomy (NCBI): domain Eukaryota; kingdom Metazoa; phylum Mollusca; class Cephalopoda; order Myopsida; family Loliginidae; genus Doryteuthis; species Doryteuthis pealeii. Next base: position 71,245,845 of record CM042158.1, read on the forward strand.
TTCTGAAAGTTACATGCAAATGTAATGATATGAGAGTTCACCCCTAAACAAAGACGTAAGATGGAAATTGAGCTCAATTAAGGTATTCTAAAAATTTGACCGAGTAATTTTGACCATAGTGAAACTCTGTAAACAAAACATACATAAAAGTAGCAGGAATAAATGACGCCGAATCTCAGGAGAAGATTAAAAAAAACTTCACTTTATTTCTTCATTTTTATTTCCCTCCTGTGAAAGAGAAATAAATAGATAGAAATTGGTATTATTCAAGTATATGTTTCTTCGATTCTTTATTGTCAACTTCGGTTTTGTGTGACAAGACTAGTCGCGTCAATTCCCATGTGCCCATTTCCAGTGAACTTTCTTTTCGCAAATGGCAACTATATTCCTTTATTATATTATTTATTTCAATATTATTTTAATTTTTGAGCACATATCTTAACAGATACAAGATACTTGAATAACCAATCAGACCTGATTTTCCAATGGAGACATCAGAATTCAGATGTTCTCCAGTGAGAAATTACTAATGAAACCAGACAAGAAATGTCATTAAATTTGCCGACTGGATTCTCAAGAGAAGAGTTCAACTCTTATTTGTTTAAGAGGAATATATTTGTATATACGAAAAAAAGTCGTTTCATTCAGTTGAAAAATTAGAATCGGATTTATTCAACAATATTGGACATTTAAACATGTCTGAAGTCAAGTGTAATATTGATTATAGATACAAATAGAAAATCTGGAGATATACATTATCATTTTAGTTGTATACTAAAATAATACCGATTTATATCTACTTATCACTTCGCCTCCATCTATTTATCTATATCGATATGTATATGTAAATTTTTAAACGCGAACTTAAACTCACATATGCACACGGATATACTTACATACACACAAACACAACACAAAGTTATATATTCGCAGCTAGAAAAAATTTAGAGCAATGCTGTTCCGGTTTCAATAAGATGAATTGTAGTATCGCATCGGTATTAAACATTCATAATGTTCAGCTTTAACAATCAGTGTTACAAGAACCAGGACGTTTACAAAATATTTTTAACCGAGTACTGGACAGTTTCATAATAATCTTTCACAAACTGGGAATAAATTAATATAGTTTCTTGTATATATATATATATATATATATATATATATATATATATATATATATATATATATATATATATATATATATATATATAAGAATAGCGAAGACAGAAAGTCAACAGCACTTGGTAACAATCAGTTTCTCGTCCATGCGATTTTCAAACCAAATTTAGATTGAAAATCGCATTGGCGAGAAACTTTGTCTTCTCTTCCTTGAGTTAAATATATATACCTTAGCAATGATATTAAATAGTCAGCTTAGTTGGTAGTGTGTTCGGCTAGGAATCACAAGGTTCTTGGTTCGATACCGGCCCTCGCCAACTCAGCGTATGAGTAGCACATGGATATTTGCAGTAAAGTGAGGAGCTGATGGTAGGTGTGGCGCTCCATCTCAGATGCTAAATTAATCCCCTTAGTCTAGCGCTAGTGAAAAAAGTATAGACTCCCTCAATGTCTGGCTGATACCGACATTAGGCCACCCTGACGACTTTACTTATATATATAAACGAAAATCCCCGCACGGCATCTCATAAGTTTTGATGTTTTGTGTGATGGCTTTTACAGTAGCTTTTTAAGGGGTGCTGCTTCCATGATTTGTCCAAGACGGCACGCAGCATCCTTGTGTAGTTCACATCTAGATTTTTCTCCATGCGTTTCATTGAAGTCAAAATGGGGCAGCCATATCATAGCACTGACTTGGAAGAGTGATTGCTTCATGTTATCATTTTATGGAAATGTCTCCATCTTGTTTTTTAAAAAAAACTCTGTTTAATCTGATTTCACATAGAGATCAAGGCATCTTTTCTGCCTTCTCTAAGCTATGCATCAGTGATTCTGTTTGTGAAGGTGTACTTGCGTGAAGCGCTAGATCATCCGCGTAGTTCATATCCGTAATAGTTTCTCCAAAATATCACCTGCCTCTTGCCTTTTTTAGTGGGAGACATTTTCCTTCGTTAGATCTAATGACGTTCGTAGTACGTATACTAGGCATTTTACATATAATGGTGCTAATATATCTCATTGAAGGACTCCAGTGACAATATTAGAGAAATATGTGTCACCATCAGGTGAACTAACCGGTGCTTTCGCATCTTTGTCCAGTACCATTATAGTGATAACAGTTTCTTTGGGTAGACCATATGTCAGTAGTATTAGCTCTATATTTACTCTATGTATGGAATCACATTCCTTGGATAAATCTGCAAGCATGTGTTGCCTCGAAATTCTTTTGCTCGTACTTCGACGAATAGTCAAAATCTGAGAAGTTGTGGATCCATTTCTATGATTTTTCCTAAAAAATGTTTTCGGATCTAGGTCGGTCGGAAATGAGAAGCAGGGCATTATAAATCCTAGCAGTTATGTCAGTAAATATTATAAATCTGTAATTCTTAGTGATTCCGAGGTCGCCTTTCTTAGGAGAGGGGAGGATGCAGTTTTGTCCATTTCTCTATTTTATTTTGTTTATATTCTGCATTGCATGATTGAAGAAATCTGCGTCAACTTTCCTTGTTTTCTATACTTCAAAAGGTATTTTGTTAAGACTTGTAGCGTTTCTGTTTTTGATTGTTTTTAGTATAACGTCAAATTCATCTAAATTTACCGGTTTGCTTCTTATTCAGACGTATCATTATTGAGACGATTATGGGATCGGTAGAGACTCCTTCAAAAGAGGAGTATACTTTACATAGTATTGTTTATTAACATATAATCTAGCTGTGCTTTTGAGTTATTTAGATTGGTATAAGTCCCCAGTTTGCCCTTCATCTTCTGATATTTGTTTTTTAGGCTTACAGGTTTGTTCCCAACAGAAAAATCGACTAGATTTTCACCGTTTCTGTTTGAGGAGTTGTGAAAATACAATTCATTATTTTCGTCTTTGCGTATTTGAGCATTTATATATCTCCTAATGATCAGGACGTTGTGTTTAGGAATGTGTTAGACTAGGCAAGATAACTCATTGTAAAATGTGGTGATCTCATTTTCCTCACTGACATTTGTGGGACTGTAGCACAAGACGATTGTTGTGCAGGGATTGGCAATAAATGATTAATGTTTGGATTGTTTCTATGCCATTTAGTGATTCTAAAGTATGCGGACTAATAAGCATTCTTATACCTCCTATGGCGGCATGATGGATTTCTTTTTCATGCAGATGCCGATACAAATATTCACCTATTACCGGTGTTATGATATTTTAATTCGTTCCCTGTGGTGATATCTATGTTCTTGTACGCATATCATTATATTATTATCAGCTGTACAACGCTGAAAGTTTCTGTAGTTTACATGTTTTTAATTTTATAATGCTAAAAATTGCTATGTTTAATGTCTTACCTCTTTATAAGGTTTTTTTCGTCTGATGATTGCTTATTTTAAGGTAATTGAATAAAAAACAATGTCCAAAGTTACAGTTGCTTGAACATTGTGTATCTATTAATATCACAATATAGATGAGGACATCAGTCCGAAATATCAAAGTTATTTAAATTTATTTTACTTTTATGGTTACCATGTACGCTTATAAACCAATAAATATTTTTATAATTTCCTTTCTTCACTTATCCGTCTCCTTACTTTTTTCTTTTTCGTCCTTAATATTTTTCAATACTTTTTTGCACTGTACTTTGTATTCTCTGTTTATTCATTACCCTCTTTTTTTTTTTTCATTTCTTCTATATCATTTATTTTTATGTACACTTCTGTATTCGTTACATCATCTTTTGTCTTTTATTAAATTTTCTTATATTTACTTATATTAACATCTTTTCTTCATATATGATTATATTGTATCCATATTTCTTCAAATTGAACTTTATTATTACTTAAATTATTTTCCCTTTTTTCCATGATTTTACCCTTTCTTTTTTTCTTTTTTGTTTTAATATCCACTCCTATCCTATTCAATTAGTTTTAAAATCCCTAACTCTTTTCGTTTTACACATTTCATCTATTTTAAAAATCTTTCTTGTTGCTGGTATGATTTTCCATCTAATCTTATGTATTCATTATATTGCATATGTATTACCATCTACTCATTTATATTGCATATGTATTTTCTCGCTGTTTTGAAGGTGGCGTTCAGTCGCAAATCTTATACATTGCACTGCCAACTTTCCACAACCTTTATGATTCTTTACAATAATTCTGATTAATATATACAAAAGAATTGAGACATAATCTTTCAATGAATGAAAAGTCAAATGATTTCTTTACCTGCATGAATGAAACATGAATAGAATTACAGAAAACTTTAGACAGAAAAGAACGTGACCAAATTAAGAGCTAAATACACTCGGTCAACGAGTGCAGTCGGTTATCGCATTAAACTCCTGCTGATATTTTATGTATTTTCTTAAATTATATAAACCTCTTGTTATATAATCGAGGTTCACAATTTGGAATTATGAATTCAGAAATATATTCAATGGATATTTTCCAATCTTTCATTTGATAATTGAACTCTTTTCTGCTTTTGGCATAACAAAAACATTGAGTTCTATTGTCAAAACAAAACGAAAAAATATCAATGCTTCTTCTGAAAGCTACAAAAAATACAATTATAGCTTTTATTATTTTTTGTGGGTATAAGATAACTCTTTATAAATGTCAATCAACATAGAAGAAGGAAAAAATAATCATTTCTCAGAAGATAAAAGCAAAAATATTTGATAATTCCTAATGTAATTCCCCGAGTATGCATTTTGGAAAACTTCTCCTCTTTTCTCTCAGTGACCAATCAGTGTAATATAGAGACATAGAGATGGAGTAATATACTTGATTGCAACTTTATAAGCGCAGAAAATCGATATATTTGCTAAACGTAGACCGGAAATTTGTATCTCTATATTCATTTATTCTATTTTAGGAAGGTATTCCGACAAGTTCTCGGCTTAACCAAAAAATGAATTACCTAGAATCTTGATATGAATGCATTTCGCCTTTCTTCACAATTAGGATATTATTACTCACATTTCTGTAATCCTCAAAAAACATTCAATACACATTTTTAGAAAAAACATCCCATTTTTTGTTAGGCCGAGACCCGTTCAGGATCGACACTTTTAAAGTATACTGGTAAATACAATGAATGCTTCTTCTACATCATCTATAAGTTGCCATTGTTTTCAGCTTCAACTAATTATTCAAGTAACGTCGCATCATGTATAATGATGTATCACTAAAGAAATGTCTGTCTCCATGGTTCGAATACTATTGGCTACATTTTTATGCGTATAAATATGTATATGGTAATAGAAATATCTTTATGCAAATTTATCTTATTGTAAGAAAGAATATATATATATATATATATATATATATATTAACCACACATGAAAATTTACTCACATTTCGACTCTAACATACTTAGCTACACATGAACATTTACTCACATAAATTAATATATGCCCACACCAATTGACCCATCAACCACTTCAAACAAACATCCTCTACCCCTCCACTCATCTGACCCAGCGACCCCATCCTACCCAGAATTCCCCGCTCCTCCTTATCTCACATCACTACACACTCACCCCCTTGACCTCCCCGGCACCACCGCCGCCACTTGTATTTAAACGTATGCTTTGCTTTAATAAAGTCACAAATGACTGAGGACGTCTGTGAACACAGACGAAACGTTTCACCCTGTGACTTGTTTTGAGTTGTTCATTTCTTGACCACTTTCCTTCTATCTACAGCATATCATCGGATCCTAACCCCATCCACCCTTCCTTCATATATATATATATAGCGCATTATTATTATTGAAATTGTAGGTTTTAAGATTGAGGAGTTAACCATGTAAAAGAAAATATTAATCTTTCTCTAAAAATGTGTAGCCGCTAGGCAGAGAATGGCATTCCATATTTATGTTGCTTTTACAAAGGAGGGTTTGCATAAGCAGAAATACAATTGATATAAGCATGAACTTCGATAAATCTTACAAAATGATTGCAGTGTGAGATTCGGAAGTTTATCTGTATTTGGGTTGAGTATTTTCACTTTATCAAAACGTTTTTCTTTCATATACATTTACGTTTTCCTTGATCTTTCTTTAAACTCATTTTTTAAATATTTTTACTTCATGCCTTCATTTATTGTTGTTTTTCTTTTAACGCCATTTTTCTACTTTCGTTTTGCATTTCAATTTTCTACGGACGTTCCATTAATCTTTTATTAACCACATTCATTCAACTTTCAAAATTCATTTTTCTCTGCTTTCCTTCTGTTATTTATTAACCTTTTTCAGCCTGTTCTCACCTCCAATCTTCATTACAAGAAACTATTCGCTTATATTTTTCGACCATTAGATTAAACATTAATGATTTGCAATTCTCCATATAATTTTCTTCTCTATTTACTCTTTTTTTTTCTAATGCTTTTCTAACTTAATTTTTATGTTTACTATTTTGGGATAATATCTAGACATTCTTCGTTTATTTTTATTAAATTTCGTTTGCTTTGTTTTTTTCTGTCTTTCATTTCTTGTATTCTTCAAGTCTTCTTTTCGTTTCTTTCCACTTTCTGTTTCCTATGCTTGTTTCATTAATTATTCTCTTTCTACTTACTCCTCATTTTCTTTAGAGATAGACAAAGCCTCTTGCAAGACATAGGCATTGTGTTCGATCTAAAGGAAAAATGAAAACATATAGATGTTCCTAATATTTCTTAATCATCAAATATCTATTTCTGATCAGACAATCAAAGAAATGTGCAAACTTTCAATTCGGTAATGTATTGCCAAACACTTTCAGACGTTTAAAAACAGAGAAAAGAAGATTACAAACAGAAGATATTATAACTGATTGATGGAAGATCATAAGATTAATGCACAAGTTTGTCTTCAAAAAACAAAGTTAGGTAGCGCGATATATGCGATAGAAGAACAATATTATTATGAAACGTGAAACAGAATGCTAGAAATTTGAAGAATTAGGAGATATATTATAGAATGTTGCTATCAAATAGAATTAGGCAATGCTGCTGTTAATGTTAAGTATATGAAATAGGTTGTCTTTTTTTGAAGGATTTGGAGGCAGGAGGTTAAAATTGATGTTGGGGATGGACCACATAATAGAAAGAAAACATGAGAATTTCTTTAAGATGGAACATTTGGAAAATTATTAGAATTAGAAGAATCTATATCATAATGATATGATTTTTGTATGTATGTTACCGCAACATAATACAATTGGTACAACGTAGCGGAATATCGCAAAATACATCTATTATATAAATGATGGGGGGGGGTCGTCAGCGATGTTATATTCCTGGGATCAATGGAAATTGCTGGTCTTTCAACATCGGATTTCCTCCCCGAGGAGATCCAATCGGGGCTGATCAAATCCCGACCCCCCCCCCAGCAACCGGCTTTCACTAACCTAGCCTCCACACTGAGTACTGTTGACCGTACCTTTATACTACTAGTCATGTGACTCCTAACCAATAGCAATGGAGTTCTTCTGTTCCGCTATTTATATATGAGTTCTTGAATGTTTAACTCGAGTTTGGTCTCACTACCAGGAAAAATTACCGTTGTAAGTATTTCTATTAACGCAATAATGTTCTTAAAGAATTTAAAAAATCTCCTATTCAATTCATAACTTAATGAAAATGAGAGATCTGCTTACACGCTCACAGAACATTATAATTTGTCAGAGATAATTATCGATTGATAATTACAGAATGCTTTCCCTTATTTATTTGCATTCGATTTTGATACAATTTCTATAATTAGAATACAAAATTGAGTTTAAAGGACGCCGAATGTGGGATTTAGGAGTGTAGAAAATAGAAATAAAAATAAGTGCAGTAAATAAATAAAATAATAGTAAAATAATCACGATTTCACCTAAAAATGAAATATTGTGGCTACTGGCATTTAGTTGTTTTATTTTTTTGTAATGTTTGCTAATATTCCACATTTGGTATTTTGATATATGAAGGTAAAATAAGCATAATATTAAAATTTGAATATATACTGTAACATTTGAATAAACAGTTTCTATTATAGTAATTTTTTTAGTCCTGACATAAGAAATATTCAATTTACTATGAAATAATGATGGAAAAATTGAAACACAAACGATATTATGAATTGAATACAAGGGAATTATTAATTCAAAAGAAAAATATCAGAATTATCATATTGTATTTTTAGTTTTATTTGTATTCGTTTAAAACCTATTTTCCTAATCTATAGCCTATATGAATCTCCTCTGATATTAAGAAACAAAGAAATGATATGTGAAATTCACAGTTTAAAATCTTAACATTGTTTTGAGAACTTATTTTTATTTCTTTTTTTACTGAGGTTTAACTTTAAGCAATGTCAACTATAACGCTATTGATTAAAAGATTTACTATTATATGTTATTACAGTATGGTTTAAATGAATGGTTGGAGTGTGAGGAAACAAGAATATGAATATACGTCTAGATAGAAAGTGGAACAAGTGTCCACCTAATCTCCGCTCATCTTCAGGTGTCTGTCGTAATTAGAAAGCATTTATTCGGACCACTAAAGTAGTTTTCGTTCCACTCTACATACTCAAATGATGTTCTCTATCAGTTCTTTCGTATTTTCATGTTTTCCACTAACACAGAACTGAATTCAATAACTAAATGGCATCTAACTAACGATTTTATCCACAAGATAACTGAATCTCGTTACCAATAGGCAATGTTCTTTGGTTTCAAATAATTTGATATCTCAAAATATCAAAACGTATACTCACTATTCGTTATCACTTTATGTTTTCCTATATTCTCTTTCTCTCTTGTTTCAATTGAAACTAAACTATTTCCCTGTCTTTCATCAAACCCTTTCAGTGTGTTTTACTTTTAACATATGATTAAAATGTTCATTCACTTTAAAAATACTTGATTGCTTTTTGTTTTTGTTAGTTTTTTTCATTCTTCTTTATCTTCTTTGATTTAATTATTTTCTTACTTTATTAATACTTTATAGTTTGTTTCTTACTTTATTAATACTTTTATAGTTTGTTTCTATTTTTATTGTCTCATCGTATCAATTTGTAATCTTATTGTTATCGAAGAATTAAGATAAGTACTAATTTCATTACTCTTTGGGAAAGCTTTTAATATTCTCTCTTAAACCACATTTCCTTGTCTTAGCATAGAGATCTTAGGATAGAGATCTGTAAATCATGTTCATTCTTTCTTTTTCTAGAATTTCTTTAGAACGAATCGAGGTGTTTGAATAAAATGAATATAAGATTAGATAAACAAATGTTTATCAAATTCTATATTACTTTTTCTATTCAAACATTTTGATTCTTTTTAATTCCACTTATTCATATGTATTTCATTTTTATATTCTCTCTCGGTTTTCGCTGTGTTCTTTTTATCTTTTTAAAAACTCCCTTAATACTTGCTTTAAACTCAGTGTCGTTCTTTTTAATAAGTTCACATTCTCATCTGTTTAATCTATTTTTTGTTGTTGTTGAAGCTTTTATTAAGTTTTTCCTCTGTCTATTTATCTCATTATATTCTCACTCTTTCCTCTGCAATTTTCTCACTCTATCCCTTTTTTTTCATTTACTTCTTGATTTTTGCCAGATTTTTCCACGTTTTCCCTCTGATCTCTAAAGTCGTAAAGCGGTCCGGACGGTAAGCGAGGTCATGACTTCATCTTGAACAGCATCCAACTTCTTAATTTTGGATATTTCTTCGATGGCCCTGTAGACAGCGTCATAAACTTCTCTATCCCACATCATTCCTTTTATTCAGCTCCACTCCCTATTACTGTTATCGTCACAAACAACCCGGCCATCAGCCAGAGATAACTCCCCCCCCCCCACCGAAGAGCCTTTTCCCGCCTCTATTCACCCGATGCCGATTCTTGCCGCCATTTTGCCAGGTTTTCGCGATATGTATCTCACGATACTCTCGCTGCCCCCTCTCTCTCCCACCTATCTCTCTCTACCTCTCTCTCCCCTCCCTCTTTTCTCCCTCTCCCTCTCTCTTACTCTCTCTCTTTCTTACTCTCTCTCTCTCTCTCTCTCTCTCTCTCTCTCTTTCTCTCACGTCATCTCTTCAATTTTCTTTTTCTCTTTAATCTCTTTTCTTCTGTTTAACTTTCCTATCTATGTTTCCTTTTATTTCTTCAGAGGAAAGTTCTTTCTTTTTGGCTTGCTTCCAAATGTACTGGAATAGACTGACACTCAAAGCTGATTGAGCAAGACGAAAGGTGTGCGTAATGTCAGTGATGCTAGATGTGTGGGCTGCTAACAAGAGGCGATAAAAGGCCACAAGAGAGAATGCGTGGAAGTGTGTGTATTTATATATATATATATATATAATATATATATATATATATATATATATATTGTTTGTTTTATTTTAGATTAAATGTGTATATCAGTATTTGTATGTATGCTTTATTTCTGCGTGTGGGCAGAAATGAATACAGTCATTTTTCAAACTATCCTATTCATAGAGTTTCATTTAACTCCTTGCACAAAATTTATTTTCTTGTCAAAAATAAAATATTTACATCTCTGCATGATGGTATACTATTCATTCCTACAATCAAATATATTTATATGTGAAAGTAAAGACAAATATGAATAAAAATCTCAAGCAGAGGGAATAAGAAGAAAAAATTTAAAAAGAAGAAAATATTTATAAAATCGTAAACCTAAAGAGTAAAAACGCCAGTAAAGAAAATAAATAAATTGAAGAGGACGATTAATAAAAATTTTTTTAAACATTTACAATAGGAATATCTATATATGTGGGTGATAGAGTAATGTTAGCTATGATCAGCTTAAACATTTACCTTGTATTGCATCCTGCTTGTGAAGAAATGGCTGTTTAAATACAAACAATAATATTAAGTTTCAGAGATTATAGCAATTTTAATGAACAGAGTAATTTTTAACCTTTAGTTCTCTATGAATAAAATTATCACAAGAAACAGATGAATTCATCAATTTAGATATGTACAACCTGATAAGAAACACACAGAACTAATATGAAAATGGGAAATTCTGTAAAATTATTAAAACTTTGACTTATTTGACATTTCTTGCGGTCTTGGGCACTATTGTAATTATTCAATTTCAATATTATTTCCACTGATATATTTGGGGTAAATTATTCATGCATGTATTTCTTTCTTTGTGTCGTCCTTTTCAAAACATGATTTTATCTAAGTTTCATTTGGCATATTTCTTTGATTTTTATACCGAAGTCAGTTTAACAGTCATAATCTGTATATTTACAATCACTTTGAATAAGTAAACTCTTACTTATCTCAAACAGTTATTATCACTCCGATTCTGAGTGGATATGGGAGTAATGTCAACAAAAGGAATAATTCAATATTTCCCCAAATTACAGGACTGGCGCCTCTCTTCTGAGTGAATCTTGGTTTCATAGCCAAGACACTCCTTCTTAAAAGCTCTTCTATGCTCCACTAATAGGGCACTTCTTTTCCTTATTTGAAAAATAAAGTATATTTCCTGATACAATTTTTCAAAGTTGAGACACATGTAATGAAACTGTGATTATTTAGTTTTTTATCTTTATATGAGAGTTTTTGCTTTTATGTGGTGGAAGTGCGCCTTTTGTTATTCTTTCTAACGTTCTAATTCCAACCCAGTATTCTGACTACCTACATTTATTCAATGTATTAACACAAAATATATTGTTTCCATTATCTCTTCGTGCTTTCCAATATTTACACATATTCTTCTCAAAATAGGTAAATTTCTCTCTTTTTAGTGTTTGGTAACATCTTTATTTTCTCTCCCAATATTTGTATTCTTCAGCCAATCTTTCTTTTGATTTAATTAATCTAGTACAAACAGTTGTTCGCCAATGTATTCCTTTCTTTCTTTCTTTCTTTCTTTCTTTTCAAATTCAACAATTTATTAGTATTTTTGCATTTATTTTGAATAGATTTGCTTCCCATATAAATTCTATTTTTTTCTCGACTGTCCATTTCGTTTTGGCCTGGAATGTTTATAGATCAACGATTCTGTTTATTTTTCTGCAAAATTCAATATTTCCCAGTGACCATATTTCTACAATTTGCCCCATAGTTCAATTGAGTTATTGTGTCTGTTTTAATGTAGTCACTTAAAAACTTTCTCGGTCTTAATGTTTATTTTCTTTTATCAATTCAGTTTTCTTAGCAATGGAACTAATTATGTTTCCATGTCCTTATGACTTTCAGGGTTCAGACTTTTTTTCTTTCTTTCTTCGATTGTTAATTCTGTTGCATCGAGCAGTTAAATTTGTATATTGTTTAGATAATATTTTTCTTCATTGTTTTTTATTTGTTACAATACTCACTAAATATTTGAATTGATTTTAAAGACCCTTCAAACAGTGAATGTATTTCTTCAATTATAATTCCCATGTTTATGACTATTAACTATTTATCTGATGGAGAGGCACTTTTCAAGATTTATCTTGTAAAAAAGTATATGATTCGTTACTTCAAAAGGTTTTCGACCATTTTATGTTTGTAGAATTGTTTTTGATAGATCCTTACAAATGTTTTGAAATGGAAGTTACAAAATTTTTTCACCGTGGTTTATCTTATCTTTTCCTGTCTGTCAATTGCCATATTTTACAACGGCGCCTCCTGTAAGCTATGAGGAAGAAATATTTAAGAGATAACATGTGTAAAAAATATAGAAAAAGTGATTGAGATGCACAATGCGGAAAATAAAACGAACGAAAGAGCATGTGAGAGAAAACAAAACAAAACAATATAAAATAAATCCACAGAAAAAGGACAGATTTAAATTAGAATGGGAAACTTTCTAACAAAGAAGAAAAATTCAAAAGTATATAGATTGATGTAGAGGAATAGGGAAAAAAAGAAATCATAATTGGGTTGAAAGATGGGGAAAACATAATATGCTAAGCTTTTTTGTATGAAATATTGACATTTGTGTAAAGCTAGAAAAAAAGAAAAATCAAATAATATACATAACGCATCCGTTAAAGATTCCAAGTCATAAAAGATGGCATCGATTATTAAAACACAAACGTTTTTAATAAAACAAAAAAATAATCAATCAAAATGGCATTAAAATTGTGGAAGTTATAAAATTAAGAGTAAAATTAAAATAAAAGCTAAATGAAATGAAATCAATGAAAACAAAAGAATGTCACCCCCCCTCCCCCAAAAAACAGAAAAGAAAAAAACGAATATATATATATATATATATATATATATATATATATATATATATAGAGAGAGAGAGAGAGAGAGAGAGAGAGAGATAAATTTTTTACAGAAAACAAACACAGGATATTACGAACGATGGAAACTCTTTATGTCGATACTTGAGTATTTCGTTTTTTTTAATAAAACCATATTCAGGGCATTGAAACTTTTTATGAGTAAAAGATGAAAGATGTTCAGTGTACGTTGAATGTGTGATAAAAGGTTATTTACCGTTATTTACTTGGCGTTTATAGACGAAATCAGATGATGCGATCATTGCATGTGAAATTATTAATGATCAAATTTTCTCGGCGCTTGGTAACTGACATCGTTTCGGCTGCTAGTTTCAAATTGAATGAATTTTTTTGTGTTTCTTTGGGAAATATAAATATAGCGCGGCTCCTAGTTTAGTTTGTGGTGTTTGCTGGGAAGGTTGGTTTACCTTGGGTTGAATTTAAAGGAGGGCGTTTTTACGTACTGTATCAATTTCGTGATTTGCTATATCGGTAAAGTTTACTTTATTGTGTTTGATATACTAATTTATTACCCCCACTCAAACATTTTTTTTTAGGTACTGTTGATTATTTGATCCATAAATGCAAAATATACCGTATTCCTAATCTCATTTCATTTTTCAGGAACACCGACAGTAGTAGGATTGGAGTACTTACTCACATAAATCCCCAAATTGGTTAGAAGGGGCTCCTTAGCCTTGGTCGGCAACCCATCTAAGTCAAGGAAAAGTCCGACACAAACATCCGCTGCCCTTCAAGGAAAGACTAGGGGAGTAAACCCCGAAACAAATCAGGAGCAAGAGTGGTGTGATGCTGAATTCCAGTGCTACCCATTAACTCCTGCGACACTACCATTGCCAAACTGCATTGGTTCCTTAACTTTCCTTTGGATCACAGCGGCAGTGTGGAGAAGGGGGCTATGTAGTTTTAAAAAACTTGGACACTACTCCATCGTCCCCCGTAGATGGAATGATGCTAACAACAATAATTTGCCCTTATGGCATTGTCTTGTGCTGCGATTATAAGAGATTAAGTTTCTCTCTTGAGGTTTCCTCTTCTTAGCCATGTCCAGGTCTTCTGATGTGCTATTTTTTCAGTTTGTCTCATATAGATGTTTTCTTCCAATCAGTTGTTATTGCTCCATCTGGCTGCTGCAATTAGTGTTTTTTTGCTCTTTGTAGTGTATTTTCCGAGTGCCCGAATTGTCGCATCTACACGGTCCTCAATGCTGGTGAGACATCTACCCCTTTTTCTGGCTACATATAGTCTGTCTATCTCATTCTTGTGCATTGTCATAAGTTTCCTTTTCCTTTTACTATCTGTCGGAATTCCTCTCTTGTCTATTTTAAGAATCTTCAAGAATATTTTATAAGAGGAACAGCCCATGTGTTTATTCCCTTAACGAGATTTCTGCTGCAGAGTTTAGATTCTAGAAGTTTTTTTGTCCTTCTGAGGTACGCTTTTCTCACTTTTTCTTTCATCTCTGTTTGTTTGATGGTATCTGCTACCAGTAATTTATCTTCTGCTCTGAATTTATGAAAGTTTGTAGATTTCCTAAGTATATAATTAAGCAGCATCATTGCTATGACAAATAGCAATGGTGACAGAGAGTCTCCATGGCAGACGTCTCTTTGGATTTTTACCTCTGCTAAGGTCTGTTCTCCTGCTGTTAATTCTATTTTCATATGCCTTTCAGTAATCAATCCATAGGTTTTTCCGCCTTGTTTTGACCTCTTTAAGATTCTGCTGATCTATGAAGTGTAGGTCATTCGTTCCTCTTGTTCCCCTACGGCATCCTTTCTGTTCTTCCTGAAATAGTCAAAGGCAATGTAGCGAGTGAGAGATTTCTTTTTTTATTTGTGTGATTAAGATTTTCCACATTATAGGCAGACATGTTATTCTGCCTCTAATTGATGGAGATAGTTCCCTACTGAGGATCTTTCTGGTCAGGGTAGTTTTTTCCTTTTGTCATCTATTCGGATATATTTGCTTCTTCTAACAATTGTTGGGCCAACCTATCGTGGATGGATGTTAATTTCTTAAACTAGTATCCCTGTATTCCATCATGACCCGGTGTTTTCTAGTTTGGCATTATTATTATTATTATTATTATTATTATTATTATTATTATTATGTAATATTTTTATAATATCTTATTATAATGGAGATTGTGTGTTTTTCTGTCTGTAACCGAAACTATATTACTACTCAAGTCACAATTCCCTTAGTTATTAACGTCACATTCGCCATGATTTTATGTTTATTTAAACCTCAGTTATTAATACAATTGTTTTACATCATTAAGACTGTTTATCGTATCTACATACTAATAACATGCAATTGTATTTATATATACAACAAAATAGTGGATTACAGTGTGAATGGGAAGGCTAATTTGCATATTGATATTAACAATTTGATTTTAATAAATATATGCTTAGTATTATTGATTTCTAATTGTTTGGTTTTATCTTATTGAATATGAGCAAAAATCTCAGAAATAAATCTTAAAAGAAATCCATTAACAAGAAGAAGTAACTGTAATTTTATTCTTTACTTCCTATTTTAACTAAATAGTTAACTTATGAAAATTTACCAATGAAAGGCGGGAGTAATGGAAAATGATGGAAGAGTTAGTTTCAAAGTTGTTCTATTTTTCAATCATACTCCCTCTGTTCCAAATCTTTTTATCTGCATTCTTATTCAGTTTCATTAACCTTTCTAATTTAATATATTTTATTATATTAAAACTTAAATACTTGCACCCGGAGGGTGCATATATTTGCTAGTTTTTATAAAGATTTATTTTAGTCTTTGGAATCGATAGTTTTTAGGCGGTTAAATAAAAGTATATCTTAATGTCTATATTTAGATATTAGTTTTGATCGTTTGTAAAATAGTTTGTTTTTTAGGAATAAATTTTTACTCTTGGTTGCAGATATGGTGCACTTTTATTTTTTGTAACAATGTTGTAGAATTTTATGAGAAATTATTCTGCTAATTATTAATGGAGTAATTATTTACGGTTGATACTCTATATAGATAGATTTCTGTTATGCTCCCGAATAACAAACATTAAATAAACTGTTGGCTTAGAAGAGATTGATTGGAATAAGTACAATATAGAAAAAGAATAGAATAATGTAAAGAGTATTCCAAGTGAGAGGAATATCAAAGTTCAAATAATGATCAGTGCAGTGAACCAATCAGAAGTGTTTAATGAATCGTTAACCATTTCATATCATTGGAACTTAAATTGCAAATATAAGAGTACGTTTTATAGCATATTTAATCTACATCCCCATCTCTCTCATGTTCTCAGTGCACGCTGATTTTCTATTCTCACTTTCCAGCATATACAAATTGTCCACATCTTTTTTTCAATTTTTAAGGCCCTCTCTTTAATATCTATTCATCTCACACTCTTTGTTTTCTATTTCTATTTAATACTTGCTACCGAATACAAATTATTTTTCATTTGCCATAGATGACCATATATTTCTATCAATTTTTTACCATCACGAATGAATTCATTCATTCACTTACTTTCATACACGTTCACATATGCAATAATTCGCTTTGCATTTTTATTCCCCGTTTCTCACATTCCTTTGTTGTGTGAATGTTATACATTTTATTGTGGCCATTCCTTATACGAAAGTTACAACTGATCTTCTAAAGTAAATAGACAAATTTAGTTACATGAATATTCAATTAAGAGTCGTGCGCAATTGTGCATTTCCTATTATTAGATATTTAGTTAATAAGGGTTACAAGTTATGAATATATATCACGATAAAACCATGTATCTTCTTATAGTAAGAGATTCTTCAAGAAAAAAACTCTGAGACTGCTATAATTTCTTATCAAACAATCATTTTGTATATCTGAAAATTACTTTGTGACCGGCCTGGGTGATTGTGAGCTGAAGTCGATGTACATTTGCAATAAAACATTTTATGCAGCACAAACTCTCTCTATTCATTGGAAAATTAAACTGGTATCAGTACATAATAATCTATTTGTGTGAATTATAACTTGTTTCTTTTCTTTTTATAATATCCATTAAATAATGCGGCTTCCTAGACTCTCATCATCTCATTATTTTTTAAATCGTATCTTCATTCTACGATTATTAGAGTTGCAATTTATATATATATATATATATATATATATATATATATATATATATATATATATATATATATATATATATATATGCATGTGTTGTTTAGAAATAGTCAAGGAATTATTTTCTTTCTTATGTACTATCAAATCTATGGAAATTATCGAGCCATGTTTTTCTCCATGTCGTGCCCAAGTTGTTGTTGTTAAAAACGAACAGAAATGATTGTGCACAGATCTCTCTCTCTCTCTCTCTCTCTCTCTCTCTCTCTCTCTCTCTCTCTCTCTCTCTCTCTCTCTCTCTCTCTCTCTCTCTCTCTCTCTCTCTCTGCCTCTCCCTTCACCGCTCTCTCAACAGGCAATTAAGAACTGAATTTAATTTTTGTCATATAAGGACGTATTTCTTAGAAAAAAATGTATTAGGTTATTTTAATGCATAAAAATTATTTTATTCTGGTCATCGACCAAGTACTTCAGCAAGTATATATATATATATATATATATATATATATATATATATATATATATATATAATTTTCGTTCTATACACATAAAAGGTGTACATGAATGAATTTACTCAGATCAGTTAATACCTTAAAAAATAATTCGATTACATTGAGTCGCTGTTAACCAATATATGATGTCACCTCTTGTTAGATTTATGTAGAATGAATTTCATTTGATGCTGACACATCTCACTTCTTCAAACAAATTTCTGTAATGACCAGCGGCAATGTAACTTTTACTCATCTTCTCAACCCCAATGAATATTGTTTGGACATATACCAAATTCTGTGGCCTCACAGGACGCAACGGAAGAGGATCATTGGTCATTGGTCAGTTGAGAATTAGATGACAACACCAAATCAGTAAATATATAGCAGTGACATTAATTCTGATAACTGGCCAGTGACTCACTGTAACTTGGACAAATTATGATGGATGTCCGGCTAACCCATATATTTTACTTGTTTCATCAAGCATTGATCTCAGTTGCAGAGTTCCAGCATTTAGCTCAATAAGCCTAGGTAGATTTGTTTATTAAGTTACTGATTTTACTACCGGTAACGACAAATGCGAGGAAGCGAACCTTTATACCAATTCCCTGAATATAAAAGAATAAATGAAATATCATTCTTTGAGTTTTAGTTTTAGAATTATTCATGATACATCTTACAGACAAATAGTCTGTTACTGGGGTACAACTTTTTAGAAACCTGTTTTTGTCTTTGAATAACTAAACTAACACCAAAGAAATCCAGTGCCCATAAAACAAATGAGTCACCTTGCAAAAATAAATCTAATTGAAGACTCCAAAGTGGTTGATCGATTCAACATGTGCAGCCAAATTCAAGATCATCATCTTTTGATATTTTATTTCCAGTATTAACTTGCATTTGTAATTTTCTTCCTACTGTTTCATTGGGAATGTGATAACGTCTAAACTATCCAAAATAAAGATCTGGAAACCCTGAAACGGTTATTTAGAAAATTATTTGAACGAAACTTTTTCGTAGTATCCAATATTTAGCTAATTAGCAACTATAGATATTGTTTGGACATAATTAATATCATTTCTTAAAATTCTTTAACGATAAGATGATATTAATGAATATAACTTTGAATCTAGACATAATTTCTAAAATTGTGGATATTTGTTGGATGGAGTATCATGTCAAACATTTATACCAGAGTTGAGGAACCAATATCCTCAATAATATTAGAGCATGAAATTTTGTGGTCAAATATATTTTTCAAAAAATATAGTTTTATGAGTCTCTAAATACATCTTAAGAACTAATACTAAGGGTTTTAAATTTGAAATTTGTCTTTGTATTTATTTCATTCTCCGAAATAAAGGCAAACAATCTACATTTCAAGGTATGAATATGACAATAAATCGGAAAATAAATTGCTTCTCTGATTCATCTTTAAATTATTTTTGTAATGTTTCAAATCCCTTTCTGATTACATTAGACTGTTACATTGTCTTTATTTGTCTTTATTTAATTGTATTTATTGACACTGTAAAAGTGAGCAAATTAGAAAAATAGCTAGTTATTAACCGGGCAAAAACCAATGGCAATGTTTAAATTTGTATTAAATTTCCCATTTTCTTTAAGCACCCCCAATATATATATATATATATATATATATATATATATATATATATATATATATATATATATATGTATGTATTTATGTATGTATGTATGTATAAGGAGTTTGTTAAGTACGTACATTTTACCAGAGAAGATATGAAAACAAATGTATGTTAAATTTATGTAGATATTATCGTAAAAATGAATTCACCTTTATTTTTAATTATTGAAACCCAACAAAATAAACAAAAGGAAAGATCGTTAGGTTGAAAGGTTTTTCTACATCCTTCCTACTCATCAGATTCATTACCTACAAATTTTTGTTAGTTTCAATTTGATAGAACATTCAGAAACAAAGTTGAAAATTTTCTTCCCAATTTTTTTCTAGTCGTACTGTGGTCTAACTGGTCTTGATTCTCCCTCAGTTCTCCTAGTCTTTCCCAGTTTCTTGGGGACTGTTCTAAGGGCTCAAACAACTATTATTGATTTAACTTTCACCTTCAACAATTTTGTAAGCTCTCTGTAAAGGTTCAGGTATTTGGTTATCTTATCGCTTTCCTTTATATTAACTCTGTAATTTGCTGGAATCCTGTAATGGGTGGGTTATTTTCTTTTGTTCATTTGTTTTTTAATAAACATATTAATAAAGGTAATCTAGTTATTTTGAGGGTGTTGGAAAATAATGATACAAATGACCATCATCAAATCAAAGAAAAATTAGTTAATAATCAAGACATATCTTATAGTTTGCTATATTCCTCATATATATATATATATATATATATATATATATATATATATATATATATATATATATATATATATTCACTGAAGATAATGATGTGAAAACAGCGTTTTAAGTGAGAGCCTTGAATCAAGTGATAAGAGTCACCTTGATTAATGCCCCGAAATAGAAGATTCAGACTTTGGCTCTTTGGAATTCTACATTCAAGGTAATTCTTGGTCACTCATTGATTAAGAGGGGTCATCTACAAGGTCGAAATAAGAAGGAAGAACCTCTAAGTATGTCTGCGTCTCATACTTTGGTTTTGCCAAGCGTGAGTATTAGCGTTAGGCCCCACAGAGGCGGTTAACGGGATGTAAGTGGTGTTGGCAGTCAAAGCATCATTACAGAACTCTAGAGGAGTTTGGTAATGTTGAATAACGTATTTCGCCCGGAATTGGAATGGCAGCCATATTTGTCCAAGTGCTGCCAAAGGCTAAAGAAACAAGAAATAAAAGGAAAAGAAAATACGAAAGGAATGATAATAAAAAAAGGAAAATTAAAAGGAAAAAATTGTTTGTGAGAAAAATACAAAGACAGAAAATAGGAAGAAAAGAAGCAAAATGTATCGGTTTGTGAACGAATTTGGAGAAGAAAGTGGAAACGTTGAAAAGCCTATAAATCAGTCGGAGAAAATGTAAAATGAAAAGAGAAATAAGAGAGAAGTTATAAATAATGTAAGAGAAAATAAGAAAGAAAATATCACGTAAGAATGGAAGAAGTAGTAAAATAGTAAGGAATAGAAAAGTCTGAATAGAAAAAATGTGATGAAGAAGTTCAGTAAGAAATAAGGAAAAACACCGGATTGTGGTGATATCGACAAGAAAAAGAGAATATGGCAAAAAAATGAACGTATCGCCCATAGATTAACGCCCCCGTGTCGCCTGTATCATCAGTCGTGCGACACGAACAAGGTCACATTCTTTTTCTCTTTGTTGTTTTTTTAGAACAACGGCAGCAGCTTATGCAAATTTTCGCGGGATCAATGAACAGTGACTCTGTTGCATATGAGAACCGTCCACAAATATTCTAGTGTTAAAAAGAGCGAATAGACGTGAATCCAGTTTTGCAAATATCAGCGTTGATCTCATTAGAGAGAGAAATATACAAAAAGTTTTTAAAAAGTGGACGTGTGCATAAATAGATAGGGGTGAAAAAAAATACAAATCGCATCAAATATGTGTGTCGCTTAACTAACTGGCTAGTTAGTTAAATAGGGAAAGGAAAACACACATCGAAAAATGATTTCCAGCAAAAGACAGATTGTAAGCGACCTAATCCACTCAATGATTAAAATGGCATTATATATATATATTTGTGTGTGTGTGTGTGTGTGTGTGTGTGTGTGTGTGTGTGTGTATCATAGCGACAGCGAAACAAACAGGTATGAAAAGCTCCTTTTATGTATAACTTTTTCTTAGCAATCAAATTATTTGATAATTAGAATAACACCCAACATTTACAAATGTTGGGATAAAAGATAAATCAGCATAAACAATTTTTTTGA
This sequence comes from Doryteuthis pealeii, assembly GCA_023376005.1. Taxonomy (NCBI): domain Eukaryota; kingdom Metazoa; phylum Mollusca; class Cephalopoda; order Myopsida; family Loliginidae; genus Doryteuthis; species Doryteuthis pealeii. The sequence goes on from CM042158.1 coordinate 71,267,700, forward strand.
AAATTTTCTTTTTATATTATCTCATGAAGGTAATATTGTACTCTGAAATTTCTTATATGAATTTGTAGATAATTATGTTCTAATTTAAGTAAGTGACGTTTAAGGTATTAGTCAATTCGAACCTTTTTCATTCTGAGTAGTTGTAAATTATAATTACGCAATAACTTAAGATATTTATTTTTTACTTGAAGAATATCTTATAAATCTAATTAGTAATGTTTAATCAAATATGAATAATTATTTTAGCATGATATACATATATAAGTAAAAACTATTGTGCCGCGTTGTGTAATGGTTATTTTCGTAGGAAATGGACTCGGTGTTCTAATTCTGAACGAGGCTATTTACATTTCACATAGCGTTAATAAGCTTGGGAAAGGTATGCATCGAAATATTCCCCCACCAGCTACGGGTAAATAGTTGGACAGACTGTGATCTTTAACCTTGGTTAGGCAAGGAGAAGGAAAACTATGAATTCAAACCTGTTAAATTCCTCTTAAAAAACTGGCCTTGTGTCACATGAGGTGTTGGTATTTATGTATATCAGTGAAAACCACAGGCTTCTCTGTTCCATTAATCCATTTTAATCTATTTCTTCTTAATTTCTAGCTTTAATTTCTTTACAATTTTTAATACATATATCAGTAAAACCTATATGCTTTCTGTTGTCAATATTTCTGTTCTACTGATCCGCTCAAAAATTGATTATGTCTCCTTAATTCCTAGCGTTCATTAAGCGATGGTGATAAATAGAGAACCTGATGGTAGTTTCATTACCTTGTAGGCAAATCAATCTAATTTTTCATCTCTATTTTTGACTATTTTCTAAATCAGTCTGACATATTTTTTCGAGTTGCGCATATAGAAAAGAAACTTTAAAATAAGGATCATAAACTTCTTTCTGGTATGCTTTAACCAATGTATCATACTAATATATATATATATTATATATATATATATATATATATATGTGTATATATATATATATGTATATATATATATATATATATATATATATATATATATATATATATATATATATATATATATATATATATAAAGATGAATTGGCTGAGAGAGAGAGGGGGAATACTTTTATCACATATAGGTCTGTGTGTTTGTATATGATTTTTGAATGGTATGTGTGTATTCATGGATATAATCCAATGTAGATAATATATAAATCTACCTTTCCTAGTACATATATTTGTGTATCAATATGTTTAACAGTTATATGGTCACTTTTTCTGGGTATCATCAAGCCTTAAGATATTCCCTTAAAAACTGAGAATTACATTGTGAACTTTGATCTTACACCCGGATGGACTTTTTAGGGACGATCCACCCTTGAGCAAGGTAACCAATGAATAACGATGGCCAAACACTTGGCTTTCAACCAAAGTTCGTCTGGTCAAGAAACAGACAGGAATAGTCTGTGTTCGCCAACGAACCTTGCACGGAAAATAAATTGACTTTTCCCCTTTTGAATAAGTGAAAAGGTTTATTTTGCTAGTCTTTCTTTGCAATTTTGCAAATGAAAATTGCCGCTGACATTTTTCACCTGAGATGACGAATGCTTGCCAACCAGTTCAGACCACGCCCAAACTATTCAAAGGGAAGCTGAGGAAAAACCAACCCGGAGGCGCGGAATACATAAACCAACACGATATATGAAATGGTTTCGTTTCTCGTCCAGATTGGAGGGCTTTTACGCATTTTCATCAATTTTACCAGCCGAACCGATTGCAAGGATTGAGGAACATTTAGTTGGTGTCAAAGTTAAGTTTGAGCGCTTTTCAAATCTTTGAATACCATCAATATTATCCATCCATTTAAAAACCTTTTCTTTCAGTCGTTTATTTGGCTATATATTCTTTCATCAGCAATTTTTATATTTCTTTCATTTTCTCTTTCTTTCTTCACACAGCATACATTTATATCCATATATGCGTGCAATCAAATATATAAATGCATTTACATTGATATAGTTATAATGATTTAAAACACAATTGGAATTAAGTGTAAATTCGATTTAACATACATTCATTTTATATAACGTTGAAATGAACATAAATACGAAGACACAATTACATAAAAACATTGGCTCTTTCACACAACACTTTGATGTGTTAAAGTCCAAAGAAAGTAAAAGATTCGATCAAAGAACATGTCTATCAGAAGAGAAAATGTTTGTATATGTATTTGTGTCATTCACATACTAGCAATTTGTCTCTTTTACAGAGTTTTAAACTTTTGCATTGTTTCTGGTGTAACTGCTGATTGTATCGATAGAAAAGAGTTGAGTAGAAAAAGAGATGTTAACCAGAAGCTGTTTTTCACCAGTTTCTGTCTCTACTGATATCATTTTGAACAATCAACGTTTAACTCAGTTTTTCTTTCTTTTATTTCTGGTGGTCAGATAGACTCGATCTTAAAATGAACGAATTCCGATTGGCTCTTTAATCACTTTTGTTGTCATGTGACCTGTTCTCGACTATGTTTTTGTTTAGCACCCTAAAATAAAACGTTTGGGCGCCAGAGTCGAAATTTGTACACGATTTTTGTGATTCGTTGATTTGTTTGTTTGTGAATTACTCTTTAATTTGTTGATTTTATTTTTAAGTAGAAATTTCTATTTGAATTTAAATATTTGACTTTTTGATAGGGAAGTTCTAATTCCCGTGTATCTATATATCCATATAGACCTACAAATATACTTATTATTCATACCTTCATATAGACCTAGTATAATATACTTATTATTCATACCTTCATATAGACCTAAATATACTTATTATTCATACCTTCATATAGACCTATCAATATACTTAATATTCATACCTTCATATAGACCTATAAATATACTTATTATTCATACCTTCATATAGACCTATAAATATACTTATTATTCATACCTTCATATAGACCTATCAATATAGTTAATATTCATACCTTCATATAGACCTATAAATATACTTATTATTCATACCTTCATATATACCTATAAATATACTTATTATTCATACCTTCATATACCTATAAATGCAAGCTTGTGGACGCTAACATATATATATATATGATAGACAACCGATAAATCAGTTGTGTTCGCGTTACAGCAGTCCCTGAATATATAGAAACATTCTAATTAATATCACCGTTATATTGAGAGCTTTGACTATTAAAAAATGTCATTCGGTGCTAATGGAAATCGTCGCAAAATTATTTTTCGTTTGTAAATTTGACTAAACATTGCGTCATTTTCTAAGTTATTGAAGTTTTTAATCCCTTTATAATTTACCATTATTGTTGGCTTACGATTACATGTATAAATACAAATATAATGACGATTTTAGTATAATATATGAACTTAAAATCACGCTTTATTATATATATATATATATATATATATATATATATATATTATATATATATATATATAAAGTTAATCAAACGCCATATTTTAGTTCGTTGCTAAGCACAATTATTTGTGATAAACTTACCAAATATTGTCTTATTTGCCATTTACTACAATCTCTCTCTCTCTCTCTCTCTCTCTCTCTCTCTCTCTCTCTCTCTCTCTCTCTCTCTCTCTCGCTCAGAAATTAATTGATATGTGTCATTTTCCTGACCAGTAGGTTGCATTTAGAGAGTGTGTAATCTTTTTGATATCTCCGATTTAACTACTGCATCTTTGACTGACCAATCGGTACGTTTTCCTGCTATCAAAAACCCCAACTTTACATTTTTTGATGTTAAGTCTGTAATTCACGTTAGTTTTCTGTTGCGTATTTCTATTTTTATCTTTACAATAATCATTTCCCTCTTTTGAATGTAGAGAAGAAACTTATGCGTATTTTAACATCATTTTCTTTTCCTTTAGAATAAAACCATTTTGTTTAGTTTTCTCACACATTTTAGCGCTGTCATTGGTACGTTTTACTAACGAGTGTGTGTGTGTGTGTGTGTGTGTGTGTGTGTGTGTGTGTGTGTGTGTGTGCACATATATTCAGGCAGCGAAATTATTATAACTTCATATGATATTTATCATATAAAGGTTTACTAATTCTACTGCCTGAATATATGTGCACACACACACACACACACACACACACACATATATATATATATATATATATATATATATATATATATATACATGGGTGCCTGTGTGCGTATGTTCATATATATATAATTAAAAAATGAGCATTAAAAGATAAATAACATAAGAATATTTCTTTTTGTCAAATCACTTTTGTTCATCTTATATGTAGATAAAGATAGATAAATAAATATATAGAGAGAGATTAAATTTGATAGAAGTGAAGCGATTTTTAAAATTTCTTTTTTTTAATGATGCCTTATTTTGAATTATTAACAATTATCAATACAATTATTGATTTTCTAGCGTAGTTTCATGTAAACATTTCACATTTCATGTTCACAACATTATCTCCTGTAAGAATCCTGATAACACTATATAAAAAAAATTATAAGGATTATTTGAAAAAAAAATATTTTAAGAATAATAAACAACAGTCTCCCTTCTTAGCAATATTGATGCAGAGATAATAAAAAAATGAAAAAAAAATTTTCGATTGTAAAAACTTGTAAAAATATTCTTTCTTTCGATTCTTTTTCCCTTTACCCATTTTTATAAATCTTTATTAATTTTTGTGGTTTTAACTTAAGCATATCCTTCATTTTTTTTCTTCTTTTTTATATATATTTCGTACTTGATTCAGTTTCCTTTTTGCTTTTTTTTTTCCTTTATTTCTTTTCTATATTTTCTTTTTGCATCATTTCATTCTTTTAACTTCCTTGTCTCCTGTTAGTTTTTATTTGTTTATTATTATTATTATTATTATTATTATTATTATTATTATTATTATTATTATTATTATTATTATTATTATTCCCATAATTAACGGCTTCTTACAATATATTGTTTGTCATCATTCTGATTGGAATGTTTCCCTTTAGAGCCACAAGAGAAACAATATGTTACCATAATGTTAAAACTAAACTTGTTTTACTATTATGTAACTAATGATTGGGAATGTATTTTGCTTCCCCAACTAAGAGGTTATTCGAATTCCTTTCTATGCCAAAGATAAGGATCCTAATATGCCCTAATTTTGACCCATAACTAGAAAGAGAATATTTCAATTCATACCTTTCCCAAGGGCATTAGCATTATGTGAAATGCAGACATACTCTCCAGTATTTGAACTTGGTTCGCCGTGTCCATTTTCTACAACGATGACCATTACATGACAAGCCCTTCTCATTTATTCTACAATATACTGAGGGGGCAAAACCTTCCAACGTAAAACAATTCACATCAAACAACATAATGCACTACTGTCCAATAATAAATAAAAAAAAGAAACAACTTATCAAATATCTTTAAATTGTCACCCTCTCAATGCTGATTCATACCAGACAGTTGATGCATCAAGTTGTGCTTTTTACGGTGAGTTACAGCAAAATGTCGGCATTGACTGAATGCAGACCCCCCCCCCTCACTGAAAAATCCACCAAAGAAGAGAACTAAAGCAAATTTGGTCGTTAACTATTTGTCATTTACTCATATTTTAGCTTTCAGCATCACACGAAAACGTTTATAAGATGATAAAAAAAAGTCTCGGGGCCGATTCGTGTTTTGTTTTCAAATTTCAAATGAAGACGTATGCACAGATTCTGAAGGAATAATACATTGAGGTCTAAACTGTTAAATTAACTTCTAGACAGATCAGTGCCAATTTGCCGAGTTTTATTTTGAAGTCACAGGACATTTACACATAACACAGAAAACAAAATCAATCAATTATCAAGCAAAAAATGACAATAATGGATTAGCAAGATTATTTTAAAAATCGCTTTGTGTATTCGACTTTGTTGCTACCATCAATTGTTTTCTTTTTATTTAGAATTTATTTTGTATACCCATAACTAAATTCATAATTACCTTCGAGAATATTCCCAGCTCAAAATTGAATATATTGGTCTAATCGAACTGATGCAAATGATAAACACTTGGATAAGGAATAATGAGCCTTTTGGCTATATTTTGATTCATATCCTTAAGTAATGTCTTTATTTAATCGTTAATAACCTCAACATGTCTACTCGACCTCTAAGATAAAAATTCACAAACCTTTTTTTTTATTTGTCTTATATACGATCATTCATAAATTCCTTATCCATGAAAGATAAACAATTTTGTTGAATTTTTTTATTTTCATAAACTAAAAGAAGCAAACATTTTTGTTACATTGATTTTCGCCCGTTTTCAATATTGAAATCAATTAACGAGAATACGTCAATATTGACATTAAAAATCGTGCATTCTAATAGCAAACTTAATGCAATAAAATGATACAATAAAATGAAATGTGATATTTACAAGTGAAACTAAAACTAAACACTTCTAATAAATATCTAACAGAAAACACAGAAGTTCACCAAATAAATCACAATTTGCACAATTACCACAGTCTCTTTACAATTTGAGTTTCCTTTCAGTTTAAATGTGTCTTTGTTGAATTAAAATTGTAATTCGGATTTTACATTCCATTAACCTTAACTGTTTCGAAATGAATTACACCCAATGGCATTTCGTCAAAATATTTAGAATCGATTCTATTGGACTTCACAATTAGGAAAAATATTTCAAGCATTTAACATAAGAAATAACTGAAATACATTCTCAAAATGTCGAAGAATAATTGTTATTCTATTTTGGTTCCTTTACATAATATATCAACTAATAAGCAGGTGAGCAATCTCTACTTATTAGGTTAATTAACACACACACATATATATACTGCTATGCTAATTAATCGTCTTGCCTACTCCAGGGATGTGTGAGAAATATATATATATAAATAGCAAGAAATGTAACTTAGTCCATTGGAGCACAGGGTCCTGGTGAGATCATAAAGATCAAAACCGTGGTAGACCCAATATGTTTTCTATAATCATTATAGCTCTATTTTTATGAAATATTGAGCACCCATGGCTAAATTACTAATGCCACTACAACGGAAACACTATATATATATATATATATATATATATATATATATATATATATTGTGTGTGTGTGTGTGTGTGTGTGTGTGTGTGTGTGTGTGTGTGTGTGTGTGTACATAATGAACCATATTGAAAGAATGGGGATAAGAATATATTGTTGTATTTGCCATAACCTATTTTTAAGTACATGATTTAAATGTATATCATCGGAATATTTCTTGCTTCCATTTATTTTTTAAAGAATCTTCTCCCTTTCTAAAACTATTTATTTTTAATTCAAAGATGTCTCCCTAAGAGAGGAGAATGCCTATTAAGTTCAATGTATGCAGGCATGTATGATTCTTACAAGTTTTCTAAAAGTTTTTTTGTCTCTGGCAAATTTTTATTTAATTTGACGGACTGGCACATCTAATTTGCATATATACAACATTTCTCTCTATTTATTTGCACATGAGCAAAAACATTACGAGTTAAAGGTTTGTGAGTTAGAACTTGAATGTTGGCTAATCATCACGATGAAACAATGAATAGTCTTCAAAATAACGAACAATTTACATTAACATTTGAAAGTGTGGATAAAAAAGAATAGTTAACAGTGATGAGAAGGACTGAGACAAGTTTAATTTCCAGTTGAAGGAATAATTTGAGATCATATTGTACTAAGGCTGATATAATAATGTTAAATCGTAGATTAATCTGTTGTTGATGCCATGTAGTAAGTAAAGTAGACGGGGTGACCAAATGACGGTATCAGCCAGACAGCGGAGAGTCTATCCCTTTTTCAAAAGCGCGAGACTACGGAGATTGTTTTGCGTCTGAGATGCTGCGCCATACTTACCGTCAGTTCCCCCATTTTACCGCACAGACCCAAGCTGTGCTACCGATGCGCCAAATTGATGAGGCTCCGTATCGAACCATGTAATATTTGAGAAAATAAAGGCACGAAATCCTTATTGTGCCTAGAAATGCATTAAGAAAGGACGGTCTATCAAGATAGTCAACTGGTGATTTGGAGATTAGGTTATTTCCATAATTGTTGTTTATTGATTATGTAGCATATTTCAACACCAAATAAATATAACGTCTTTATCTTTACACATATTTGTGATAGTATCTGCCTACTAATAAGAAAGCACTTTAGCCGAACTCTCATCTTTATATGAGAGGTCTGCCAAGATTTTTCAGATTGACTGATGTTTGAGCCAAGGAGAAAAAAGCTACAATTTAGATGCTGATTTTCAATTCATTCAGGGTCTCTACAGTGAAACTTCACAAATGATTATCCCTCTACTTTGACCCGTTGGCATACATAGTAAACTTATATATATATATATATATATATATATATATATATAGTTCAATGAGAAATCAAAACAAATAAAAGTTTTTGCTTTTATTTATTTAATTACGGGAACGGTATTACGACCAGCGGTTTCTTGCTGAAAGCATTCATCGGGTAATACGAAAAGTTCCTTTAAAAAAGGAACTTTATTTGTTTTGATTTCTCATTGAACTATCAACGCTCTATCATAGATATTGAGCACTCTTCTAATAACACTGTACGTTGGATTACTATTACTTTTTCTAGTATACTAGTGCCAACCATACACATTAATAATATATATATATATATATATATATATATATATATATATATATATAGAGAGAGAGAGAGAGAGAGAGAGAGAGAGAGAGAGATTGATAGATAGATAGATAGATAAATAAATAAAAGTTTTAGCCTTTTTTTATTATCATTGGAACAATGCTAATTAATGATGGTGATTAGAAAATAAAGAAAAATCCTTGTTGAACATTACTTTTATTATTTTCATTATTGTTGTGATATATAGATAAAAATGAATAGTAAATTATATATATTAAAGACCGGGTATATAGCGATTATGGTCCATTTCTACCCGTGGGTACCTGAGCCCCTACGAGTTTCTTCAGATCACTTTCTTTATTCAAACTGGCAAATAATTAAATTCAGCTGACATTTATATATCTTTCTCTGCTTTCAGTATCGTATTTCGCTTCCTCTTAACCCTTTTGAGGTTGTAGTGCTTTGATGATATGCCGGCTCCTTTCTTAGTCGTCTTTTTCCTTGTGAGTTAACACTTAGGTTTGTCTACTTAATCTCGTGTTTTTTTAAACAAATGTTCTTATCTATTTTTCCTTATGTGGCGGGTTAATATGTGGCACCCATTGGTCTTGACCCTGATGGATTGATTAGCCACCCCTGCTAAAGGAGGTCAGGTTCAATGGCTTAATTTAGATCTTATCTGTGTTTTCATCCTCGCCTCCTACACCTATGAACATACATGTGTACGTCTATGATTTCACATATTTGCATACTCACATATTCTCGATTAATATAAATACATATATATTTTTCCTACTTAAGTACATCTGTATCAACCCACTCATATCTTCATCCACATACATATCCATATATATATATATATATATATATATATATATATATATATATATATATATATCCAAACACATGCATACACATGTACGTGCGATGTTTACATTTCAATCTTTAAACTTGGATGCATCGATATGTCTTCAAGCTTCTATCATCCCTTCTTGTGGACGAACAAAACAATATAGTTAATAAATAAAGGAAAAAACATTAAAATTGCTTTATGTAATAATTCATTTCAACAGCGAAATGCATCATCATCAGACAGAGCAAAATATGGCTTTTGTTCAATTTGATACTGGTGAATTTTGCAGTTGAAATAAATAATTACAGGAAACAAATTTAATGTCTGTGTACGTACATAGACGCATTTTTAAATGTTGCATTTAGTGATTACATTGTTATAATACGTTTTTTGTTGTTGAAATACTCTTACAGAATGTGTATAGTTCTGTCCTCACATATTTCAAAACATTAACCTAATCTCTTTAAGGGGTTGCTTGTGTTATAAATCGAGATA
>CM042158.1:71282685-71532685 GCA_023376005.1 Doryteuthis pealeii
TGAGCTTTCAATCCCTAAGGGCTTTTTTGCTGGTGACCTTGATCACACGAAATTTGTCATAAATTATTCCTTAGTTTTAGGATTACTAAATGTTTGAAAGAAATTCCAGTTTAATTGGTTCTAATTAGTAGTAATTTGCAATTATGTCAAAACCTGACCTATCTCTGTCTGTACATTATACATACCCCCTTTTTTACTCTCTATATGCCAGTGAAGGTCAGTGACATGTAAAAGCAGCAGCCATCCGCCGCCCCTCAACATCCTCTTCGCTTGTCATACATTATACATAACCCTTTTTCCCTCTCTATAGGCGATATCTATTTCAATTTTAACTAGGTCAATTCGTTTTTTTTAAATACAACTCTGACCCCCCCCCCCACGTTTGAAAAAATGTACCAAAACTCAGGGAAATATTCGATTATAATTAAATTTTCAGTGTTGATTTAGCAATGAATTAATTTTTATTTCATTTTAAAACTTTATGATTTTTTCCAAGTTTGGGGTGCAAAATATCGGTGTGTATGTATATGTGATTGATACTATTTTCTGCATGAATAAAAAAAGACTAAAGACAGAAGGTGTGAATAGAAGAAAAAAGTTTGTTTTTTGGTACTCTTCGCGGAGAACCATCCCGGCCCCCTGCCTCAAAAAATGCTTGCCTGTGGCTGCTGTAAAAGAAAAATGATTGAAGTCCGTAGCCAAAGCGGTGTTACTTGAATAAAAAAAAACTCGGGTTAGGGTTTGGGTTTGAGGTTGGTGTTTAGGTTAGTTTAATGGGAAAATAAATAATTTGGGCTCTGTTTTTCTAACCCAAAAATACAGAACCCAGACATTTTGTTATAAAACTGTTAATTTTAACTAGGGGTGGGGTTAGAGATTAGGGTTGGAGTTGAGTTTTCGGGAAAAACGCCCTAAGTTGGTTGTTTTTTTTTTTTTTTTTTGTTTTTTTTTTTTTTTTTTTTTGCAAGTGACACCGCTTCGTCTACGGACTTCAATCGTAGCTGGTGTTTTTTTTTCAGCAGCCACCGGCTAGCGTTTTTTGAGCCAGGAGGCAGGACGGTTCTCCACGAAGAGTACCGTTTGTTTTAAAGAATCTGCTCGAATAGTAAATAAGTACCGAAAATCGAAAAATAAAATGAAAATAAAAACTAAAAACTAATTTTTTGAGTATTATTTGGGTAATATTTGCGGAGTTCTGTCCTGGAATCCTGCCTCAAAAAATGGTAGCCAGTGACCCAAGAAAAACAGAACCACAAATTTTGTAATAAAACTTAATTTTAACTAGAGGAAGTTGGGGTTGGGTTTTCAGGAAAAACGCCCTAAGTTTTTTTTTTCCTCTTTTTTTCAAGTGATACCGCTTCGGCCACGGACTTCAATCGTAGCTGGTGTTGTTTTGTTAGCAGTCTGCGGCTAGCAGTTTTTGAGGCAGGAGGCCAGGACGGAACTCTGCAAAGATTACCATTATTTGTATTATTCAGACAATTGTCCTCATCTTCATTGTTATCTGTACAGCGTTTCGGCCGAAGTGCCCTCCGGCCTTCTTCAGGTATTTCTTGTCGGACACAGGAACCTTCTTGTAATAGGGAGCCATCATGGAACTTTGAACCTAACCTTTTATTCTGCCCACGGGGCGTATCCTGTTCTCATTCCACTAACCATAACTGGGGTACAGGTGTTAAGCTATGTTAATTATTATTCTATGTTACTGCTGCCCATGACCAGGATTGAACCTGCAGTCTAGAGATAACTGTCATTTAGAACTGTCTTAACCTAACTCCTTTATCTACTAGGTTATGTATCTAATTGGACAATCCAGTGTGAATTTTTTTCAATCGCAAAAGTTACAATTTATTTTGTAAAAACGGATTTTAAGTAGCGTCTTAGCAGGCATCTTGATCGAAATTGACTGAAAACATCGTTTTAAATGTATCAAAAATAAATTACATGTGTAATATTATTTTGCTTTTTTGCTGATGCTCATTATGTTACTTTTTCGACTTAGACAAACATTTGACCTTAAATAATCGGTTCAATGAATTTTAATTCGTTTTTAAAATGAAAAGCAGACGATATTTTGGCAGACCCTACTCTTTTTCCTAATCCCAATCATCTACCAAGAGCTTAACGGGTGACCCAACGGATCACTTTTTGTCTAGTATATATATAGGTCTATCTTCTTCCTATTATTCGAATAAGCACGCTTATGAGTGACGTTGTCAATCTGTCAAACTGTTCAATGATCTGCCTATGGTTGGCTCAAATTATCCCATCTTACCATGAAATCATATATATATATATATATATATATATATATATATATATATATATATATATATATTAAACAGGAGTGTACAGTTAAATACATTTGAATTTAAATAACTTATACAAGGTTGAGTCAAAATATTTGCAATATTTTGCTATTGTGAAGGTAACCAAGCATACTGGACTGTGAGATGATGAGCCTGCCTGATACTCTCCGACTGCTACTCGGCGGATTTGTTTCTGTGGCTTGAAACACGGACTCAGAATCCACAGTCTGGTCTTTTTTTTTTTTTTTTTGCTCGTCAAAGTTCTTGCAACCCAAGCCAAATTTATTGAACCATCAAGTTACTGCACTGTGATTACGCTTTCACCTTTCGCGCAACAAATGCTTTTGGTCGCTTCTGCGACGTTATGGCCCAGTTTGAACTCGTAAAGCATAAAATTCCGAAGTAAACTGAATTGAATTATATCTGTGTGGGTTAAAATCCCACACAGAGAGGGGTAACCTGTCAATGCAGCAACTACCACGATAGTACAAACCACAGTGGGTAGCTTCCCCGGCTTGAATTGTTTCGCTCACGTCGTATACGTACCAAAATATTGCAGGAAGTGAATCCCTGTGATATAGTTTCCAATGTACTGGAATGCGACATCTTAGGGAGTTGTAATTCCACTTGTGCTATTATGTTCACCTTCGAACTAATAACCCTATGGGTTAAATAGTACCCCTTCCGTCCTTTTACAGATTGATATGCAATTAAGCAAAAGAAAATATAGAACAAAATTTGACGCCCTATTATATATCGGCTATGCTAAAGAGTTGTGAGTCTGCAGTTAGATACATTGAAATTTAACTCTCTTCTTTTGATGTGACAGTTGCCATATCAGTGTACATTTTAAAAAGCAATTATTTTTTATCTGGCATATTTTCATTTATTAATTAGAAATGTGTAAAATAAAATAAAAAAGAATTCTTCGGTGCGCTATTATTTTTTTATTTTAAGAAAAGTACAAATGTAACTCAAATACAAAACTGATTTGTATAATTGAAGGAGAAGTCATTGTAAATGATCGAATGTGTCAAAAATCTTGACTTGCAAAGTTTTACAGTGAATATTTCTCATTATTAATGGTTCTCCACAGTCGGATCGTACAACTATATATGCACGTATATATGTATGTATGTATGTATGCTGCGCTCGATTCCACATGGACCCACCAGTGTGGCCGACCAGCAACATCTTATATACAACAGCTATATGCATACACTGGATGCCGTACTAAGACCTTGCCAGTTGTGAGGACCAATATGGACGGGTGGCATTAGAGAATGGGAATTTGGGCTGTCTGCACGACCTGGTCATGAGGTGCTAAACATATATGAAAATACATATGTAGTTATGAAAACTCATAAACTACCTCTAATACGAATATGTACAAAATATTTTACTTTTACAGAAGTATAAAGAGATAGACAGATGCGAAATAAATATAGATATCCATCAATCGAGCTTTGTTTTTACCATAAAGATATAGTTTTGGCAACGTAAGTATTCTAAATCGCTGACGAGGAAAGTGACTCAGAAAATCCCAAATGATGATATATTTAATGTATAGGTGAAGTAAGTACTTAGAAAAATGAGCAATTATATCGCCGTCTGAAAGAAACTGTTCAGACAGACTAAATATGGGACTGATGTACTGTTAGATCTCAAGGACAATTTTGTTCCAAATTTATTTTTATTGACATTTTGTAGATTTACATGTGGAATATATCATGAAATGATAGGAACTATAATAAGATAAAAGGGATTACAGGAAAATATGAAAATCTAAATGAACAGCTTGTAACCAATGTCTTATCAATAAAGAACTGGAAGTTTAGTTCTCTTCACTTCTATTACCAACGCGTTTACTGCACCTATTCAGCAAAAATGATAAGCTATTGAGATAAGATAAGTAATATTAATTTATAAAGGGAGATATATACTAGTACATAAGTGAATGCCTAGATTTACGTATATGAAGGTACGAGCATAGGTTTCAGAATTTTGGTGATAGGAATATTAAAATGTAAAACCGATTCTTGTAATTCCATTTCTACATGTGTTACTTCAAATAATTGATTTCCTGCTAGATCACAATAATATATATATATATATATATATATATATATATATATATATATATATAATATGGGTGCTATATTTATAAGTAGAAAGTGCTCAATATCATTGAAAGAGCATTTATATCTGTTAAGGCAGCGTGAACATGGAGTTAACTGTACCTGGTTACTGACAGTTTTTCGCCTATGCGATATTCATACCAAGTGGTCTGAGGTCGCATAGGCAAGAAACTGTCAGCAACCAGGCAACGTTAACTCCATCTCGACGCTACCTTAACAGACACACACATACATATACACACACACACACACACACACACACACACACATATATATATATATATTATATATAATATATATATATATATATATAGCAATAACGACTGTGTATCACGTTTTCGGGTCTCCAAAATTCTCAGATAAATATATCTGTTTATTTTGAATTTATTTGAATATGTGCAAATCCGTGAGAATACATATGGATAAATATATCGGTCACTCACCTACATACGCATCCGTATATGCAACGAGAGAAAAGTTTTTTAACAAAATAAAAAAGTCTTAAGACTTTTAATATTTAGTTTTTGCATTTGTCTTTCGTCCAAATGAGAATTTCTTAAAAAGAAAGAAGAAAAAAGTCGATATTTTTTCATTTCCTTTTCATCTTTATTCTTTGCCAAGATTAGGATTAAAATGGCGGATTGCCAGGTTAAATGTTTAAAATACTTTGTCAGTATTTTTTTTTAAAATTTGTCCGAAAAAAAACAACTTTATTTCATCTTTATTGTAATCAGCATTATTTTTATTGTCATCATCTCTAGAATCATCATCATCTACTTTTACTTTGACTTTTGTTATGTTATTATATCGCCTTCATTATCCTTTATTTTTATGAATAGTCATCGTTGTCATAGTGATATCAACAGCATCAACATTATATACTACTGCTAAAACTATTGTAGCTACTGCTACTACTACTAACAATTTGGGGAAAAAATTCTCATCGTTCTGATTATTCACAGGTTTTCATATAACTAGTTTATTTCTCTTCCTTCTTCCAGCATACATTTTTTTAAATCTTATGGTCTATCTTTTTACTCCTCATCATGCCAGGCGCTTTTACTATTACTCCCTCTCGCCTCGTTTTTTTCTTACCTTTCAGCTTCTTTCTTAATTAGATACTTGATCTTCTACCGTTTGATTCATTTGCCTCTCATAGAAGTTGCAAGATATCCCGTGAGTTGGATTTTTTAAAAAATGTTATGCAGTTGAAATGTTCTAATATTGAATTGTTGCTAGTCATCAATTCAATTCGCTTTTCACCATTTTTTTCAATAAAGAACATGACGCAACAATAAAATGAGAAAAATATAAAATCTAACATAAAGAGATTCATGCAAAAATATGAAACTCATGATTTTAGCATAAAATAAAGCTTAGAAAAAGAATTTGAAAGAGAAAATAAAAGTAGAAAAATGTATTCAAATCATGATACTATTTATGTACATGACTTTCTCTTCTGCAAATATTGGCAATCCATCGGCATATAATGATTTACGCGTCTAGGTTAAGTATTTTACTAATCCATATATTTCATTGATGTATGCTTCTTATGTCACACACACACACACACACACATACACACACACACACACACACACACATATATATATATATATATATATATATATATATATATATATATATATATATATATATATATATCAACTATTGTGTTTCATGACGACCTGTCCTTTTAATTTAAATTATGCACTTAATTGAGTCCTTATCCTATTTATATGCATCATTCCCTATCAATCAATTTCTATTTTAAATCCTCTTGAGGAAATATTAAATTTCTTCTGTAATTTTACAAAATCATGCAAAGAATTATAATTGCATAAAGTTTTATAGAAATTTCCTAAATTTCTATTCTTTCTAATAAATTTAAAATCCTTTCTAAAAACTTTTAATTAATGTTTACAATTTTGTAACATAATGTGAAAGAGTTTCATGTTTCTTTAATGATAATCACTTGAAGTTATTTTTCTATTTTAATCTTAATTTACAGAATTACATTTTTTTTTTGTCTTTTGTATTTTATCAATATATTTCTAACTTCTATTAAATTTCTCTTTCTTAATGTTGAAAACATTTCAATTTACCCCGATAAATTGACTCAATAAACTTTATCGAGTCGATGAAATTTTATAAAAAATTTTTTCAACATTTGAATGGATTTTTTTTCGCGCTGTGGCCGATATAAATTCATTTATTCAAAGTATTCTATTCATTTTTTTAATATATATCTCATTGATTTTCATTTATTGATCTAAATAGTTTATCATCATCCTCATCATCACTATAATATAGACATTATTACCTTGTTTTAATGAAAATTTTATTTTTGGCATGGTTAGGTAGAGGGCTGATATTGTAAGCTGTCCATTTTATCACTGTAACAATTCGTTTAAAAAATAACATTCAAAATCGTTTTGAAAAATAATTATTCGCTTAACTTATGCTGAATTTACTCGTCAAATCGATTAACCAGGCTGGTGTAAAAGATATCAGCGCCTGATTTAGATATTTCGATATGCTGACTATATCCTAAATTGTATAACCTAGATTTACAATGTCTTGATTTTATTTTAGCTGATCTACTCGACCGTAGAAAATCTTTCAGCGGGAAATATTCACTTTTGATACAATTGATAATTACGTTCGCCATAAACTGTATATTGTGTTTGAGTTGCATTTTTACTTTTTTAAAAGAAAAAAATCCTTATGTACCATAAATGATGCATACTTTCTTCCATGTCAGTAAGTAGACGGCTATTATGTATGTAGATTTGTGCAAACGTAATTGAATGCAGATAAAGATGAATATAAATCAGTTAAATACGGATCAGATAAATACAGAAAGATACAAAATATAATAGGAGGCGAAATAAGATTTGACCAATTTCCAAAACTTACATAGCATTCGATGATTTGATCACCGACTACATTCAAAATAATTAAGTATTAAATTATAAATCTTATTTTTGTATGTGTTCTTTTAATAACCACTTTCATGTCGATACTTTAATCTTTACATTTCATAAGTGAAACAATGTGATATGTGAACGGTACAATTTGGAAAATTGAAGCGAAAATGTAATTTTTATCCTTCAGCTTCTTTACATTTTGACACGTTTAACTACTATTACTGTTGTTACGTATGCGAGGGAGATCGATATATAACTCACCTGACTAGATGGAGACACCTATTGTCATGATGGGTTACGTATCCATAATTCCTTGTTTTTTAAGGATTAACAATGATCAACTGTTAAGAAAATCATTAAAAAAGCATCAACAACCAATTTACTTAGAGTTTCTCTTAAAGATTTTAAGAAAGGTAAAATCAGAGTCACTTAAGATAAAAAAAAAATAAACATTTGATCCTAGTTCTTTCTCAATCTACAACCTTTTTTCGACTGTCCTTTATAATCCTCTCAACGAGCCCAAATGTTCGTCACTTTGCCCTGTGAAATCTATTGGCTGCTCCGACTATTCCCTGAAATAATTTCATAAAAAATCATAGCTTAATGGCATCATCTCTTCTAATGGCATCATCTAATCGACCAAACAAAGGTACAATAGAACTGGGTTTTTTTTCCGTCTTTTTCTGCCAAATATGAGTTTACATATCAGTTGTCAATGAAAACGATGTAGTATAGTTTATGATTTTTCGAGAACCAAGCTTACTATTCATTAGTAATTTACCTGGAAGACTAGATTGCTAACCATTTAATCACGACAGGACACCTTGGATCTGCATGGAATAACATAAAACTAATATTCGCAAAACAATGAAAAGTGTGTCATTCTTATATGTAATCTTGAATATTCTATTTATCTATGCAGTTTCGTAGCATTGGCGTATGTTTTTATTACTATATCTAATTTACCATACAATAAAGGTTAGTAAGTTGATCTTGTAGATCATTGCTACTGATTTATGAGTTCAGTGTTTATTCAATGTTTGTAGCTTTAACTTAAGAGATCATTTCACGGACAGGTTCTCTCATTCAAAGGCATTTAAAGTAAAATGATGACAAGTGTAACATTTTACATATACCTTAGTTCAATCAGTCTGTACGAAACACTAGAAGTTTTCAAGAAGCATTTCTTGCTAATTTAGATACTGTGTCTATTTGGTTGTGAAAATTGGTCAGTGCAAATAAAAAGAAATGTGCCTAAAGAGAAAGAAATTTGAAGTAATTTGAGATTGTTGAATGTCTCGTCTTCCTCTGAATTGAAATCGGCAATGGACTATGATTGTTAGAATAAAAACAAACAGATTGTCTGTCTCAAAAGCTCCGACACTTTCTCGACAATTCCATAGACATTTAAATAAAGATAATTAATTGTACGTGTTTTGCAGTTACTGAAGAAATAGAGAAAGAAAGCGGGATTGCTTTTTTTTTGCCTAAACGACAATTCTTGCAGTTTATTTCGCGAAGCATTAAAGTAGGGTAGGCCTGGAAAAAATAAAATTAACATTATTTATCCTTCGAGTAGGAGTTGACACAGGGTCATATATATGGGACATTCAACGAGGATCGAACACGCTATTCAGTAGTAATGGACATGTGAGACCAGCTTGCCAACCATTACACCATGACGAGACGCTTGTAATTATATATAAACACCCCCCCCGCACACGCACACACACGCACACACACACACACACATATATATATATATATATTTGGGAGAATATGTGCTTAAATGAAGTCGAACCTATTTTTTGAAATTTAATTCATTAATAATTAATTAGGCGGGATTAAACTATTTAAATGTAAGGCTAAACAAATCGAGAAAAATCAATCTCTGTATGTACATTTCGGCCTATTAGGCCTCATCAGCAGAGCTATAGATACGAATACCGCCCGTGTGTGATTCGAAACCTGTCTGTCAAATTAGCAGGCAAGTGTCTTACCTCCACACCAAACGACTTAGCAGGATTTTCTTCGCTTTGTTAAGTAGTAGTATTTTATATTCCTCTTAAGTGACCTCTACACGAACTTACGAGACGTAAACAAACAGACGATGTTTGTGATATGGCTATTTTCAGCCGACAATATTTGGAGAATATGTGCTTAAATGAAGTCGAACCTATTTTTTGAAATTTAATTCATTAATAATTAATTAGGCGGGATTAAACTATTTAAATGTAAGGCTAAACAAATCGAGAAAAATCAATCTCTGTATGTACATTTCGGCCTATTAGGCCTCATCAGCAGAGCTATAGATACGAATACCGCCCCGTGTGTGATTCGAAACCTGTCTGTCAAATTAGCAGGCAAGTGTCTTACCTCCACACCAAACGGACTTAGCAGGATTTTCTTCGCTTTGTTAAGTAGTAGTATTTTATATTCCTCTTAAGTGACCTCTACACGAACTTACGAGACGTAAACAAACAGACGATGTTTGTGATATGGCTATTTTCAGCCGACAATATTTGGGAGAATATGTGCTTAAATGAAGTCGAACCTATTTTTTGAAATTTAATTCATTAATAATTAATTAGGCGGGATTAAACTATTTAAATGTAAGGCTAAACAAATCGAGAAAAATCAATCTCTATGTACATTTCGGCCTATTAGGCCTCATCAGCAGAGCTATAGATACGAATACCGCCCCGTGTGTGATTCGAAACCTGTCTGTCAAATTAGCAGGCAGTGTCTTACCTCCACACCAAACGGACTTAGCAGGATTTTCTTCGCTTTGTTAAGTAGTAGTATTTTATATTCCTCTTAAGTGACTCTACACGAACTTACGAGACGTAAACAAACAGACGATGTTGTGATATGGCTATTTTCAGCCGACAATATTTGGAGAATATGTGCTTAAATGAAGTCGAACCTATTTTTGAAATTTAATTCATTAATAATTAATTAGGCGGGATTAAACTATTTAAATGTAAGGCTAAACAAATCAGAAAAATCAATCTCTGTATGTACATTTCGGCCTATTAGGCCTCATCAGCAGAGCTATAGATACGAAGACCGCCCCGTGTGTGATTCGAAACCTGTCTGTCAAATTAGCAGGCAAGTGTCTTACCTCCACACCAAACGGACTTAGCAGGATTTTCTTCGCTTTGTTAAGTAGTAGTATTTTATATTCCTCTTAAGTGACCTCTACACGAACTTACGAGACGTAAACAAACAAAATATATATATATACCAATTCCTTGAGAAAAACCCTGGGATAACTTCAGAGTTTACCTTCTTTCAAACGGGTTGCCTTACCAGGGCTAAAAAAAACTCATCCTTCCCTACAATTTACTTTTAACTGACTGGAGTAAATATGGATGAATGACTTTTCCAATGATTTGAAATGCAAACAATCTTGTCCAATCTTTGAACACGAGTCACAGATTCTATTCTCTACAATGATAACCAGTCTATGAAGCTGAAGTATTTGAAATTATTGTGTAGGATCTTCAATGAATTGATCAGATTCTGGGAATTCAATAAAACGGCATATTAAAACACTGCTCAGTGGGTGACCCATTGGTAGACCGAATTTATATATATAGAAAATGTCGTTAAAAGTGAAAAAATATTTTGAAATTAGTTCGCAGAGTTCTATGATTTTGTTGACTAGTTATGGGAAAGCTATTTGAAGTTTCATGAAGTGTTTTTTTTTTTATTATTTTTTTATTATTATTTATTGTTATTGCTAAAATAAGCCCACATAGCAAAACATCTCAATTTAATTTTCCATATGGTCTACCTTCCTTTTGTCTGTCTGATTGTCTCTGTTTCCCTCCCCCTCTCTCTCTCTCTCTCTATCTATCTATCTATCTATCTATCACTCACACACACACACATTGAGAGCTATATATATATATTATATTAGTAAATATTAACCCAAAATAGCAAAACTCTTATAAACTTCCAAATTTGATGTCAATTCAATAAGTCACATCTTTCGTTTTCACTAACACTCTTTCGGTCTCTCAATTAGATTTACTCTTGAAATGGCTCTGCAGTTTGTAAACTTTTTTCAAGAATTTCATATAAACAGCAATTATAATTCAATTCTACTTCAATTTATGAATCACACATTTTCTTCTTTTTTTTCTGTTTTAATCTGACTTGAATTGTTTGACTTTTTCTTTGATCCGTTTCATTATTACTATTTCTCTCTCTCTCTCTCTCTCTCTCTCTCTATATATATTATATATATATATATATATATATATAGATAGAGAGAGAGAGAGAGAGAGAGAGAGAATAATTTATATATATATATATATTTCTGTGTGTTTGTATGTGTGCATAATACATATATAAAAGCCACAGGAAAAGGAAACAATGCCATTAATTTCAACATACAAATTGTCTTTCTAATGATCATAGTTGTAAATTTCTATTTTTTATTCTTTTCTTTTCTTTCTGTCTCCCTTTTTTCTTTCCTTTCATTTTTATTCAATCATTTGTTATTTTTTTATTCTATTTCATTTATCCCTCGCCTGCCTATTTTATCTTTTGAATTTATTTTTGTTCTTCTTTTTATCTTTTTTTTTTTCATTTCGTTTTCTAATAATCAACTTCTTTCTTTTACTAATCTTTCATTCACAATTTTATACGCTTTCGCTTTCTTTCGCTTTTCTTTATATACAATTTTGTCGCCAATTACACCACCGCCATTTTTTTTTCCTTTATCATTTGTTCTACCTTCCTACCTTTATTCCTATTTCGTTCGATTCATTTTCTTACCCAACTACATTTTGCTTATATTGGGTGTTTTTTCTTCTTCTGTCGCCCTATAGATTCCTTTCACCTTTTCACCTGATGGCACTGTTGAGTCGACCTCGTTTGATCTTTTCTTCTTCTGTCATTTGCTACAAAGACCAACCGAACAGATGCCTGGTCACCAACGGCGCATTCTGCCATTTCACAGCTTCAAGAAAAGAAATTATCCGATAAATATCTTATCGCTAACCTACTTCTTATTCTCAGCTGCCTTGGACAATTTACCCCGTCTTTTGAAGTGCTAAGCCCACCTCTGTTTCCTATTAGTTTAGTTCGTTGAGTTTTATATACTTTAAATAGCTTAGATACTGAACTTCCATTTACTTCGTTACTTTCTGCGTAGGTTTTATTAATATTTGTACAATCGTATCAGAAGAAGAATATACACCTGAAATTCAATAGCTAAAAGAATCGACTGACAAATAAAGTGCGAGTTTAATGAAGCTTGTGGCCAAGGGCTGCTAAGAATAGTTAGAACCAATCTAGCTCTATCCCACATATATAACTGATTAAATAGCCGATATTTAATTAAGTCAAAACTATCGTACATTTTACAATAGGTCAACACAATATGTATTCTAAAAAAAACTGGAGAAAAACCCGACACATCAAATATGTTGGAAATTTAAATTTCACAAATTCTTGTCAGATGACACACATATATATACAAGTTGATGTATATGTATTATCAGAGCAACTATGACATATGTTATTATCATAATTTCCGTAACAATATATATATATATATATACGTATTTATATATATGTGTGTGTGTTTAAGTGCTGGTGAGCTTATTTCTGTCATAACGTTTTGGATATAAATGTCTAAAAATGTATGAAAGAGAAAAATAATGTTTCATACGTATTTTGATAATAATGGGAATATTTTAATATTTTAAAAGATAAAGGAGTCACTGGAATTCCTAATAAAGGGAATATAAACAGAATAAAAGGGAAACAAAATATAATGATGTTTTGACAAATTGTCGCATTTTATCCTAAGGATATTGTTTTCTATGAAGACAACTAATAAGAAAGTCAAAGTCAGCGATTTTCAAAAGATTGTGAATATTCCATCAATTAATATTTAAGAATTTCTTTTGATACACAGAAATGTAGTATAATGATTTATATTCAGAAGGCCAATATGTGAATCTATTGACACGCCATTTGAAATCAGTGTTCTTAATCCTGCAAATAAGTGATATATAATCCAACGACAGCCGATTTGTGTATTATTTACAAGTGCTATTTATATCTAGTATTCTTTATATCTTTCATTTATATCTTATATTTTTATAAAGTTTTTTTTATCATTGTATTGATTTTTATAATCCGTAATCGGGCGCCATAGTAGTGTTATAAACTTGGATTTTATCCTAAAAATACAATACCCTTATATAAAGAACTACTCACATATGTGGTCCTATCATGCGTTTTCTGACTTGCTACTTCATTGATGATTTATGTGCCCAAACTGTGTATTCTTTGATTCTGCAAAACGAAGATTGGCGCAACTTGGTCGAAGTGTCTTTGTGACGGGTGGGGGTTAGTGGAAATGAACTACTGCAGTTGTTGGCAACTCCAAAAACGTGACAACATACCGTTAAGAATAACAAGTGTTTACAGGGCCGGGTTAGCTCAGTCGGTAGAGCATTCGGCTAGAAACCGCAAGATTCTTAGTTCGATACCTGCCCTCGCCAACTCAGCGTATGAATATCCCAGGTATCTGTGCGGTAAAGTGTAGTTGATGGTAGGTGTGGCGGTCCACCTTAGACACAAAAACAGTCTACTTGGTCTAGCGCTAGTGAAAAGAGGATAGACTCCCTCGCTGACTGGCTGATACCGACTTTAGGCCACCCTGACGACCTTCCCTGACGATATAACCGAGAAGGTTTTGCACGCTAAGAAGAAGAGAAAAGACATAGTGAGGAACTTGTTTTTGCTTTATACTAATTAGCATTGAATATTTCAGTGGTAAAGTTGGCCCGGACTGCGCCACTTCTTTCTTCTGAGCTTTTCTTAAGCGACAAGGTCTTCTATTTCGTCAAGCGGCAAAGGTTTCTTCTCTCAGCAATTTAAAGTTTCGTGGTTCTTCTGAATCTCCGGACAATATCCTTAAGAACCTCGGAATTCATATCTTATAGAAATACATTGGAGCCCCAAACACCTCAAATTAGCCAGCCAATGAGAAACTAGCTTTAATTTGGAGAGACGATGACTGGACAGTACGTTCTCGTATCAAATTTGAGGCTACAAAAAACTTGAATCCTTTCATTTGACAGTTACCGCCAATATAAACTTCTGCAATTTTCAGTCTTCAGAAAAAGAACAATTATTTCAATGAGATACCTGGTCAAGTCCACATCTAGGTTTAATATATTTATCAATTTAGTAGCTGCAATGACATTTTATTGAATCTCTAAACTCCCTCAGACGAATTAACCTTTAACAGTTATTTTGATTCTAATGGTTTTTTTTTGCTTTTTTTTGTTGTTTTTATTGTTTTTGTCTTTTTTTTTTCATTTATTTCTTCTGTCTTACATTTTACTTTTTTTTTTCGTTAATAAATAATAGACGTCAACAGAAATGTTCGGCCTGACACATATAAAAAGTTATCAACATTTTTCTAAAAAATAAGAAAAATATATTTATTTATTACAATTACTTATCAACGGAAAATTCATGATTTGCAAGGTTACATTTAATTCATTTTTTAGGTCTAAGCGTCGTGATTAATACGCTAAATTTAGAAATTAAAGATTTAACTCAGATTATTAAGTATAATTTAATTTGTGTAGTTATCATGCATGATTTCCGCGTAATTTCTATTGGCACAATTTAGAAATACGATATATATATATATATATATATATTATATATATATATATATACCAACCCTCCGTACAAGCAGAATGTGACACAAGGTCAATTTATTTAGAGGAATTCAACAGATTTAAATTCCGACTTTACCTTCTCCTAGACTAGTTGTCTAATCAAGGTTAAAGAGCCCAGTCTGCCCTACTATTTACACATGGAGGGAGAATAACTGCATTCATACCTTTCCCACGGGTATTAGCGCGATGGGAATATATATATATATATATATATATATTATGGTACTAAGTTACTAAAGTTTCTTGCGTATTAGGCTATCCTCAGAAGGATAAATATCAAAAAGTGGCTTATCAATCCCATATCTTATTCTCATCTATTAATTTTTTTTATATCTGAACACTGAATCCATTAATACCTAAGCATGTCATGTTTTTAAATTAAGACTTGCGGGATAATATTATATCACGTGAACACGAATCACGTCATGAAAACACTGGACAACTGATATTCAACCGTCTGAGGATCGCCTAATGCACATGAAACTTTAGTAGCGGTAAATTAGTACCATAATTTATTTGTGATTTTAAACCTGCTCTGCTAATTTTGCATTGAGCACTTTTGTATACAAACACTTTTCATATTTGATATTCTTCGTTATATATTATATATATATATATATATATATATATATATATATGTGTGTGTGTGTGTGTGTGTGTGGTGTGTGTGTGTGTGTGTGTGTGTGTGTGAGTGTGTGTGTGTGATAAAAAGATATAAAGATGAATTTGAAATAATATGAAAGAACGAAAATGGAATAAAACTGAGATATGTTTAAGAATAATTGATGAACTGCTAGAAATAAAACAGTAGACAAACCATTTACACTCACACACACACACACACACACACACACATGAATAAGATTATTTATAAGCCTACTAGAAATGTAGCAATTCCATTCGCGTGTTTATTCACGCATTCACGCAATGCCACGTGGGATTTTACATCTGTGAGATAAAATTAATGCATGGAATATAATACGATCTGTATATATATATATATATATATATATATATATATATGTGTGTGTGTGTGTGTGTGTGTGTGTGTGTGTGTGTGTGTGTGTGTGTGTGTATAATGTTTGTGTATGTAGGAGTGTGTGATAAACATGCTTGACGTGTCATTCAAGTATATATATGCAGTTAGTGTTATGCATGTTCACAGACGTATAAGGTGCCTAGACGCGCATCTTTCCGTAACATGAGAAAGTTAATGAGCAAGATCTGATCGAACGTCATAATTAGAGATATGGCAAAGTCTCGAATGCCGTATCGAATGACAGCTGTCATCGAAATACTGCTGGTAATGGGATGCTGGGTGAATTCCTTCTCTTACGCAGACATTTATGTCCCCTCATTAAAATACGTTTTCTTTATCTTTCATTCTTAATCTCATACTCTCTCATATCTCTGTGTGTCCATGCATATTTTCGTGTACACACACGCGCGCACACACACACACACACACATATATATATATATAAATATATATATATATACACACACACACACACACACACACACACACACACACACATATATATATATATATATATATATATATATATATATGCAAATGGAAATATAAAACATTTTTCTTGGGGAAACTTTCAAGGACATATTTATCGACCGTATTGCTACATTACTAAACACGTAATCACGTTAGTTTTGTTTTTCAAGGT
Organism: Doryteuthis pealeii; assembly: GCA_023376005.1. Lineage (NCBI taxonomy): Eukaryota > Metazoa > Mollusca > Cephalopoda > Myopsida > Loliginidae > Doryteuthis > Doryteuthis pealeii. The sequence goes on from CM042158.1 coordinate 71,299,466, forward strand.
ATCTTCATATACTTGTATATAAACCTAATTAGCCATGGAATATGGTTCCATTGAACTTTACGGACACCAAGTTTTTTGTGCTGTTGTTTTTTGTTTGTTTGTTTTTTTTGTGTTTTTTTCTTTTTATAAATGGATCTATTCCTTAAACCTAACTTTATAGTTAAACGTTAAACAAAATAAATTTTCTGTTTCATCCTTATACGATATATGAAGCTATGATATCTATCTCGGTCATTTTAAATTAAGTTTTCATTTATTTCTTTTATTAATAAATGAAGATTAAACACGTGACTTTTTACTGAATATTCAAACACTTCAAACAAACATGTGCTCCTTTTGTGAATTTTCAACAATCGCTTAGTCTCTTATCTCAAATCTCTTTAGTGTCAGTTATTGAAGTGATGAAATATCAATTTTGTTTTTCTCCTTTTTATTGTTTCCCACATAGTGCAAAATTTATAAATGGAAATCATCTTTTTCATGCCTTTGTTTATTGTTAAGAATCTTTGCTAACACATATATACGGAGACTAACAACAAACGTATGTGTATGCCATTTACAACTAACCTGATCTTCAAAGATATTTTTATAAAGCAGAAGGATATTAATTTCATTGCATCTTCTCTTGCATTTTTATATAAAGCATTAAATCTATATATTTTTATAAAGCATTAAATCTATATCTCTTTCTTTGCATCTGTCGGGTGATTTTTAAAACAACAAGTCATAAGCGTTTCATGGCAATGCACTAAGCTGAAGATATCCATTGCCGTGAAAGACTCAATTTTTCTCCTGTCGATCCTGAAGAGGAAAAGATAATATCATTAATACTGTCTATTGCTCTCCTCAAACTTCAAACATTGAACATTACGGAAATTAGAAGTCTCGGCCTAATATGTTTTAACAATGATATCAGAATGGGACGTGTTGCTTGGGTAATCGTTAGGGAAAACCGACAATATATGGTGACTATCTGTTCCTTCACAAAAGTCAATTCTTCAAAATCATTGGGAGACACTATTCTTAGGTCAGCGTTAAGGATTTTGCTATTGTTCTTTTATCTCTACGTCCCTCTATGTTTTGGAATGATAGGTTTTGACTGAACGTCATAAACCACCGTATTAAACATTTTATTTCTATTCAGGGAAAAATGCACAAGTATATAGGTGACTTAATAAGCATTTCGATTATACGAATAAATATAGATTACCATCATTATTGTATGAGAATATTGAAACTCAACTTTATCTTTGGACCTAAATATTTATATACGTTAACAAGGTATATACGTTATATACATTAGCAAGGATTGTATAAATAATTTAACTGGATTTTTTCCAATAATATTTTGTACTCTCCGTATCACATGTTTATTGCTTTGATATAATCATAATGTATGTTTTCGAATTAATCTCATAGAATGTTTGAAGAATACATTTAAGTTTAAGAATTTGGGGATTTTAAAAACTGATTTCCTTTTATTTTTCACTCTTCAATTGTCATATTCCTACTAGAATTTCGTCAAAATACACAGTAAAATAAATAGACAGTTACGAAAATATTAGAAACAAGACATATGTCTCATTTTGTTAGCTTTGATATAATAATAATAATAATAATAATAATAATAATAATAATAATAATAATAATAATAATAATAACAATAATAATAATAATTAATATTAACAATAATAATAATAATAATAATAATAATATTAACAATAATAATAATAATAATAATAATAATAATAATAATAATAATAATAATAATAATAATAATAATAATAATAGGCGAAAAAATATTGCAGTGGCATGGATTGACTACAGAAAAGCTCATGACATGGTCCGACATACTTGGAAAAATATCCAACAACATCATAAACTTTATCAAAAGAGCCATAGAAAACTGGAGAGTCCAATTAAAACCAGGAGGACAATTCCTAGCAGAAGTAAAAATCCAAAAAGGTATTTTTCAAGGAGACTCGCCATCACCACTACTATTTATTATAGCAATGATGCCACTCAATCATATACTCAGAAAATTCACAGGGGGATACAAATTCATTAACTCTCAGGAAAAATAAACCACCTTATGTACATCGACGACATAAAACATTTTGCAAAAAATGAAAAAAAAACTAGAAAACATGGTCCAAACTATCAGAATATATAGCCAAGATATAGGGATGGAATTCGGAGTCGAAAAATGTGCTATGATAGTAATAAAAAGGGGGGAAAGAAAACTAATGGACGGAATACAACTACCAAACCAGAACACTATAAAATCACTTGAAGAAAAAGAAACTTACAAATACTTAGTAATTTTAGAAACAGACAATATCAAGCAAAAGAAGATGAAATAATTTTTAAAAAAAGAATACCTTAGAAGAACAAGATAGCTCTTAGAAACCAAGCTCAACAGTAGAAACCTCATCAAAGAAATAAATACCTGGGCCATCTCCGCTATCAGATACTCTGGTCCATTCTTAAAATGGACAAAAGAAGAACTCAGACAGATCGACCAAAGGACTAGGAAATTAATGATGATGCACAAAGCTCTTACACCCTAGAGATGATAAAGATGGGCAATATGTTTCAAGAGAAGAAGGTGGAAGAGGTCTTGCCAAAATAGAGGACTGTGCCGAGGCCACAATACACAAAAAGAGCAAAGAAAGATTACTTATGGCAGCCAACAACAGCAGATGTAATATATCGACAAATAGAAAAACAACGAAAACTAGAAAACAAAGATTGGAAAAAAACATTTATATGGGCACTTCAAACGACAAATCGGAGAGGTTGCACATAAAAATAGCAGCCAGGAGACCAGACCTAGTGTTGATTAACAAAAAAAAAAGAACGTGTCACCTGTTGGTCTTGGCGGTTTCAGCAGATCATAGAGTGAGCCTGAAGGAAAATGAAAAGATGGATAAATACCAGGATCTTGAAATACCAGGAGAATTGAAAAAGCTGTGAAATATGAAGGTGAAAGTGATATCAATTGTAATTGGTGCACTTGGAACGGTGCCAAAAAACTTGGAAAAAAGACTGGAGGATCTGGAAATCAGAGGAAGAATTGAGACCATCCAGACAACTGCACTGCTGCAATCGGCTAGAATACTCAGAAGAGTCCTGGAGACGTGAGGAGACTTGCGACTCAGCATCAAGTGAAATAACATCAGCTAACGCTGATGTGAAAAACTCAAAAGGAATAATAATGATAATAATAATAATAATAATAATAATAATAAGAAGAAGAAGAAGAAGAAGAAGAAGAAGAAGAAGAACAACAACAACAACAACAACAACCACAACAAGAATAATATTAATAATAAATACTTATATAAAATTTCAAGATCTAAAATTATGGAATGTGCATTCATGTTCTATTCAAAAAGTATTTCGTTTTCATTTTTGTTCAATTTTTGTCTTTTTTGTATTTAACTAGATACAAATAAAAGGACTCATAAATATAGCAAACTTATGAAGAAACTGATGAAATCTAATTATAAAATTTGAAAATGATTATTAAAACATTTTTCAGAATATCAACAAAAAGTCGAAAGGATTTTTATATTCATTTTTTCTGCTAACTTCATTTTGTCTATGAATAATAATAATAATAATAATAATAATAATAATAATAATAATAATAATAATAATAATAATATAATGTGTGAGAAATGTTAAGCTCTTGACATAACACAAAAGGAACTATGTTCAGTTATTTTCAGATGATGATAGCGAACTTGTGTACAATAACGTACATGGTATTTATGAGGATGCGTATTCTTATTGAAAAACATCAATTTTCGCCGTTCATCTTTAATTATTAAATTTAATTGTCACATTGCGAAATAAATTAAATATTTTATTAGCTGCTGTATTCAAATTTTTGCTATAAAGCCCGGTCGGAACTAAAGGCTTTTTGACCCATTCTTATTGGAAATAACACAGAAAAAATATTAGATTCAGTTTTCGATTTCTCCTTCTGAAAATAATTTAATTTGGCTTCGGTTTCGTAGAAGCTTATTTCATTTTCACTTATTACATCAAGATTTTGGTATTTATATGCGACATTGAACAGATGGTTTCATTTGGTGTGATTTCTCGCTTTCTATATTTGTCAATGTTCAATTAGAAGCGAGGACAATTGGACAATTTGATTAACAATGACTTCATACACAAACAAGTTTTTGTACCTCATACACGTACATACACACACACACATATGCATACATGTTTATAAACACATACACACACACATACATTCACACATATATATGTATATATATGTATAAATATATATATATATATATATATATATATATATATATATATATATATATATATATATATATATATATATATATAAAGTAACCGAAAAGATAAATTTATTTGTAGAATAAACGTTTAAAACGTTTCGTTTATTATAAGACCATTATCAGGACATTGGGGTGACTATATTGCTATTGAAACAGTGCTGGAATTCATTTCAAAGTATAAAAGAGAAAAAAGAATTCCAATACTGTTTAGACAACACCGCAATCATCCTGATGAATGTTTTATAATAAAGCGTTTTAACGTCGACTTTACCATCAAGAATTAAATTTATATTTTGGATTACTTTGTTTTTCCTTGTTTGTACATACCGTCGGATTAGTTTCTTTATTTTACCACATACATATATACATACATACACACACTTACACACACACACACACGCACACACACACACATATATATATATATATATTTATATACATATATGTATATATAACCGAGTGTACTTATATACAGGCATAAATAAGAAAATAATATTGACTTTTACATATGTATCAAATACATAACATTTTTAATATTCAATTCTTCGTATTAGTAGGCAACGTTTATTTTATGAAATAATACATCTTTTTTAGTGTGTATACTGTTTTTGCAACGTTCCTTTCGTTTTCAACACACGACCTCTAATTTTTATGAACTTCTATTTTATTCTAAGTAACTATCATATAATTTTTCTCCTGAAATCTTTCGACTGAATTTTATTTATGATAAAGAATTCAACTAATTGTTTTGATTTAAAACAAATTCTTACTTTTCTCTTTGATTTATACATTTCAGGAAAAAAAAGAACTTACCAATCCGATCATTTGTGGTCGTTAAATACCAGTTTCTGTACCAAATACACTTGATTATAGATTTTCATACGTCCATAATAGATGTTTCTATTCTCATGCACGAAAATATTTATTCACCTTTGCTACTTCAAATTTTATTTTTACTTTCTATGTATTCCATTTTTACTTTTACTTTAAAGAAACTTCAACATTCTAAAAGCTTTCTCATGTAAAAATGGTTCACGTCTAATGACAAAGGTTTCATTGCAACACATTCAAATATTAATTTTACTTATAGCCATTCATTGTCATAATTTACGATAGGAAATCCAAAGTATAAGAATTTCACAATAAAAATGTGATATCATACCACAATCGTCAACTTGGGATACACGGATTTACAAAGTCAGCTTCTCACAAATATCAGTCAAAAAATCCATATTAAAATTGCTTCAGTAAATTTCTAATATATATATATATATATATATATATATATATATATATATATATATATATATATAGAGAGAGAGAGAGAGAGAGAGAGAGAGAGAGAGAGAGAGAGAGAATGGAATCTGTGAAATCTTGCCTTTTATTGGACTGTATTGTAGAAGTAATGGAGTAAGTTATTTATTGAAAATGTATTTGTCTTCAGCTATTAAAATAGTGTGATCATACATCATAGAGGTAGACAGATGTTTACACGAGAAAATAACGACAGGTTATCCAGAGAAAAAAACTTATTTGTTCGCTATCATCTATAGTACACTAGTTTTTCGGGTTTTATTTTACTATTTTTCCGTTGCCAAGGCCATCTGTTTAACGTTGAACATTTCGCTCGTTGTATTCATAAATATTAAGCAAGTCAGGAAAAACAATGTTCTTACTGATGCATGTCCATCTAGTCATTAAAATTTATTACACACATCGATACTCTGTATATTTGTTGCTTCATCACACTGTCCTTTCTACTTACTATCTTTATACGCATGCGTCTGATTTCTTTAAAAGATTTACAGTCTGGGAAGAATGTACAGAACACACATAACTACTGTTTCTCGTTTGCATAAATGTCAAACAATTGATAGGTATATGCCCATGTGTCCACGGTTATATAAAGTTTGACACAACTGTTTTGTAAAGTATACTGAAATGCAGTTTGTTTAAGTCACTATTGTATACACAGCTAGTGAGCAGTTAATCACGATATTTAAAAGCAAATGTAAGGTGAAAAATACCGGAAGTAGCCAAAAAGGAAGATAACTACGATCTATTATGATTTTAATGTTGTTTGCTGTTTGTGAATTTCCCATTTGTACATTGAGATGTCATCAATTTCTTGCAAAGTACTTTTCCTTTAATCTATACTATAGAGGCTGATTTATCTTAGTCGGTAGAGCATCCGCCTTTTAGTCAAATTGTGATTAATTAATCAAATCTTCTTCACTGTTTTTACGTACTTGAAATTTTTATCTTCATTTAATTCTCTTTTGCTATTCTTAGAAAAAAGTGATAAAGAAACGTCTAAATTTTCTATGGTGACATGTTTTGGTCATCTTTTTGAATTTGGAAAACAAACTTTGCATCTTCCAGTCATTTTAATTATCGTTCGTATGGTATTTGATTTTGTGATACTATTGACAACATTATTATTCTTATAATACAATATTGTTATCTTAGAAGTTGGTAGAATAAGAAATATCTTATGTTTTCCAAAGGAATCAGATCAGTGTGTGAATATGTCAAATAATTCATGACGACAAAAATAACTTTTTGAATTTGAAAAGGGTGTAAATGTTTTGTTTTATGCCAGAAATTTGTCGGGCAGTTTGACTAACTTTGGAGCTCTGTTTTGTTTGGTGGAAATAGGACTCCAAACGAAAATCGGAGAGGCTCGCTTAAAAGTCACTCATGGGCAGAGCATGTCTCAAATCTTCATGCCAAGTCGTGAATTGCATGATATGATAGCAACATAAAAATGTGTCAGAAAAAAATTTGATTGATAGAAACGTCGAAACTGTGAATAAATGAAACAGCATAGTTATTTGCTGATTATAGACACGAACATCTTTTTGGGTTCAGGTCAACAAACGATCAAATATAGTACAGTTTAATGTAAGGAGATTCAGTTCATATAAACAACTATATACTAGGAAAATATTCTCTATTGGAAGACTAACATTTTGACAAATATGAACATTTATGGTGCCACTACTTTGATTTACAGTTGGAATGAAATAAATTCTTTTGTCTTTAAGATACGAAATTATTCATGCCACAAACTTTTCGTCAAATTCTCTCTAACAGCCATGTTATTATAGTACTTGTAAAATATTCTCAGAAAAAGAATGCAGATTTTACACAAGTTTTGAAATCATGTTTTATTCCTACACTTTTAATCGTGTTGGTTAAGTTAACTGCTATAATTTGTATTAAGGAAATCTCTGGAAAATCTCACCTATTTTCAAGTTTTTCACATTAAATTTCACTATATAGATAATAAAAAAACCCGATGTCATTTATTTTAAAGATATTCTCTTGTTTTTAGCGTGGGGCTGGGTGATAACAAGATCTTGTGTCCTGGTGTAGAGTTAACCAATTTAATTTTCAAAATCACTTCGAATTTGTTGTTGTTGTTATTTTTCCTTTACTTTGTGCTTACACCATTGGGTGTCATTGACAAGTTCTAGTCTGATATGCAATTAAAATAAATGTGAGATATTAAAACTAAAGTGCATAGATATATAAAGAAAACGGTTCGAACGTCATCGATCAATTTCTTTCCCTACACAAAATTGATAAATCAGGAAAAGTCGGAACACTTACATTAATTGCAATCAATACTAAAACAACCTAAACCACTGTAAATTGCATAATGACTAAACTATCATCATACTACATAGTTTTACTAAACTTACGCTTTATCAGTGCACATATCTACAGTTACCTTCAACTAAATGTTACCATCCGAGGTGAGATATGACTGATTAAAAACAGCAACACGGGAGCTACGAGCTGAGTTCAAATTCAGATCGAGTCTGTTTAGATTTACTTCGTATTAATATTGGAAAAGTAAAAGCATTAGTAGTTTTCTTCTTCCCCAAAAAGAATATCTATATTATTTAGTGGATAACGTCGAATTCAATAACGAATTCAAAACTATGTATCTGGATTCCTAACCTTTTACCCACTACCTTCTGAGATTACCATGGAAAACCATCCTAAAATAAATTGTGTTTTATCTAAGCTAAAGCAGATTTTGATAAATATCTTAAGTCTGGAAACATACTACTGTTCTTGCAACTGCTGCTGATAATTTCGAAGTTTTCACGTCCCAGGAATTAAACTTAGATTATAAGTACCTTATATAATAGTTCATACTACATTGCCTACTAAGGGATGTTGACGAACATTAATCATTACTTTTGACACTAAAATCGTTGCGGATTGAAAAGAAAAATCTCTTACCCCGCCTTTTTGAGTGAGATGCGAAAAAAAACATTGCAATTATCTTAAATTTTAAATGAGATGATTTGCATTTTGGTAAATCGTTGCTATTAGATAAATAATATACATCCCCGTTACATTTAAGTCATACTGAAAACTATAACTTTAAATTTAGTAGCCATTTAATAGATATGAATATAGCACGATCGGTTATTACCCATGCACTTTCCTCAAAACGAAAATATTGAATTTTTAACTTTAGACATTTGTTGTTATATGGGAAATACAGTGCTTTCCAAGAATATCAGTATAACGAACAAAATAGACTCGTTTCACAGTATTATATAAACCTGAAACACGCTTACTCCAATATGTATTAAGCTAGAGACAACTATGAGTCTATGTTTCTGCTACAATACGCCATGCAATATAATTAAGTTATAGAGTCAAGGAAGAAGGATTGTATGAAATAAAAATACATATTTTCCCGTTTCATATCTATTGTAAATTTATATAAATTTAGGATGATAATTTTTAGTGTTTTGAATTCTTACATGTAATAAATTAAATAAAACTTATAAAAAAAAATAATTTTTAACAATTTTCTTATCAGCAAAATAATTTTATTATTTTTGCCCTATTAACAAATTATAAAGATGCATTATGAGATATTCAAAGGTGTAGTCATACGAGCTGAAGATCTACCTTACTGGCAGTTATACAAACTTCACATATATCTATCTCTTTCCCTTTTGATTTTAACAATAAATACTGGCTTAACTATGAACCTTATTTTTCTGAGGGTTTATACATTAACCTGTGATATTCTGGTGACCGGAATCAAATTATCAGGGAAATATTTTAACGGTGATTTATGTCTAGGAAAATATAACCTAGATATCTATTTTACGTGCATAAACAAAATTTAATTCGGTTTGAATTCCTGAATATTTAGATATTTTTTACGCATTTACTGATTGTTAATGATGTAACCATATCTATCGGTTTGATCCTACATTTGGCGTTTAAAATATCGCTAAACAAAACAATGAAATTATTACAACTTAAAAGTATTTCAGTTACTCATATTTTTCTAACTACTAATGTTTTTACCTCCATCATTGTTACCGCAATATACATTTACATTGTGTGTCACCAGAATTATAACGATATATATATATCATTTTAGTTTCAACTTATGTCTTGATTTGAGTCGTAGTGTGCTGACAGCAACCAAATCCATCATTGCGTAAATAATTGATATAAACTATTCTTGCATTTGAGGAAATGAGGACAAATAGAGATATGTATTTCTATATATGAAATTATTATTGTATAATCTTTAAATGCGCTATGCATTAATAATAGAGTAAAACTAACGGACAAATAATAATGAAAATACATAATCTAAAAATTCAAAAGTTATAACTTATGTATTTATCCACTGAAAGTACTAGATCTGTTAATGCTTATATAAGCAGGTGATACAATCTACTTGAAATTAATAAACAATCCAAGTCAGATTATTTGTTTTCGCTAGCCTCTTTAATTCGAAATTACAACTAAACATCAATTAAAAACCACACTAAGAGCTAAACATCTGACAAGCCATAGTGTCAACGGAATGTTGGCTACAACAATATGATATTTAATCAAGTTACTTAAATCTTTCGCGCATAACTCCAATATTTCACATCTCAACAGGATGCATTAGAGGTCGGTTTAAATGCTGACCCTTATATGATAGTAGTTGGCATTTTTGCCACATTCCACTGATCATAATGTTCTAACTTATTGGTGTATATATGTGTGTCTTTCTGTGTGTGGGTGTGTGTGTGTTGTATGTATGCATGACTACTTATATGTGTATTTGTGGCTGTGTGTGCGCATAATTATACATCTAAAATTCTGGGAAAAATTTGGGATCAATACTTGCTGCCTGTTTCTGGATATGCGTACATTGTGTCTTGGAAGTTTCCTCTGACCTTAACGATGCAAGTTCTATTCTTTTTACAATCGATCGGAAATCCTATCACTTCCCTTCACGTCTCACAATGTTTGTGCCTAATTCGCTGTTGCCCTCAGCAGCGTAGAAATTATATCTAAGATATCTTAAAAGACCCTCCTTGCCGGAATCCGTCTTATCTCAAATTTTCCCGCCTCATCTCCTTGCGTGTCCGTCTCAAATTATACGACGGACTTGCCGACAGCGATTTCCAGTTAGAAACTAAGATTCTATTGCAAATCGATTGTGCCAAAACAAAAAAGAACAACAATTGTATCGAAGACTGATAAATATGAACATCACTGTAATCTATTCATATTAATTTACTGGTGAGAGATTTGTTTGTTTTTATATTTTGCAATTTAACATTATTTACATTTAACTATTAAAAAACACTAACAGCATTATTATATTATATTATATCACCTTGATTAAAACTAAAAATTGATTATTGGTTTGATTTGAACCTCCTATTACATGTGTTTCATTAAATTTCATATTTTGTATTTGCCATTGATAATAGTATCCTAATTCTTGTGTCCATATACGTAATGTATATGGACACAAGAATCAGGATATTATTATTTAATTATTATTTAAGCTTTTAAAAACGATTCATTTTATATTTACTTTATTGTATGAAACTTGTAAATTATTAAATTATTGAATCAATACATAATGTTGTCTATGCAATCATCAAGTTAAAGAATGGTATGAAGAAAGGAACTTGAAACATAGAGAAAAGAAAAGCAAGAAAATAGGTAGAGATCCAGAGATAAGGAAAATCTGAAAGATATAAACGATAGAAAAAAAGAACAAGAAAATTTATTTACGAAGAAAAGAGAAGATACAACAATTGAATAATAGCAAAGGAAGTGAATGATGTATTTTTATACGAGATGTGTAGAAATATCGGGCTGGAAACAGTATTTACCAAGGTGGAAATGATCGATGAATGAAACATTAATTTTCTTCAAAATTAGATCATTAGCATTTATTCCAGCCAGTTTCTATTGGCCGATGCTACTGTAACGTTCTAATAGCGATATATGTTGTATAGCGGGTCTTGTCAACGTGCCTCCAAATTCCCGACACTAAAAAGGTGTTCGGCACCTGGCAGTCATCTTGTTGATAAAAAAGTACAACGCGAAAAATATATCGTCACAAGCTACTTAGCTTTTATTTCCAGGGCTCGTCTCGTGTCAGAGAGGAGGAAAGGCAGAGAGAAAGAGAGAGATGATACTGATAAATTACTGTGATCCCACACTAGGGATCAGAGGCCCGTCCGTCCCCTAGGCCTCGGAAAACAAAAAGAGGCCGGTATTTTTCTTCGTCGTTTCACGTCACCACGTGACTTCCGGTTCCGGTCAACACCCGAAACTACCGGTTGGCTTTCAATTCTCCATTCGTGGGGTCACGCCCCGGTCAAATTCCCGACAAACCGTTTTGTGTTCATCACTTTTTTTTTAACCCTTATTTCTTCTTCCTCCTTTTCTAATAGTAGTCCTCGCAAAACTCAGCATATTCACCATCTCGCTACACTACTTTGACATTTCATTTTGAGATGGCAGGAAACTGATAGGTCATATTTGTTCTAATGTCCTCCTCGCCCTCAAATTCTACTCTTGAGATTAAACAAGAAAAACTCATACAGAGTTAGATGATGTGATTATGGGGGATGCCCATGTACCATGAGTTTCACTAAAATCTATCGAAAACTATCAAAACCACCTATAAACATTTTGGAAATTGTCTCGTCTAGAGAGCAGTTATCTTATTATATAAGTCCCAGTTTTCTCATATTATATAAGTTTCTTAGTTGTGAATATGTTTTCATTTAGATTGTACATTTTAATTTTTGATAAATAAAATTTAGTCTCAATGTTTTTCATTACATTTTAAATCAGCATATGTTTTTTTTAAAGGGGCCGGGTTAGCTCAGTCGGTAGAGCGTTCGGCTAGAAACCACAAGGTTCCTAGTTCGATACCGGTCCCCGCCAACTCAGCGTATGAGTAGCATAGGGATCTGTGCGGTAAAGTAAGGAGCTGATGGTAGGTGTGGCGCTCCACCTCAGATGCTAAAACAATCTCCTTGGTCTAGCGCTATTGAAAAGGAGATAGACTCCCTCGCTGACAGGCTGATACCGACTTTAGGCCGCCACGTCGACTTTACTTTACTTACTATATATATATATATATATATATATATATATATATATAATGAGACAAAACCTTATTACGACATGTCTGATCTGTTGCTAGCCCACTTGAAACATCTCTCTCTCTCTCTCTCTCTTGATCAAATAATAAAAGGTGAGCAACCAACAGACATATATCAAGGATCAATGGAAGGGGGAAGTGTTTGCTACGATAAATAGATAGTGTTGATGTTAATAGTACAATGTTCATATTGTTTGTTTTTTTCTGTTTTGTTCTTGTTGTTACTTATATTTTTGATGGAAAATGTGTTGTTATGGGGTATTTAAAAAGTAATATGAGGGCCGTTTCTGTTAATAAATAGAAAAAGAAGACAATAAGATATTGATTTACATCCATTTTCTTTTATTTGATGAACATATAAATGGAAAGTATTCTTAATCGGAAAATCATAAAATTATTAATAAAAATCTACAGAATTATAACTTTGTCTTTTCTGAAGATACAATTCAACAAAAGAGTTATATCTTCTCTGACGCCAAATGCTAACAATAATTACAACAGCTTTCCAAATTCAAAACTCCAATCACATATAAAAAAGTTCATAATTTGTCATTGCCATTGTACGAATAATTTTCTCACATTTCTTATTGCACACAAGAGAGAAATGTTAAAGACAGTTTTCTCTCTCTCTCTCTCTCTCTCTCTCTCTCTCTCTCTCTCTCTCTCTCTCTCTCTCTCTCTCTCTCTCTCTCTCTCTCTCTTTCACTCTCTCTCTTTCACTCTCTTATATATATATATATATATATATATATATATATATATATTTGCCCATTAGGTTGCGTTCTGAGGATTCAGGCCCCGAATTGGGAAGTCGTTGTCCTAGAGGTGCTCTTGCCCTCTGTAATCCTGCGATGGGATACATGGCAATATAGGTTAGGCGACTGCGCATTTGAATTAACATTACCATTGACTAGATGATTTGGCATTCTCCGTTTGTGGCATGGGCTGGTGGCCCAGTGTGTTAAGGCCCCGCTCTTCACGCTGTGGTCCACTGGTTCAATCTCTAGTGGCGAAGATTGTGGTATGCACTGCTGATGAGACCAAAGGAGGTCGAAACAGCTGTCCAGTGCTCCGGATGTCGCAGATTGTGTTTGCCGAGTTGTCTGGTCGTGGTAATATGATTCAAAATTATCAATTATATATATATATATATATATAATATACACTCTAAAATCTGAAACACCCATCAAATAGTATATATTTTTTAAATACGTAGGTGCACCAATTACTTAATTTGATAATCGCATAGGCGAGAAACGAACAGTTACCAACCACTGTTGTCAACACTATCCTAGATATATATCATCTATTACTCATATTGGACACACTTTAACCTAAATATAGCAAACTATATATATATATATATATATATATATATATATATATATATATACGTGGTAGAATACATTACAAGTATGAATACAGAAAAAAAAACACTAAATAAAAAAAGAATGAAAACAGAAGAAATAGGTAAAATAATAGGCAACATTAATGAAAATCATAAACTAATGAAGGGATTGTGATAAAAAAATGAAGCTTATAAATGACAATAAAAAATGTAAGAGAATAAAATAATATGTAAGAGATAATAGTAACAATGAGCATTGTAAGTGATGCACACCATTTTAACAAGAGAGCAAAAATGGCGCCTCACAATTGGACGATCAGTGTTCACGCTTCGACAGGCCAAACAAGGGAAATTGTAGAGAGGTACACGGGCCACAATCCGAGAATAGCTTGTCTTTCCAACCGACCGGCTGCCGAAATATTTATTATTCAAGGAGACAGCACCGTAATTGGCTAGTTGGTTAATTAACGCTAGTCGTTTTGCAGTAAGCAGACGACGTCAACACGCTAAAGTAGCGAGAGAATCGTGAAAAACGAAAGAAAAAAGAAGAAAGAAATACAATTAAAAAAGGGAGAGAGGGGGTGGATACAGGCAGAAAGAGAGAGGAGCCATTGAAAAGAATGAAACGAAAAAACACATAATGGTCATTTGGTCTAATGAGGAAAAACTGAAGAGAAAAAAAAGAATTCAAAGTGGTTTCTCACTTGATCAATAATAATAGCGACAGTTCAGTAAAACAAGAAATACTCAACACCTCAAAAGTAGGACCTTTATCATACTCAAGCAATAGTATTTTAAATATTAATGTTTTGCACAACATATATTCCTGTCAAACGGGTTTCTAATATGTGTTATAATAATGAAATATCATGAAATTAATTACTGGAAATCGACTAATAAGTAATTCATTGAGTAATACTATTGTGTTATATTAACACATTAAAACACTATACAGCCAAAGAATAACATATTGTCAGAAATATTTTTCATTTGTTTCACAATATAACTATGAATGGAAATATCATTTAACATGACAAGTCTTCTCTCATGCAATCAATCTAATGGAAATAATATTTTTGATTTAACATTGGCTGCTATATGATCAATATGCATAAAGTTGTTTTTCTAACAAATTATCAGCCTAGGACTGAGTATCCTATAATTTTTCGTAACCCGCAGATTTACAACATCTAGCATTTCTCTGTCCAACAAACGATGATATGTATATGTGCAAAGACAAACATTGACTAGTTAGACCTGACAGAATGCTGCAATTTTTGCTATACTGATTTTCTCTGACTATCTGTCACGGGAGTTCAACTACACAATGGTGCTAATGGTGGTATACTAACACGTAAAACTCGTCTTTGGTGCACTAACCTATATGACAAGTTCAGCATTCAAAATATGAATTGAAAATCTCCAATTCCATCGACGATATATATATAATATATATATATATATATATATATATATATATATATATAAGTAAAATGTTATTACATAAGGCAAACAGAATTCTATTTCTTTGGGATTTAGTACGATTTTATTTTGCAGTTTTGCCTATTACCAAATAGTAAGCACCGTTCTTGTAAAGGTTGATGATCTACCGAATCACAATGAGTTCTTATTTTACTCTTCGTGAGTTTTTCAAACCATTTGTATCTGGTGGTTTTCACTGAAGACCAAATGACACGACTTTTCTCAGCATTCTATTTGATCCCAGAAGTGTTGTGGTCTGGATGGTTTCATTTCTTCCTCGGATTTCTAGTTCCTTCATTTTTTTTCTAAATTATTCGCGATTATTCCAAGGTTTAATGGTACCATAGTCACCTTTATTGTCCATAACTTTGCACTTTCCGTTATTTTGTTAGTCCAGTTATTTATCAAATATTTCAATTTCCTTTACTTTAATTTATGATCTTCTGGAATGGAAAACTAGTTGTCTAATTCTTTTCTTTTTATAACATAAAACTAGATCTGGTTATGTGGCTGGTATTGTTTGATCTGTATATATCAAAATGCCCCAAAATATTTTGTGAGTTTTGTCACTAGAACCGATTTTAATCTGTGCATATACGATTTGTCACGACATAAACTTAAACGCTTTCACAAATTCAAAGTAGATTACTTTTCCCATTTAGTTTTCTCTCCTTTTCTACTTCTCTTATGACATTTGGTTACTTTCGATAATATTTCATTTTTCTACCTTTCAGCATAAGACGAGTTGTCTTTCTTCCAATGTTTGTTTTGTCGATTCAGTAATTTCTGTTATTCTATTAGTCTTCTAGCTTTCAGTAATTTTCTTGACTTTCTGGGATGTTTCTTCTTTTTTTACTTTGTCCTTTATTTTTAAAAATCACTAAAACGCGGTGTCTACTTGATTATCTAAATTATTACCTATTAATTTTACTCTGGAATTTTACTTAAAGTTGAATCAAACGAATATTTGTAAACTTACACATACAGTGTCTTAAATAGAGAGAAATATATTTTCTAAAAAATCAATTTCAAACACTAAAAGGCAATTAATACAACAGTCACCAACAAATGTCAGCACTTTTAATTCTCAATTACCGATTTTAAAGATATCCATAATATATTTATTATTCAGTAATTTCATGTAATCGATATTTTATATGTAATCGCTTTAGAGGCAATTAAGCTTCATGTCGACTCACATCCGTCTAATAGCAAATAAATAAAAAAGGGGGAACATAATTAACTTTTAGTATCCATCCTATTTGATAAATTATAAAAATCGACGTGAGCGCAAATACAAATCCTATGTATTATCATCGTTGCAAATCATAAAATACAACGAAATATACATTCAATTTACATAAGATTGGGATTCATAACTAATACAATGCCCAAAAGCAACGTGACCTAATATACTAACATACCTCAAAACCTTAGTAATATTTTGGCAAAATAAAACTAATGATTTTACTAATCGTTTCTTTATTTTTTATTTTAAAGAATTTTATTGGCAATAGATTGCCTTTTCTTTGGAATAGAAATGCTATTATGATCTGAATATCACCAAAAAACACAAATTTCTCACTGTTCGTATATTACAATAAACTGACATTTACCTGTATACTATTGTTACTTGAAAATTAATAGAATGAGTAAAAGGTAACGTGAGGCATAAGTCGGTAGCTGCGGATGCTTTTGTCGGTGTGGTTAAGGTGGCGAACCGCACTGGATTGTGAGTTCCCGAGTTTAAGCGCTATTCTCCAGATTTGCATCTATGAATTGGAGCACGGCCTCTGAATCCACGGTTTTATGCCTACATGAACTCGCCTGATGGTCAGGATTCTTATAAACGGAATGGAATTTCTTGAAGCATCTGGTCACTATACTGTTATCATCCGCACTTTCATCTTTCGCTCAACAAATTTCTTTGGTGGTTTCTGCTGCAATATGATCAGGTTTTATCATACATTTCCGAATTAGACTTCGTTTCACGTTCATTTTTGTACCTTTAAAATCATACACGGAGTGAAGCATATCACAGACTTCAAGGGCACAAGCTACCATAATAATGCAAACCAGGGAGGGTAGCTTCTATGGCTTGAACTGCTTCGGTGATGTATAGACGCCGAAAACTAGCACACGCCAAAATATTGCAAAACTTTTTACTCGTAAAGTGTGCACTGGTTTTAATCTTTCAATATATTCAGTTAGTGTAAAACATCTTCTATACTTAGTTATTTATATATTGCTAAGATAAATGGTTTATTTATGTCAGCAAAAATATAAAGAAATAAAAAATGGAAAAGAACAAAAAAGTTTCTTATTTATTCAGTTATTTAATCTAAAAAGTTAAAGATTTTTCTTTAATAAGTGGTTTACTGAACAGATTGAATATAAAATACCAAGTGAAAAGACGAAAAAAAACCAGCAATATCTAGAAGTTAAAATAATAGATAGATAATAGATAGATAGATGGACAGTACTTAAAGAAAGAAACGAACAAAAGAAGTATATGAAGAGATTGAGTATGTGTGTACGTATGTTCGTTGTTTGTTGTTGTGTATGTTTGTGCTTGTGAATTTGTGTGGAAAGAATCGAGAAGAAAATGAAACACAAAGGAGCTTTCCAACTGTTTCGTTAACAATCGCAGTTTGCCCATTTGCTCTCACCACTGAAGCATTTTTATTTCACAAGCGGTTACCTCGCACGCCATTTGTAGAGGTCGATTTGTACTCTTCTACTCTGTCCATATCTCTTTTGTCCGCTTCAACGAGCACTGCAGGCCACCTCTTTTTAGCCAGTTCCAAATATCTATATTTACTATCCAGACGGCCATAAGATAGAGTGTGAAAGACAAAAAAGGACATACGTGAAAGGAAATAAGTGAGACACGACACAGTTCAAAACGGGAAACAACGTAAGCACCAATAGTTGCTGAATAAATAAATAAGGCTGTGTTAAGTGAACTGGTATAATTACTCTGGGACAATGTTCGATATTTCTTAGGATGTTTTTCTTTTTTCTTGTTTGCTTTTTATTTTATTTCGTTTTTGTTTCACTTCTACTCGTACTTTTCTCTTCTTTCTTCCTATTTTCTACTTGTTTATTTTACTATATTTTAATTACTTCTATTACCTAGAATCTTTTATTCCTTGAAATCTTGCAAAACAAATAGCACCGCTTCAATTCCTTAATTGTGATAATTTCTTCACAAGTGAATCTCTAACATGAAATAACAATTTTTTTAGATGAAGTATTTCGCTTTTATTTACTCCTTTGATTTTAAATGTCTATACTTCTATCAAATAAAAAAAGAGTTATTTTACTAACATATTCATATATGTTAGAAGAAATTTGTTTCTAATTTATTCAATATCCTAATATCTGTTAAATATACAATTCTTTTTCTGTCAATATTGAACAACTCAAGTCTTCAAAGATTCAGTTTAATTTGTATTCATTGTACTTCTACCAATTAGCGTTCATACAACCGTCAATTTATTCAAATTTTACATTGTCTTCCGAATGCAAACACTCGCAGTTATTCACATCTTTTTTGAAAGAGGGGAGCGCAAATAATTTCCCGTTGTCTCTCCGATTTGAAATAGACCACATCGACTGCTTTCCCATCAAGATAGCCACATATTGACAATAATGATATTTTACAGAGTTGTAGTGGAATAGATTTTCTTCATACTATGTAAAGATAATTATGATCTTGAAACAATTGTGTCACTTCTTAGGATTAAATTTTCATGTTTCATCAACTTCCTTAGAATGCCTGGAGAATCTTACATGAGAAACTGAGCAGATATCTATTGCTTTGACCAAGTTTCTGTATTTCAATTATTCCTTAAATAATTCCAATTATATTAACTATTTCTAGGACTGATCCGAATATTACTGAGGCTATTGATACGACTTTTGCTTTCTATTAATTCAAGGTGTTCACATCAGATTTAACTTTTGTTTTTTATTAGATTCTTAATGACAGCATGTATCCAAATGTCTGAATGAGTCTTCAAAATATTCTATCTGATTTTATCTGTGATGTTATCTGAATGGTCACGATTAGGGGTTTTGAGGATCGTTCCAAGCACACCAACTATTTTTCGGTTTCTTTTATTTTTACTCTGCTATCCACTGGAACAGCAATATCCTCTAGAAAACATTTTTTTTTTATTTAACGTTAGCTCTGGTCTTCTGGTCAAGATTGAATGATACGTTTGTATTCCTAAATACCAAAGAATTTCATGGGTCCCATTTTCTAGGGGGGATTCTGGTTTTTGTATATACCATTTGTCAGTATGGTCAAATTTTAATTTTTAACACAGTTCAGTGTGAATAATTTCCCCATTCATTCGTGTATTGTATTCTTTTTTCATGTCAGTTTGCTGCATTCGTTTATTATGTGATTAACTGTTTTATATTTGTCTCTAAATTACCTACATTTGCTATTCTTCTGTGTATTATTAATTCTGCCTCTGATCTAATTAGTTATTATGATAGAAAAGCTGCGACGAAATACACCGTGAAGTATGGAAGACTAGGACATTTGACAATATACTCCCACGATTATGTAAAGCAGTGTATAAATAAAATACAATAGAGAAATGGACGTTTATTACACAAAAGGGCAAATCTCTAAGAATTAAATAGGCATATCTCTTGCTGCCAAAGCTTTTAAGCTTTATAATGCCCGTCTTATCAATTGTACCCGACTTGTAGTAGAAAAAAACTTCAAGAAAAAGCAAAGAAGGGATTCAAGCAAAAAACTTCATGGCAACACTACTGTTTGTAGATCTATCCAAAACATTTGACTCCATACACATAGAAAAGATGGAGTAACTACTAGTAACCCACTATAATGCTGCTCTACAAAGACTCGAAATCAATGGTTCGTTCAGTTTTCTTTGACGCTGGAATCTTACAAAGATACATTAGCACTATATATATTATAATATGTTTAGATTATGCACTTCAAAACTCATAAAAGAAACAAAGCTCCACAAAGAAAAGTCAAAATGCCGGGAATACCTGTCAGAGGCGATTACAGATGCAGACTACGCAGATGACTGAGCGCTTCTTGCAAATAAACCTGCTCTAGTCGAATCGGTGCTATATAGCTTAGAGAATACGGCAAGATGTATCGGTCTCTATGTGAAATCGAATAAAACGCTGTTTATGTGTTAAAACACATAAACAAGAGGTGTCATCACCACATTCATTTCTCCAGAAAAAAAACTTCATCAATGAACTCTGTTCGAATTCTGGCTGTTGCCCGGAGGATCCTCAGGAACGATGACCAGTAAGGACGGTTGGTAAAAAAGAGAGAGTCCTGGATATCCATGCTGCCAACAGGACATGATGATGATGATGATGATGATGATGATGATGATTAAAAGGAATTCAGTTTCTTTCTTCTGGTTTTCTTAGCCATGTCCAGGTCATGGCAGGTTAAATTTATTTCGTCTGTCGCTTGAAGTATCCATACAGTTGTTTTTCGTTCCATTTTTTTCTAGATTTTTTTTATTTTACAGCCCCGTAAATTATTTGTTGATATTGATTTTGTTGGCTGCACTCTTTGTCCTTTTTGTATATTCCTCGAGTCTCTACATTCCAGCATCCACGTAATGTTCAATGATGGCGAGTCTTCTACCTCCATATTTTCTTGACACATAATCTATGTCATCTCTCTGGTGTTAAGTCTTGTACCTTATCATCAGTTTCCCTGTTCTATTTGAGTAATCCTTTGTCCCCTTTAAGAATGTTTCAGAGTATCTGACAAGGGTAACTTTCCTGGTACTCAATGAGATTTTTATTGCTGAGTATGGATCCAATAGTTTTTTTTCTGTTTGTTTTTCTGAGATATTCCTTTTTTACTTTTACTTTCAAGTCTACTTACCTGATAGTGTGTGCTTTCCATATTCTCAGGTATTTTGATGCATTCCTGGATGTTTCTCTTAAGTTTTTCATTATAAGCATGGCATATTTTCAATCTCAAATTCTATTCCAATATTCTGGCTGGAGAATCTTATAGTTTGTATTAGGTTTTCTCGTTATTCTTTAATTTTTGGCAAATATCTTAATATCAGCCATGTATATGAAGTGGATTATCTTTTCCTGCGAATTTGTAAATTTGTTAGCTTCTGTGAATTTTGAATATTTTTAGACATTTTGTTATCCATATTTGCCGGACAATATCTTATGATTGTTGTTGTTGTTGTTCTTTTTTTTTTTCATATATATATATATATATATATATATATATATATATATATTATATATGAAAAAAACAATAGAATAACAACAACATATATATATATATATATATATATATATATATATATATATATATATATATATATATATATATATATATATATATAACTTTTATAAGAAAGTATTTAAGAAAAACTCTTTAAATGTCCAAATCTGATTTCCACTGATATTATTACACTCCTTGTGAGTTTTTACCACGGGTGTTAAGTAGTAATATTTCACTAGAACTTGAATGACAGGAAGTCTCATCGGGTGTCCAGGACTCTTCTGAGTATTTTATCCGATTTCAATAATGATTTGGTCTGTATAGTTTCGATTCTTGCTCTGGTTTCCAATTCCTTCAGTCTTTATTCCAAGATTTTGGAGACCGTTCTAAGCGCACCAACTGCGATTGGTATCAACGTCACCCAGTCTACAGTATTTCTTATTATTCCGCTGCTTGTGAGTTTTTCTCACCAGCATAAGCTGGTGGTCTTTCATTGGATTCTGAGTGACAACAAGTCTCCTCAGGTGTCCGGGACTCTTTTTTGTACTCTAGCCGATTTTAACAATGCTGTTGTCTAGAATTTCGTTTTCACACTAAACATATCATGTAGTCATCGATTCAGCAAGTCTTTTCAGAAACCACGATACCATCTACATTACTGTAGCTTATGTGATCACCATTCTTTCAATCTCGTTTATCAAAAAAAATTTGGAATATTCGGGAAGATTTATAGCGTACCATATTTCGCAAAAGATTCCTTTTTTATCTTTATTTTCAGTTTTACCTTTTTTGTAATTTCAACAGCCATTTGACATAATTTAGAATATCTTGTATTTTCAATTGTTACAGGAATTGTGGGGGCGTCTCTTTTTTTCCGTTTGTTCTTCTCTAATTACCTTTGGGTCTTTTCCTGTAGTTCCGGTATACGTCTAATAGTAGGTCAATTCTCTATCGACAACTTCAAAATTTCATTCGTGATATCATTTTTAATATCTCTCTCTCTCTCTCTCTCTCTCTCTCTCTCTCTCTCTCTCTCTCTCTCTCTCTCTCTTCTATCTATCTATCTCTCTCTCTCTCTCTCTCTCTCTTGCTATTTATTCATATTTATCCAGAAATTTGTCTTATTTATTAATTTAATACTTCCATATTATTACTTCCATTTCCTTTCCTTTGAAGAATCAGTTTAATAACTTTTCTCTTTTGTCTTGAACATAGAAATACTTTATAAAACAATAAAATGAAATTCCTGTATTTTTTAAATTGACATATGCTTTTGTATACTACACAACACAAATCAATCATTTTTGCTCCCATTATACTACCATATTTATCACACACACACACAAACACACACACACACACACACACACACACACACACACACACACACACACATATATATATATATATATATAGTGCGCCACAAAACCTACAGTCAAGACGAAAGTGTATAATTTATTGTTGCAATATTAAAGTGAATATTTAGCCGGTCATAAATTTTACAAATAAAATTATTTGAAGAAAGTTTCAAATTAGCAATTGAAATCGTAAATATCAAATTACTAAAAAAATTCCGTTAAACATTGAACACGTACGTTTTTGTTTTATTTTGGGATATTAATTATTTTTTTATTAACACTTCTTGCACCACCATTACTGTTAATTACTTCAACATTTGCATTTAACGTGTATGAGAGAGGAATTCATCATGCACTTTATCACAAGCTGTTAAGATGGCAGCTTTAAGTATCTCTTCACCCTCAAAAAATTACTTCGCTGATGTTACTGAGATCTACGTTCATACCAGTCTCAATCTTGTATACTTTGTTAGTGAAGGAATGTATACATGACTCTTCCACATTATTCTGAACATAAAATGTACTGCGTCAATCAGAACACCATAATCCACTAAATTCATATTTCGTCATATTTTTCGTATTCTACTGAGACATTTAGTTGTCTCCCAAAAAACTGAAACACCATCTTCTTTTCTCAGACACACTATATAAACGTACTGGGTAACTCAGAATATATAATTTAATTCGAAAAATACATGACCTAGTAAAACAAAAATAAAACTATTATCACAGGTATATAGCCAAAGGGTTTACATAAAAAGAGACGGGAGTTTGATTTTTAACATCATCTCCCGGTGTATGTCAACCAAAATGTTGTAAACAAGCGGAAAATCCACAGCTGGAAACTTTTTATTAATCATAAAAATTCAAAGTCCGTACCACCTATGATGATGGCTGATATTGACCCAGGTGGCAGCCACATAACATAGTCAATTTTCTTAAGCTGCACAAATCCTCTAATTAACTTAATAATTAAGCGTGTGTCCAATTAAAGGAAATGATTACTCAACACAGAAAGATGAAGTGAAAAGAAAACTACAAGAGCACAACTACGACAACAACAATTATACTACTACTACTATTACTACTACAATTAATAATAATAATAATATAATAATAATAATAATAATAATAATAATAATAAAAACAAAGTGAAGCAAAGAGAAAAATTAAAAATTGAGCAAAAAATGAAGATTTCTGAGAACTGATAAACAGATGCTGACGTCACTAGCTAATTGCCTTTATCTGATTGATCAATTCATTACCACGTGATTCTGCTGAACACAGACAGAAATATACTTCGTTTTCGCTCGCTAAAAAATGAAATGGGGAAAAGGTTAGATAAAAGACGTAAAAAAATTAAACATTTTTCGTGAAATTATTTCTTCTCTTACTGCACTTAAAAATCATATTTCGGTCGTTTCGAAATCAACTACAATTATTGTCTACAACTTGGGGAAATGTCGTTCACGTTCCGAAATTTATGCAGGAGACTAAATTTCTTCATTTTATAATTGTTTTTCCTTTTCCTTTTTAAGGTCACATCAAGTGAATATTCGGGGAAAGAAAAACTATAATTATATTCAAACTTACTGAAACGAAAGAACTTTCATAATTTTGATGATATCCTTATCATCATTAGTTTCATAACCCCAGTTGATGACGCTCTGACAATCACCCTCCATCTATCTCGGCTCTGAGTTGTACTATATAGGTAATACGAAATGAGGTGATGAAGAGAAATAACAAGACACAACTGTTACCAAGTATAGATGAAGACTTTATTGATTTGACCGTTAAGTCTGGACGCGAGAGTGCAGACGCTCAGAACTTTTTATTCATTTATTTAATTTTGATTTAATTTTATCTTATTTAAATCCCCACAACTCTGCGTCACTAAGAAAAACAGGTCTGTTCATTCCCGGATGCTCTCTTCGCACCTCTTCTGCCTGCCTTTTCTTCTTCCTTCCGGTGCTGTGCCTGACAGGATGGTTTTTGTCAGACCTGATGATCTAGTCACATGTCCATCTTTCTTTTTTTCACAAAGAAACAGTCGGTCATGTGACCAAAATGATGTAGTTATTCATTTTCTTACCTCTTCAATTGGGATGTGGTCTCTGTATGAGATGTTCAAGATCTTACGGTAGCATCTCATCTCAAAGTGTTATATGATTATATAAAAAAACGATAAAAAACTGAAGACGAAGGACTTTTTAGCATCTGCCTTGAAACCACAAGGTTCCGGTTTCGATAGAGGCCCTCGCCAACTCAGCGCATGAGTAGGACAACTATTATCTGTCCGGAAGAATGGGGAGTTGATTGTAGGTGCGGCGCTCCACCACAGACGCAAAGCAATATCACTGGTCTAATGCTGATGAAAAAGAATTAGTCTCCCTCGCTTTTCGGCTGATACTGACAATAGGCCATTGATGACTTATTTGAGTAGATCTATTATCGAAAATATCACCAGAATAGTTAGAAGAAAAAATTCGTTCTAATCATTTATGCAGCTTAGTTTAGCACAAGGTGAATGAGAATCAAACTCACTATATTCTTCAAACCTATCTTGGCAATAGCTATATGAGGCAAGGTGACAAAAAACGACAAAACTCGTAGGTCTAATCGAAATCACTGCAATTAAAAATGTTATTTTTAAGATATACAAAATTGTTTACGTACCATTTTCTTTTAGTGTAAGTTTGAGAAGAATTAGTTTCGGTTAAAAATGTTTTTTTTTTTTTTTCAATCACCCTAGATAAGCTTGAAATCAAATACATTAAAATAGACCAAAAGAATGACAAAGTCTATGTAGAAATCGACTTAAATCGCCATATATGGTAAAAGGTTTAACACCTGCCTCTCGTAAATCAATAGCAGTAACTATTCTCCAACTAGGTTTTATAGTAATTCATTTTGTACTAAAAACTTCTTACTAATTTGTAACAAAAACTGTAACTATTCAAAACCAATCTTTCTTTTCTATTCAGCTCGAAAACTCGGTTGACTGACATTTCTGAAGACATAAAAACAAACGACTGATCATCAGATGATGACGTGAGTATTATTCCATTTAAGTTGCTTACAGTTGTTTGTGAATTGAAAGAACTGCTTGTGAAATCACTTAGAAGCTGTCAAGAAACTTGCATTCAATTATAATTTACTTTAGTTTATATCAATATACAAAAATATGATTGGGAATGTCGGGGAGTAAATGATTATATAAATGTGCCTCTACACTATCTTTAACTCTCTCTCTCTCTCTCTCTCTCTCTCTCTCTCTCTCTCTCTCTCTCTCTCTCTCTCTCTCTCTCTCTCTCTCTCTATCTATCATATATATATATATATATATATATATATATATATATATATATATATATAATCGCTGGTAATGTCAGCAAATACTTGCTTAATCCGTACTCATTTATCAGGGGTTATTGCAATTACTGCAATGTTTAAGTCTTAATTACTTGCACATAAATATTTGGAAGAAGAAACTCTGAACAACATACAGGAAAAGTTAATATACCCAAACAGATACAAGTATCTTTGCATAAGAATACAAACATAGAAATTTATGATCAATGATATATTATGTATCAAAAGTATTGAGATTATGTAATTTAAATATATATGCTACGCAAAATGAAAATGAAGGGTATTGTATCCGTATATTTAAAGCAATAACACTTAATACATGATCTTTGGTGAGTTTATCAATTAGTACTGAAATTTATTTCATAAATGCATTCATATTTTCCATTAATATGTATTTATGTGCGTCTGTTAGAAAGATAAAGGGAGGGGGAGATCCTGAATATTTGACGAGGGAGTATATTTTTAGAATGATAGAATATTTATAAAGAAAATATTTTTACTTAAATATTCCTTAAAACTAATTTTAAAAGAATAAAAAGTTCAAGATAGATGTAAACTTGATTCGGAAATAAAATCAAAGTAAGTACTTATTGTGAGAATTTTTCGTGGATATTTAAAATGATTTACTGGATAAAACATTATTCAAATTTGACCGAGTCTAATTTAGAAATTAATATTCATATTGGGGAAAAGTAATTAATATGTGTTATCTAGAGTTTTATTGGTTGGAATGAAATTGAAGAAAAAAGTTAAAAATTGGAAGCATTTTGATATTTTCTTTTATTTTAACCGTTTAGTTTTTGTTGTAAAGCTTTTTTCCATTTTATATAAATGAAGCATATTTAAAATTAATATTCGACACTTAATTAAGCAAAAATACACAAAAAAGCAAATCCCTTTATTTCGGACAGAATAAGGCTGTCAACAAATAGTTTGTACATTTATTACAAAATAGTTCACAGTATATAACCAGATAACCATATATACATATAAACATACCGATGGATGGATGTTTCTCAACAGTTATTATCGTTTGATATGGATTCAACGAGTGAGTGTGTGTGCGACGGGAAACGGTACATGACATTTGCGGAGGTATAATAATATGTGTGTAGCCTAAGGATTAAAATGAGATTTATTTTACGCAAGAAATCAACATAATCTTTTCCTCCTTTGCAAGTGCACTAAGATAAGTGTTGCATCTTCATCAGACAGATGGAAATTTTCAGATCAAAAGTCATTTCATAATTACGTGTTATGATCCTGCCTTATTGATTGATCCTCTTTGAAAGTCAAAACTTCTAACAATGATAATATCCTTTCATATCTTTGATTCATTCAAAACAAACCATATACTCCTTTAATTCGTCTACATAATAATGAAAAAGACTTGTACATATCTAATTTACCATATCTTTGTTTTGCTTTATTCCAGCTTTATTGTATCAATTATCAATATAAACTATGAAACTGATACGTTAATAATGCACAAACAGTCCACCATATTAAATCTGATCACTTTCATCATTTTATATTTACTTCAGTCAAGATGCTAGACTAATAAGTAAGAAGGTGCATATCTCCAAACAATGTTTAAATACAGGAAGTAAATACATTTTGACAAGTAATGTGCTTAGAAAAAACATTACAAATAAATAAAATCAGCCGTTCAAGATATTTCCCTTACATTAGTTATAATAATATCAATAATTATTATTTTACCTCTTGTGAGATGTTTTTATACCAGATCCAACTGCTAGTTTTTGATGGAACAGCAAGTTTCTTCAGGTCTCCAGAACTTTTGTAAATATCCTACTTGATTTTAAGAGTCCTTTAAACTCCAATTTATCCAGTCATTTTTTCCAGATTTTAGGGGACTATTCCAAGAGCTCAAACTATAACAGTTATCATTGTCACTTTCATGTTCCACAACTTTTTCGGTTCTCTAGCAAGGTACCAGTATTTTTTCAATTTTGCTCCTCCTTTCACTTTCACTCACTGGTATGTTGGGTTGGATTGGTTGATCCATTTGTATATCAAAATCATAGCGTCTTATTCTTTTTTTTTTTTTTTTTCATGCGTCTTATTTTCTATGAAAGATTCTGGTTTACAGGTAGTATGGTGAAATTTCAGTTTATTTTACAATTCTCAGTGGATCACTTTCTTTACCCAGACGTGCCTGTTTGTGTATACATTTACTGTTAATTTGCTGTTTTTACTTATTTGAATAATTGTTTTATCTATATCACCAGATAGCCTTCTCTTGCTATTCTCCTAAGTATTATAAAATTTTGCTCTAACATAGATGTATGCTATTATTTTTACTGCTATTATTAGGGATTCAATTCCTCTCCCCTAAGTTTCCCTTTAATAAGAATCTTCAAATCAACTCATGGGTAAAGTTCCTAGTTTATCACTTAATATATCCATATTTTCCCCATTTTTGGTTTCTATATTCTTAAACTTTTTGTTGACCTGTTGTTATTGCTGTTGATAGTTGCTGTACACAATTTCACTTTGCCGTTGTTTACATATTTTCAATTTGTTGTTTTGCGCTATTCACACAATCCCCTATGCCTTGAAGTCCTCTTCCTCCTTCTTGTCTATCAATGTCATCTCTCGGGTATAAGCTTTGTGCATAGTAATCAATTATTATTATTAACAGTAGTAGTCATGCAATTCTTAATACTAATGTTTATCCCCCTAAACATTCAGATCCATAAAAATAATGTCGTGTTAACCTGATTTTAATCCTAGTATCAATACATGTGCATAGTCCATTCAAAAGTAACAATGATAAAAAGATCTACACCATTTTAAATTTTTTGTTATTTTAATCTACTTCGCTGTGTAATATGAAATCATCATAGGGTTCTCTGTTGATTTGTGTTGACATTCTTTGATGTAAATTACAATGCCAGTCTTTTTTACTCATTCAAAAATCGACGCTAAATTTGGAGATCTGAGAAAGCGGTTTGAAAAGAATTGACGGGAAGTGAAGAAGAGGAAGCAGAAGAGGAAAAGTGTGCTGCGTTCAATTGATTACCGCCGAAAATGGCGCGGTAAAAAGGGCTTGAATAACAGTCATTAAAAATGAAAGGTAATGAGAAAAACAATAAGAGACTGCGAAAAAAAGGGAATACAAAGTGAAAGACTGCAGAAAACAGTCACATGAATACATAAACACGCAAACCACATTGAGATTTAAATGTTGAAAAAAATAATCAGTAAAAACGAAATAAAGATAGGATGATGGGGATTGATTTGAATATAACAAAAGTGAAAGAACTTCGCATTCATATATCACTCCGTCAAGATAAGATAAAAACGTTTTTTTTAACTGAAGATGCCTGATAGATATATAAACAAGATGTAGACATTGAAAAGTTTAAAAGGACAAAATCATCAAAAATATTTAAAAGATCATGTCGCATTAATCATTCATATGAAATGGTCATCATTTGAAATTCTAGTTTTAGTTTGAATCAACACCAAATAGAAGCATGAATTCTACCCCCACTCATCAAGCAGGATGAGAGATATAACTCAGAAGTTTTAGACTTTCAGATAACATGTATGTATTGCCTAAAACCTCCGACACGGGCAGAATGTGACACAAGGTCAGATTATAAGCGTAATAAAGCTGGTTTGCATCCCGAGTTTTCAATATCTTAGACTGATTACTTAACTAAGGCTAAAGAACCCAATCACTATTAGTCTGGGGAGAGGGAGAACAGATGTATTCATGCCAATACCGAAGGCATTAGCGGGATGGTAAGGGCAAACGTCTGCGATTCCATTTCCAACGACATTACCCAAAGTGCCATTGCAAGACAACATATAAGCGAGGGAAATTAATACACTCATAGATATATTAAAATAATGCTTATAAGAGCACACTTCCATTTTTAGATAATCATATAACCATCTTTTTACACATTACTTTAAAATCATAGTTTATATATATATATATATATATATATATATATATATATATATATATATATATATATAAGTGTGTGTGTGTGTGTATGTGTGTGTGTGTGTGTGTGTGTGTGTGTGTTATGTAAACATAATCTTGAAAAAAATGACACATTATGGCGAAATTCTTATCAGAGCAATACTCTTAAAATCTTGTTAGAAAATTTCTTTTATCTTCTGTTCTAAGTTAAAGTTGTGTTGTAATTATTAATCTTTAATTTTTCTTATTTGATAGGATAAGATTTTAGTTTCAGTCTTTATTTAGTTCATAACAATTTTAAGATGACCACCAAGTGCTTTTTTTATTCATTTCTTATTTTGGACTTTTTGTATATTATTTTTTGTGTTTTTGTATTTTATGTTCATTTTTCAGTCACATTGTATCGAATCAGGCTGTCAATTTTTTAGTCCTTTTATGCTTTGTCCCCGTATTGCTTTTATAATAATTGGAATACTATACAACTATAACATTGCTATTGGAAAATACAGTACTATGTGGGATTGTGAACGCAAATTCCCCTGTTTTCCGGCATTTGCCTTTTTTTGTTTCATCAATAGCTCGTGACCCTGTCACTTGAGTACAATAAACAGGTGCTGCTTGATGGAGTGCTAACTGGAAATATATTTTAGTGTTTCGCTTTAGGCTTCGGAGATGAGGGATCATTTTAGAATTCATTTTAATTTTCCATATTTTTTTGTTTTTGTTTAGTGGTGAGATTTCCACAAATGGGTTCACAGAAGTATTTTTATAATACAAGTTTGGTTGAGAGTTACTGAGAAGGACAGTTTTGCAACTTAAAAAAATCAATTTTCCCACTACGGAACGTGCAGGGAATAGAGAAAATGTCCAAATTTAAGATCCGGGTATTGAAAATGGTTGCTTGATCAACACAATTCAGTCAACCATATAACAAACGATGTCTGCATTGAAGAACTAACACTGAAAATTATCTTGATGTATTCCTCAGTACTTGGGTTTACTTACAAAAACTTGCGATGTGTAATCTCTCTCTCTCTCTCTCTCTCTCTCTCTCTCTCTCTCTCTCTCTCTCTCTCTCTCTCTCTCTCTCTCTCTCTCTCTCTCTCTCTCTGTGTGTGTGTGTGTATATATATATATTGTCCAAAAGGTGCAAGGTGAATACAATTGAAATGAGATAAACCACCCCGACACCCTTTTCCCCCCAAAAAAACAAATTACATATAAAACCACATTTACTCCAATACCTAACACCCCGCAATATTCTGAATATAAAAATTCAATAATTCAATATACCTACGACTCGACACAATTTAAGAATTTATTTTCTGTTAAAATACCAGTATATATATATATATATATATATATATATATATATATATATATATATATATATATTTGTGTGTGTGTCTTTATGCATGCATGAGCATACTTATATATGCTAGATAGTTAGCATATACTTTTACGTTTGTGTTTCTGAGTGCATATCAATATGTTTATGCTTTAGTGTAAATCTATAAAAAATGTTTTGATCAATTTTTCCCATAGTTTTAGTTGAAATTCAAACAGCTCACCAAGGCTTTGGTTAAACTGATCATGGAGATGGCAGAAACCTATGTTGTTGCTTTGATAAAAGGAGATCAATCTTAGACTCTTCACTACGTAAACAAATATTCCTTTGAAGATGCGATTGGTGATTTTAGTTTATTCAATTCGGCTTGCTGAAGATGTGTGCGGAAGTCAAATATGCTAATTTCTTTCTTTCTTAATATTATAACTGTGAAACGATTAGAAGCAACATATCAGTGTCAGTTTGTTCAAATGCTTATGGGAAGAACTGTATATGTAATCATATATATATATATATATATATATATATGTATGTATATATATATATATATATATATATATATATATATATATATAGAGAGAGAGAGAGAGAGAGAGAGAGAGAGAGAGAGTTTGTTGAATGGTTGGTGTTTAATGGCATATCAACCCTTGTGTGTTATTTAATGCTAAATTTTGTTATTTTATATAAAACATATATATGATTTGTTGAACTTCATAAGACTTAATAAATTGCTAGAAATAAATTTTATGTTAGATCTTTCATTAGGTTCGTGTATTAATTAGTAGAAATCCTTATGTTAATTATTCGGTCATTTTGTTTAATAAATCAAATTAATGGTATGTAAAACCGGTGTGGGCTATTTAATGCAAAATCTTGTTTTTGTATATATGATTTATAAGCGAATAGTTTGTCGGCAAATATTTTTGTTTGGTTTGGATTCACAAACTAGTAGTGTCCATCTATAGGTGTCCATAGGAGATTATCCCTGATAAGCATGTCTTTGATTTTCCCAGAGTGTCCAGCATATCTTGTTTATCTTACTTGTATGGATTGAGTGTTAGGGATTATGTGGCCATAAAGTAACACTTTTGTGGGGCGCTGCTTCCAGGATTTTTTAAAGATACCACGCAATATCTTTCTGTGGCTCCCATCTAGCGTTTTCTCTAGTCATTTCATTAGTCCATGGCATGAAGCAACACTGTCACGGTTTACAGCTTGGAAGAATTTTCGATATTATCAGTGAGATCAGAGTTCCATATGATCTATAAGCTGTCTATTGCTGCCCATGCCTTTCGTTTCTTATGCATATATTGATATTGCTTTCTGTAGATGAGATATTAGAACTAAGGTGTATGAACTGGTCTACTAATTTCAGAGGCTTACCATCCAGTGTGGGGATGTATCCTTCTTGTTTAAAATACATGAACTTCGTTTCATCTGTGTTTCATCTTGTTGCCTTCTTTAGGCTATGCTGCAGTGATTAGGCTTGGGAAGGTAGATTTGCTAGAGTCAGCCTTTTGAAAATTTTCCATACTAGGTATAATTCCAAATTTTATCTTTTTCTTTTCTCTTGCCAGACGACCGATTATTATCCCAAAATAATTTCCCAATTTCATCCTCTTATTTACAAAATTTCATATTATCTTCAGGAATATTTTTCAATATTGATTTTATCTTTCTACATTTCATTAATATCTTTTAAAAAGTTGAACTGTAAATCCAATTGATATTTCTCCCTTTTCCAATACTAACACTTCTGTAAACTCGAACCTGTTTCATTGTTTTTTACAGAATCCGGTTTCCCTTTAACTTCTAATTCACATGTATCGTCAAACTTACCCAAAAGGAGATATTAAAATTACATCTCTTTAACATTCATAATTTGAAAAGAAAAACTGATCCAATGTAGTTTTCGCTAATCTATTTACCATTAGTTTACATCTAGCATATTCTTCTATAAATCAAAACAATACTTTTATTGTAAACAGATCAAAATACTCGTTTTGAAGTGTTGACTAATTGAATTTACAGGAGACATCACTAATCCATTTATCCAGTCTATATAAGTTAAATTGAAATAACCGACCATTACAATATTTTAAGATTTTTCTCATATAAAGAGACCTTTAAAGAGTTTTGGTGATCTATATATATACATATTTAGTACAAGAAGCTGTAGAAAGAACATTATTATATAATATACATAGAAGACATTAAGCTGCCTTATAAAATGTCTCACACGAAGATAATACAATTTGTTTTGTATAACACTACATGACTAAGAAGAATATATATATATATATATATATATATATATATATATATAATAGAATATATAGTATATGTATATATATATATATATAATATAATATATATATATATATATATAATTATATATATTAATAGAATATATATATATAAATTATAATATATATATAAATTATATATATATATATAATTATATATAAACTTAATAGAATATATATATATATAAATTAATAATATATATATAAATTAATAGAATATATATATATATATATATATATATAATTAATAGTATATATATATATATATATATATATATATATATATATATATATATATATATATATATATATATATATATATATATATATATATGTAACATCACTTAATAGAATATATATATACAGGGTGTTCGGGAGAAATTTGACAGTTTCATAAGGAAAAAGAAAAAGTACTTAGTAACTACAAAATTTAATGGATTATAAAGAAATTCAACAGGCACGGAAATTACACAACTGTCAATAAGTTTCACTTAAAATAAATGCCATTAGCGTCGATCACAGTGTAACGTAGCGGTGTTGTTTCTTGTCACGTTACCAAATCGATATGTTACGTAGTGCCTTTTCTTTCACGGCACTAAATAGGCATATAAGTTGCGTAGTGGGTTTGTTTACAACTCCACGCAGAATCCAGTAGTAATCGTATGTAGTCCGCAAACCCTTCCTCACTTCTTTTGGTCAAGGGTAAGATATCACTTACACAGGCCGCGCGCCTTTCGGGTATCAGGTTTCACAACCGTGCGTCTTTTAGTCACGGTCAATTTGGCTTTCTCCACGGGTGTCTTTCCGGCAGGGGAGATCCCATTCATAAAAAGATTTCTTTCGTCGTAAATAGAGAAAATTAATAATACTGTGTTTACTTTTCAGAAGTTTATTGGAATAAAAACTTCACTATAACTTTTGAGAGAGGGAGTCCCTAATATTCTCTATCTTAACAAAAGGTGTATCTTGACTGGATTTAACTTCGGGTTTAGTTCTTCGTAAATTTCTCGGTGACAAGCTTTTCTTAACAGCAACCGGCCTTTCTTTATCGTCTTTAGCGACAACAGTTTACTAAACTCCGTACTGGACTAACCCTCGATCATTACTAAATATATATATTTGTGGGGGGGGACAAACATCACGTAATATTAAAATAATATAAAACATCACTTAATAGCAAATATATCTATGAAAATATCACTTAAGAGAATATATATGGTCTGTTATATATACAAATATATAAACATATATATACATATATCTAAACCCCAACGATGGTTTGATAAACAGACCGAAACACTGTATTACTGGCTTAATAAACATCACCCGTCAATGAAACTTGTTTTTTCATTTATATATATATATATATATATATATATATATATATATATATATATATATATTATAAAAATGAAAAAAAAACAAGTTTCATTGATGGATGATGTTTATTAAGCCGATAATACAGTGTTTTGGTTTGTTTATCAAACCATCGTCGGGTCCTTCGTCTGTGTAAAAATAAATCATTAGTAAACAGAATTCTTAGAGTTTAGTGTGCAGTTGTTTCTGTTGGTGGTCAAATAGACATAATTGAAAACGTTGCGTAACGTCAGCGTCCCCATTCTAACCGTGACAAATGATTTTGTTCGAAAACTGTGGAAAACTTTTTGTGAATGGAAAATGAAACTTGTTTTTCCTTTTTTGTGTACACACACACACACACACACACACATATATATATATATATATATATATATATATATATATATATATATTATATATATATATATATATATATATATGCACAGGATATCCAGTCCCAAAAAAACATTCTTACGAAAATATATATAGGCAAATATCATATAGATATGGTTAAATCTAAATAATAAATAACATTTAAACTAAGCAGATAAAATATTTTTTAAAATAGAAAACAGAAGAATTAAGCACAAATAAATGTTTCCTGTCTCCAATCCCATCTCTATATAGGCCCCCACTTCCACTGTGGCTTCGTCTCTGAAAGATACATAAAGATTTGCACTGGTTTCGGATTGTAATACTAAGCAGAACAGGAGCATTACGGGAGACGAAAGATACAACGGAAGCGAAGCAACATATTCCCACTTTTGTATGTGCCCTTGTTGCGTTCTTTCTAGTGAGGAGGATGACAGAAATAGTGAAGAGTCGCTTTATCTATCGCAACATGTATTTTACGGAATAGAGAATGAATTGCGTGAAAATGAAGTGTGAAGTGGAACAGTTGTATTAACCTCAATTTATACACGCAGCGCTCGTGTCTCATGGTGTCACTGACTATCAATCTCTTTTTTTTTGTTTGAATGGTAATATACGCGCTTATACATTAATACGGGTATCTCAGTTCAATAAGATATTAGTTTTAGATATATCCCTTTTGACTTGTATAGTCAAAGTTTGACATATGTATTTTTAAATATTTATGCTCGTACACATGTTAATGGGTCTATAAGTAAAGTGAAATCATAAAGTTGCTTTGGAAAAGAATGTGTTTTTTTGGTTTATAACAGAAAATTGAATATCAGATGTTTGAAAATGGTAGAAATCAAATAGGATATTTCTACATAATAACATGAGGTAAAATTGTCGTTGATTGAAGATTAACAAATTTAACTTATTTCGGAATATTCCTTCGGTATAAAATTTAAAATCGGTAACAAGTTACTAGTTGTCAACTTTGAACTGTAATGGGGGTTTCTGACAAATTTGGATGTTCCGATGTTTTATCAGACATCTGAAGAATGATCATTGAAGATATTCAAAATGGCTGACTACTTTCAGCATGTTTAATTTTTCATTTAACTCCCTCACTGTCAATCACTCCCTCCATGTTCAAGGTTTTCAGGTGTTCGTTTTGTTGAAAGTTTTCAAGGACGTAGAACACCTGGTCTTAGTAAAGGTCAAACAAGTATGATTTGGTCATTGATTCATCCCCGAATCTCATCTTAATTCTTAGCATCATTTTCGCCCTGGCATTGTCAATGCAACTGCCATATTATATGCAAGATTATATGCAATGTTTTTAACAATTATCCTTGGTTTATTTTTGCTTGTCTTGTATTTATATATGCGTTGTGTTCTATATTATTCTCAAATTCATGAATGTACAGATCAACTTATTTTTCACAATTTTCTTTGTCTTTCATTGACATTCTAAACCAGATAATTTAGTAGTTTCATTTTTCATGTTTCATTGTTACCTTGCAATTCTTCAAGGTATGATCTTCAATTAACTTATAATTGAAGTTATTTTTATTTAAATAATTCTCAAACATCTTCATGAATTGCTTTTTCCATACAAAAAGAAATTTGATTTTCCCTTTATTGACCAGCATTTAATGTTTAGTTATTATTTTACACGTTTTCACTGCACTTTCTTATTATTATTTTTCACAATCATCATTGACTATTGTTTTGACGACCGCTTATATTTATATTTAAATCTGGAAAATGCATACTGTACTAATATTTATGATTAATAACTATTGTCACTTATTCTTGATTTCATTATTATTCCATGCTAACAGTGTCATTAGATGAGGATTTCGAATGAGATGTGGGGAAGATATTGTGTTCATGGTCGATATTTAAGGTATGAATTAAAGGATTTAAAGATATCATTGCTATGTGTGAAGATGCATATTGTCAAAAAAATATTATATATAATTAATATTATTTCACTTTACATACACAAAAATTAAACTGGGATATTTTCAAATCCTTTAATCCGTGCCATACGTACAATTCTGAATATTTTTGTTCCCTTATTTTAAAATCTGTTTTTTCGGATTACGCTGCAATGACAACAATGTAGATGATGTTAGCATCCTTCAATATTCTCTCCTTAGATTAAAGACGTGTATACATCATTGTCTAATAAAACCCATAGAGAGCTAAACATCATAGTGAATAAATAAATAGATAAATTATCCAATTAAATATTGCTTTTCGAGTTTTATTTTTCTTCCATTCAATCAGATGTTTTATCAATATATTAATTTATACACTCAGTTGTTAAAATTTTTCAAAATTGATGTAATGTTTCCAATATCGGCTTCACGGCATCATTTCTTCTATATTATTTTTCATTGTAGAAAATACAAAGTATTCCAAAAGATAGATTTAATATACATGGTGAAGTCGCCGTTAAAACGTTTTGGTATTTATTTCCATATTTATCCATACATTATGATCGTTTTCAATAGCTCTCATCGAACCCTTATGATGTATGGTGTCACAATCTACGTTATATACGAATAAGTACTCAAATATATATATATATATATATATATATATATATATATATATATATATATATGTGTGTGTGTGTGTGTGTGTGTGTATGTGTGTTTGTGTGTGTGTGTGTGTGTGTATGTGTGTACTTACTTGTATATAATGGAGATTTTGACGGCATACATCATAAGGGTTCGATGAGAGCTATTAAAAGGATGGAAAATATGGAAATAAAAATCGAAACATTTTAACAGATATGGAAACGCATGATGTAATGGTTACCGTCGTAGAAAATGGACATAATGAGACGAGTTCAAATCCTGGACGAGGCTGTTTTCATTTCACATGGCACTAATACCCTCAGTAAAGGTATGAATCCAACTATTCTCCATCCAGCTATGGGTAAATAGTAGGACAGTC
Source organism: Doryteuthis pealeii (assembly GCA_023376005.1). Taxonomy (NCBI): domain Eukaryota; kingdom Metazoa; phylum Mollusca; class Cephalopoda; order Myopsida; family Loliginidae; genus Doryteuthis; species Doryteuthis pealeii. The sequence continues at coordinate 71,338,384 of CM042158.1, forward strand.
TGAGCTCTTTAACCTTGGTTGGGCAAAGGAAAACTCTAAATTCAAACCTGTTAAACTCCACTTATTAAATTGATCTAGTGTCACATCGTCCTCGTGCGAAGGGGTTGGTATATATATATATATATATATATATATATATATATATATATATATACACTAGAAAAGACGTAAACCGTTGGGTCACCCATCGACATTGGGTTAAATTGTTGAAAAAAAATCACAATAATGTAATTGATTTTAATACATTTTAAACTATTTTTCAGTCAGTTTAGCTCAAATTTATCGTAAACATGGTCGTCAACTTTGCCAGTGTTAATATTTTTCATTTATAATAAATTTTTGTATCTTTATCTTTCACAAAATATAAATATAAATAAACTTTTGTGTAATATCTGTGTTGCTATTTTAACATTACTTGCATTCATAATAAAAAAATATTTACAGGGCCGGTACAATAAGCATAAAATACGTAGACCCAAAGATTCGGTTGTTACAAATTTTAAAAACGAATTAGAATTAATTAAATCGATTATTTAAGGTCAAGTTTTTTTAATAACTACTTTACTTTAGTATCAATCCCTGATATTTTTTGGGTCAAAAACTCTATTGGAAATTTAGCGCCCCCCCCCCTTTAAACGGAACAAATATTGATGTATATTTTTTCTTTTATAGAATAATAAACAATTACAATTATCGAAATTACAATTATCGAAATTACAATCATCGAAATGAGTAAAAAAAAATCTCCAAAAATTTTTATTTTAGTTTTTATTTTCATTTTTTTTCAGATTTTTCGTATTTATTTACTACCCGAGCAGATTCTTTTAAAAAAAATGTTCTTCTATTCACACCTTCGGTCTTTTGTCTTTTTATTTATGCAGAAAATAGTATCAATGATATATATACCACACCGATATTTTGCGCCCCAAAAACAAGGGGTGGTCAAAATTAAGTGAAAAAATCAGAAAGTTTTAAAATATAATAACTGATGCATTATAAAATATATTCATTGATAAGTCAACATCAAATTCTCATTAAAATCGGATAATTCCCTGATTTTTGGTAATTTTTTTTTCAAACGGGGTGGGGGTGTATTGAACCCTATAAATCTTAAAAATTAATAATTAAAGTAATTTTTAAAAACTATTTTAAAACATGACATCAATTGGGGCTCTTCGCAGATTTGCGTTCCGGTCTCCAGGTCTTAAAAAATGCTAAGAGGTTGCCAACTCAAAAAAGTCCCAAACTGAAGCGGTACCTGCGGAAAAAACAAGCTGTGCTTAATGCGTTTTTTTTCTGAAAATTTAAGAAGAAAATATAATAGAAGATGCTGTATACCACAACGATGGGTTTTCGATTGTATTGACACAGTATCAAAGATTGGATTTTTGGGATATGTACCGGACCGAAAAGCAGAGACACTGTTTCCTATAATTAAGGAAATGATCAAACCGGGAACGATAATACATTTGGTCTTATGGAAGGCATGTAAAAAGATAAGAGATATTTATGTGGCACCACTACATGCATATTTTGCTGCACATTTCGCAATTGTACCATGTAAATTAAAAATTAATTGTGTGAAGCACCTAAATTTACGTTGTACAATTGCGATACAATAAAATAAGATATTTTTTAAATTAAAAATGACGTGATATTTTTTATTAAAATGATAAAGAATATCTAAATATTCAGATTTTTATTTATGTTTGTTTAATGACTTGATTGTTTTTGTGATATTTTTTTAGTTAAAATAAAAAAGAATATCTAAATATTCAGATTTTTTTTATTTGTAATTGATTGTTAGAAATGAATATATCAAAATAAAATATAAATACCGAAGAAATATTTTTATTTTTTATTTTTAATTGATTGTCGAAAAAAACATATTAAAATAAAGATATCAAAATAAAATGAAAATACCGAAGAAAATTTTTTTTTAACAGATTGAAGGCGTTTTTATCGACGAATTACTTTTTTAGTGGTTTGAAGGCGTTAAAAGTAAGCCATCTACAAGTAAATGTAAATATTTAGCCGCCCCCTTGAAATATTTTAAAGAGGGGGAGGGGTAAAATATTTACATTTACTTGTCGAAAAAAATGGATTGAGGGTAAAATATCGCATTAACTTTTCGGGAAAAAAACGCCTTTTTTTTCAGCAGGCCCTGCTTCAGCTAGAGACTTTTTTAGTTTTTTTTAGGCAGGAAGCCGGGACGAAATTCTACGAAGAGCCCCTATCAATTTCTTTTTTTTTTACAACCAAGAAAAAAATGTTATTTACATTTTTTTAGATATCAAACAATTTTAAGTAGATTTTTGAGTTAAATTGAAAGTTTAGTAAAAAAAAACTTTTTGAAATATAAATAAGGGAGAACACGTGAAAATTCTTCAAAACTTGTCAAGTAATCATCAACTTTATCAAAATTTTCTGTATATGGAGTTATAAATAAAAAGGCTAATTATGTTTAGATAATAATTTGCAAAGCGAATAAAATTTAAAACATAAATACGACGGATTGGCGGACAGACAAACAAACAGAGACAACTAGTCAATCAGTCAGTCAGCCAGCCAGTTGCATTCTCTCTTTATTTGAATCAACAGCATAACTGTTGGAAGGGAATATTATTTTCTCTCTCTCTCTCTCTCTCTCTCTCTCTCTCTCTCTCTCTCTCTCTCTCTCTCTCTCTCTCTCTCTCTCTCTCTCACACACACACACACACACACACTTGTGCGAATAGAGAAAGTATAATGAGTAGGTATTCTAAATATATTTAGATATATAATAACAGGCAGGAAATAAAGAGAGGCAATGGTGGATTTTTTATTTAATTGCAAATTACGACTAATTAGAACCAAATGAAATGGAATTTTTTCAAACATTAATTAGATTTAGGATTAAATTATATTCTGGGATGTGTTTTGTGTCATTAAACTATTTAGGAAAAAAAGTCAAAGGGTGCCAAAAGTTGATTCGCTCAGCTTTAGTATAATAATATATATATATACAGTATACTCATACATTGCGGAGTTTACAATCCTGCCTATCCTTAAAATATGACCGACTGTTTTGTGAAAGCAATAGAATTTAAGCTGAATCATTTGTGTACTTATTTGAACCTTAAATTTCGCAGGAATATGTCCAGTGATCTACTAACGAGTCCTATTTAAATAAGCAAAACAATGCCTTTGTTGATATTGACATAAGTAAATATTTATCGACCTGGTGACGGTGCATTCAGCTTGAGGACATAACACAGATTTTAGATACAAAAAAAGTGATGGGTACGAGCATTCAAAACAGCTAACGTCTTTATTTGTTCAAGTTTTTCTTGCTCAAAATTGAATCTTCCCAATGAACGACACAGGAGGGAATATTCATAGAGAAAGGAAAATCAAAAATCGATCAGAATATAAAGAAAAACTATAAATAGACTTCGGGAAAATTGAAGTGAAAATGTAACTTTTTCAGAAATTGGAATGGAATATTAGAATAATTATATGACATGAGCAAAACATGTATATGTTGCATGACTTTAGATATTGATTCGAAAGAACAGGAAAAAAAATCAACTAAAACTTATGACAAACAATCAGAATAACACATACACGAAAAGGCTTTACTTATTCGGATGCTGATAGAATTTCGCATATTTTTAATTTCAAAGAATTTCTTAACACGACCAATCTTTAAAATTGTGACTGCATTTTTCTTTTCTTTGCTTTTCTATCTTAGAATTATCTTTATTATCTTTTTACCATTATTACGGTATTAAGTAAATTTTTTAAATTACTACTGATATCAATTTATATCTAAATGAGAGACGAATTATAACTGTTATTCACTAATGTTCTCTTATCTAGGTTGGTAATATAAAAACAATATATACACTGGTCTCCAGGTGCCTTTCGAAGTCGATAACCTTCATCCTTCATTCAGTTCGCCGAGTAGAGTGTTCTTATTCTACAGCCTATGCTCATATCAGTTAATCATTCCTAGTTGACTTGTTCTTCAGATGAAGCTTGTCTCTTCCTCTAAATAAAAGACAGAGAACAGCATTGGAGAATAAGGTGATTGAAATAATTAGCACATGTGTTAGGTTATGATAACAAATAAATGAATATTGTATGGGAGCTCCTAATTAAAAAAAAATACAAATAGGACACAAATATTCTAAAATTGAATTATAATATGAACAATATAAGTCAAACCTTTTTGTCCGGTTGAAGAGGTAGTTAAAATTATATTTAAGTTAACACCAGTAAATTGGTCTCCGTGCAAAAGTTTTATATGTATAAGCATTGGTATATCAAGTTATCTGGCAGGCGTGTGTTCAATTTCTGAATGAAATCATGAGAAAATAGTTGAAGCGACGGATTAAAAAAGCACCTAAAAACAAATTAACTAGGAAAAATTCATTAATCGGCGATATTCCCTAAGCATGAACAGCGAAATGAAAACCAATCTTCCAGCATAGATTGAATAAAAGTTTTGGTTGGTAAAGTCCAGAACGTTACTCAAATTAAACGGTGGAGATGTTGGAATTATAATAACAACAAAGATAAGACAATAGTTTAAAATACTCGTAGTACTGCAAATAAGAGGAAAATGCCGAAATTAAAACAATTTAATGGCAAAATTCTAATGGTCAACAGTGGAGTAATTTTTTTTTTTTTTTTTTACTCTTTGTTTAAATAATTCTTTCATTTACCAAAATAATTGTACTATAGCGGTTTTTCTTTCAGACTACTATAAATACAATGTCAATGTGACTATTAGATATGTAGTCTTAACGTTTAAATCATCTAGAAATGTAAATACTTGCAATGATACCATTGCTGGAAAGTGAAAGGCAAATCTCTACCATTTGCTTAGCAACATTACTTTCTGAATTATTTCCCCAATTTTTGATAACTCCAAGCCTTTGTAGAGTTTTGTGGTACGCTTGCAGTACTCTGGTAGCCTACCAAAGGTAGCTGCTTTACTATTTTACCCATTGCTGGGGAGAACATATGGATTCATAGCTTCCCAAGCGTTTGTGTGAAATGTAAACAGCCTTGTCCAGGATTTGAACTCGGGTCGACGAGTCAATTTCCTACGACTCAAACCATTATGCTACGCGCCTCTAACCTTGGATAGGTAACCAGTCTAGGAGAAGGAAAACTCTGAATTTAAAAATACTGAGATCAATCGTTGATTGTGTTTGTGGCATTTCTTGGGCACCAATTCTTTCCTATCAACTGTGCCCAAAAGTGCGGATGGTCCAATACAAGCCAACACCACTATAAATAAACCACTGTGTAGGTTGTTCATTTGGATGAACCCTCATGCGTCGAAATCGACGAAAGAGTCCATTACCAAAGATATCTTCAAAGTACTCCCGTTGGGACTTCATACGTTTATCACGGCGTCTCTTTAAGAGGCTGCAAATTAATATTCTGAGTCTCCACTGAGTGTTTCGTTCAGAATCGAACTTTTTTCAGTCTGTTTTGTGCTCAGAAGTTCTGTTTCTATGACAGAATCTAAGTTTTGTTTTTAAACAATTCCCATTAATTCATGTCCAATCTGAACATATTTCCCCTCATATCCTCGTTCTGTTTCTTTATACAATTTGTTTTGGTCCTATCTATGTTTTAATTGATTCTATTTGGTTAAGAGGGTTGGTTTAGCTCAGTCGACCGAGCATCCAACAAGGAATCGCAAGGTTCCGGGTTTGATACCGGCCCTCACCTCGCACAATAAAGTGAGGAGCTGATTGTAGGTGTGGCGCTCCATCCCAACAAAAAATATCTGGTCAAATTCTACAGAAAAGGGGATAGACTCACTCGCTGTCGGGCTGATAACAACAATAGGACATTCCGCTAACTTTACTATTTACTTACTTGGTAATGATATTGTCTTTTTGGGATACATTTCATTTTCTTCTGCATCAAAATTGTCACCATTAACATCATTATAGATTGCAAATATATGAAAGTTCTTTCTTCGAAAGTATTCATTCTATATCCTTTCATTCGAAACCTTTTATTATAATGATTAGCATTATAACTGAATATAGTTGCAGCAATTCACCGATTCTATTTCCTAGAAAGATAACCGTTATGCAACGCACAATTACAGTAGTAAAACCAAACATATCTAAGGTATTTTCTCTTATAATTTAAAAAGCAAAGCATGGTGTATGTCATGTTGTGAATACAGCATTTTATTTTGATGAGTTGGATTCCCCTACCGCTCATACTTTTAGCATGACGTCGACGTAATCGCTGATGTCTCTGAAAACGTCGAAGGAAGAAAAAAAAAGAAGATATACACACGAAAATATTTTTACAAAATGTGCGAACGATCCTCTTCCGGTTGCTGAGATTAAATTATGGCTCGACCAATCAGAAAAGCGTCAAGCCTGAATTTTCCATTAGAAACCGTTCAGTTGTACGCGATTGGGAAATGTCTGAAGTGATGGTGGTCTTTAGGGTTGTAGTTGTTGTTATCAGTGATCTTTTCTTTTTTTTGTGTATGTGTGTGGGTGAAATGATGATCAGTTAGGGTTAAGGAAGAGGTTAAATGTCAGTGTGAAAAGCTGTCAACTAGTTTCTTCTCAGTCTGTCTGTTGTATTTTAGTGGACATCCCAATAAAGATGAGAGAGGGAAAATATATCAAACACGCTATACACATCGAAAAGGCGTTAAAAATGGTCGAACACAATTAATAGCTATTGGTCTTTTTGGTTGTTTTCGTTTTCTTTACTGACAGCTCTTATACGCCCATTTCTGCCTTGTATATTTTTACTCCATTTTTTTTTTACTCTTCTCTTCGCCTCCCTTTTCTTAATATATGTTGTCGTTCTTCCTTCTACGTTTTTTATTGCTATTTTTCATCATTTATTTCGTTCTACTTCTCTTTAGTTCTCTACTTGCCATTTAACCAATTCGCTTCATTTCGCTTTTTATTGTTTTTCGTCTTTTATTTCTTTTCTTTTTTTACTTTCTTTTATCATCATAATCAGTGTCTTTCTTCTTCTTCCTTATCATCATCATCATTACTTTAATCGTCATTTTTCTATTGTTGGTGATCTTTTTTGTTAATTCATTATTCTTCTTTCGGTCTTTTCTCTTTCAACTTTATTTTCCCACGTTAGTTACCCTTTCTTTCCTTTTATTCATTACATTCTTATTTTTATTTTCTGTTGTGCTTTTATATTCATTAAGCATTTTTTAACATTGTTCTCCTCTTTCTCCTTTTCCTTCTTTCAACACGGCCTCTGTCTTTATCTTAGTTTCTCTCACCTTATATATATATATATATATATATATATATATATATATATATATATATATATATATATATATATATATATATATATTCCAGTTCTGTCCATCCAAACTCTTTCACTTTTGATTTTTTTCCTATTACACTTTTCTTAGCTTCATGTTTATTTTTATTCTTTTTTCCCTGCTACATTTGGTTGTTGAGATCTTTTTTATGCAGTGATGTTTTTTTTTTTGCTCGCTGTATTCAGTGTCTTTTTGCCATTTCTGCACGAGAAACTTTTACAACCATTAACTTTTCAAATACTTAGTCTTGTTGGCAGAATGTTTTTATCACTTCATTTTTTACCCCATCTGATCATCTTCTGTATATACTGCCTCAGCCATGCTGGCCATGCGATGGCCATACATAAATTCATTTATACATATTTATACATATCTAAACATACAAACACACACACACACACACACACACACACACACACATATATATATATATATATATATATATATATATATATGGGTGTAATAGTATAAACGAACGATGACATTTTAAAGCAAGCTTGCAGATAGATATATAATTCTTTTGCAGAATATTTGTAAAATACTAAAGCATGTACACATTCAGTTATATATGCATACCGCCGCAATAATGAAAGACGTAATAAAAAAAAAGAACAACCTTTTAACAAAAACAGGATTTTTAAAATTTCCTTCTTCTTGCGTTTGATTTGATGAATGTCTTTGCAAAATTCTTTTTCTTCTATTTCTTTTTCTTCTTGCTTGATGTCATTTTCTCTTTCCATACAGCTTTCCCATTCGCTTTACTACCGAGTTTCCGTTAATTTAGAGCTATTCGGGAATTTTCGTTTTCCATCTTGCGCTTCGATTTTCATTGACCAAAAATCAAATCTCTCCATTGTAAATTCTTGCCAACAAAACTCGTTTCGTGTATTGCAAATATTTGTTCTTTTCTTTTCTCTTGTCTGATTTAATCTGATACATTGATAGAGTAAACTTGTACATTTTTATAGAGGCAACTTTTGTGAGCATATTTACCAGCCAGTTGGTCCTGAATTTCCCCATTTATTTTCTGTATCATAAAAACATTTAGCTATGAAGGACGATGACGATGACGACCACATGGTCTATTTCAATGAATGTTAGTGTATATTCTTTATTAAACGTTATGTAATAGATATTAAGCAACCGGATTTTAACACAAATCCATCACAGTGGGACAACCAAAAAGTTTTTAATTCACATCATTAGTGATGAGAACATCATAGAGTAAGTGTTCTCTACATGCATTCTTGTGGATAAAGTATCTCTGATTATCTGAATGAATTTATGTCTACATATATATATATATATATATATATATATATATATATATATATATATATATATATATATATATATATATATATATATATATAAGTAGCATTGTGTATCAATGAAAGAATATTACACCTGAATTTGATATTTAGAAAACGACAAATATCTTCACATTGGACATGTATTGTTATCAAAGTTGACGCATCTGTCTATATTCATATACAAAAAGAAACAATCTAGACTCAGTATTCTACAAAAGTGACATCAGCTGCAGAAATTTTAAGATGATTTAGTAATTTCATTGAGCAAGTTTTTTTAGAACAAATATTATTTACCATTATTATTTTTGTGTTCATGTATTGGTTATAAAAATTATATATTAGATAGATAAAATATGTTTTATGTAAGATATTGAGTTATATCTAATATTAGAAATACTTTAATATCTTTTCACTGATGTTTTCAATGTAGACACCTCCCACACAAAACCTACATCTAGTTTTCTCTTCACGACAACTGGATTTGCATTTTTATAATAGTGTTTTTGCCAGACTAAATTCGTGTCTTATTTTAGGCAAACTATCTAAGATGACATTTAACCCGTAAAAAGTAGGCTTTTCCACTGAATAGGCATTAAACCAGCTTCCATCTTTATTCAAGATTTTAAGGGCAGCCTGTGTGTTATCAGGTGGTCCTTGGCTACTGTCCAAAGGACGATGCCTTTAATATATATTATAATGGGTTGAAGGTAGAGGTTAGAATCTTTTAAAGAATTTTATGCTGCAACCAAAAGCCGACAACCATAAAAACGGCATCTGTCTACGCTACCCACTCAAACTACACACCGACTCTCCTTTTCTGATGAATATCGATTCAAGCAATTATTTTTAGGAAAAACTTTGTCAATGTAATTTTCAACAGAGTTACATTTGAAAATAAAGATAAATGAAGTACACTCATAGGACAAAAGAGAAAGTGTTACTTCGAAATTTATGAATATTCTCTTAAAATTCACATCTGACAATTTTGTTGGACATATCGAAATGTACATGATCTGTAAATCATGTAAATTTCTACATATTTAGCAAATGTTTATACAGAAAAATTCTTATACTTGCCAATCCGAAAATATACTTCACAAAACTCAAGAAATACATAGTTATACATATATTTTGGTTTTATTTGAAACTGAAAACCAATATATGAATATTAACATTGTAATAATAATAATAATAATAATAATAATAATAATAATAATAATAATAATAATAATAATAATGATAATGATAATGATAATAATAATAATAATAATAATAATAATAATAATAATAATAATAATAATAATAATAATAATAATATCCTGTGTTAGACATTCCGGACCTTTCTTAAGCAACACAAATTTTCAAAATATCTTTAAAAAATGAAAAACCCAACTATATGGTTACTTTAAGCAACAAAATGCGCATGAAATGACTTGGAAATGATTACAAAGGGGGAAACTGGAAAGAGAAATGATACCGCTATTTATAGCAAAACGAAAATGCCATAAGAACTAATTAAGTCAAAGCAAAAATTGAATATACTCAAGTGTATAATCTCAAGTGTATATTCTATGGGGTGATAGAGATGAAAGAGTTAATCATATAATAATTGAATGCAGCAAAATACCACTACGGGAATACAAGAACAGACACAACTTGCTGAGGAAAGTTATCCACTTCCCAACTGTTCAAGAAACTTAAATTTAATCATACTGTTAAATGGTATATACACAATCCAGAATATATCCTTCAAAATAAAAGGCATAAAATTCTCTGGGACTTTGAGATACGAACGGATAATCCAATCCAGGTCTAAAGATCAGACTTAATTAACAAGAAGAAGATAACTTGTTGTCAAGTGAATTTTACCGTTCCAGCATAGAGTGAGATGGAAGGAAAGCGATAATTGTATTAATAGCTGGATTTTTCTAAACAATTTGGAAAGTCAAGGAACATGAAGGTCACACAGCAAAATTATCTTGAAAAAATACTCTATGATCTGAAGATTAAATGACAAATTTTAACCACCCAATTTACAACACTGCTAAAATCGGCTTTGACACTTAGAAGAGTCCTGTTATTCAGAATCAGGCGAAAAACAATCTTCTAGAGAAGTATAATAATAATCATCTGCAAACGAGGATGATCATATTTTAAAAATGTACAAGATGCCAGAGAAAATCATAAACTTCATCACGTGAGCTATGGAAAACCGGAGAGGAGAAAAAACCTTAGTTGCGATAAAAATCCAAAGATAAATCATAATACTGATTATCGTCACTGCTATTTCTTATAGCCATGATGCCAATCAGTAATTTACAAATTTACGATGTCACAGGAAGAAATAAACTATCTCAATATATATTATTATCAATATTTGTTTGCTATGTCTCCTTGGACATCTCCTCTTCTCACATCAGTTATTTTTTGCGCAAAACATATACAATATTAACAATATCTCTATACAGACCGAATTCTATTAGGTATTTCATCCAATAGTTTTAAAAAAATGTCCTAATATCTTTATTTTACCATTATTTCTAATATCACACAATTCAATCATTATTTTATACTGTTGCTCTTTTAATCTAATTAGGAAATTCTTTTCAGAAATATATTACTTAAGTAGCAAAATAATCCAATTGGTTAATTGACTTCGTTTTTTGAAAAATATATCTATGATATCAATATGTTTATCAAGAAAGAAAAATAAATTGAAAAGCTTATACAAACTATCATAATCTACAGCCAATATAGAGGAATTAAATTTGGCAATGGAAAATGTGCCATGCTTATAACGAGAAACGAGAAACAACGGAAGAAATAGTACTCCCTAATGAGAAAAGTATAATGACAATTGGAGAAAAATAAAACTACCAAAAACCTGTGAATATTAAAAGTGGATATAATCAGACAAACCGCGAAGAAAAAAGTAAGAACGAAGAATCTCCGAAGAACAAAAAAACTTCTCGAAACCAAACTCTTCAGCAAAAATATAATCTAAAGAATAAATATCTGGACAATCTCCATTATAATATACTCTGGACCCGTCTTGAAATGGACAACGGTAAATCCCACATGGATCATAAAACAAGAAAACCGAAGACGATGAACAATGCCTTACATTCAAAATATGTCAGGAAAAGAAGAATAAAGAAGACTCGCCAAATTGGGGATTGCGTGAATGCAGTAATGATATAGATAAAGAGAAGGAAAGACTGATAACAAAATACAGCAAGAACATTCGGAAATTAAACAAGAGATTCTAGAACTTCCGATGAAAAATCTAGAAATGTAATGAATTTGTTCAGATACCAGAAACATCGTGGATTCCACATTAACAGAAAAAATTGAAGAAAGTGGATATATCAGCATTGAAGATGGTGTCAACATGGCTACCAAAGAACTTGTGGACTACACTCAGTATCGCAATTAGTTTCATTTATTACTATAAGCATCATTATGTTTATATATAATCGCAGACCCACCCCATAAAAATATAGCGATATTTTTATTATACTAATACACTTATTCTTTCAGAGAATAAAGCAATTTCTTTTCCAATTTTTAACTGGATGATTCTCATTCTTCCCATCTTCCTAAACAGAACAATTCTTATCATAAACTATTATCTTCGTTGTTGAAATTGAAATAAAAAGGGTTACCAGTCATCTAGATTTACTATAAAAGACTGAACAACAACGAGGCTGAAAAATATATTTTAGACCAGAAAATAGATTCAAAAGGAATTAGAGAGTTGCACAAAAGAAGGATAGACAATCTGCTAAGAGCAGCCAAGAACAAGGGATTTAGAATTACATCAAAACTCAAATGCAATAAAATAGTTAATGTTATTTATACGAAGAAGGAATCAAAACTTTCTGTCATACTATACGAATATATTATAAATGAATCTAGGAGAATACAATATAATGATTAGATAATCTATTAGGAAATTTTCAAATGACTTGGATTTGACCATAATGATCAGTGATAAAAGCACACGCAATCTATCAGTAAACATAACAAAAATAAGTTAGTTGGAAAATTTGAATAACTCTTTTAACCCAATCCAGGAAAATAGTTTAGGTCTTCTAAACAAAAATAACAAAAAGATACTAACATTTTTGGAGAGATATCTTAATTTTGTCTGTTGTACTTATCACTGTTAGATTAATCATCATCATCATCATCATCATCATCATCATCATCATGTCGCACAATTAGCACGGATATCCATGAAAATCTATCGCTAACCTTTTCTATCATTAATAGTCTATGGGAGATCCTCTGTGCAGCATCCAGTATCTTCGCAAAGCTGGTCAATGTAGTTCCTTGCTGGGCGTCCCACATTAGCATGTGTATGTGTAAGCTTCCAAAGGAGATCATCGCTTATGAGTTGGTCCTTGCTTCCCCAACAGTGTCCAGCATGTCTTGTCCGTCTTAATCGGATGGTTTGTGAGATAGGTGGCAGGTGGCCGTACAGCTGCTTCCTTGTGTAGCTCCCATCTATCTTATTCTCCATGCACCTCGTCAGGTTCCAAGTGGTGCAGCCATACAGTAGCAACCATAAAAATATTTTATATAAACGGTAGTTTCAAAATCAAAAAATTAGCAAAATTATTTAAATCGATAGAAATATCGAAGAAACTGCCAAGAGTTTACTTATGTTAATTTGATCTCTAACAAGAATTACCATATTCTAGTGATCACAACATTTATTAAGTAAATATTTATTCTCATAAACTAGGATTTCGAAATTAACGCAGACCATTACATTCAATCCAAAACACAAAGTGTAATTCTTGCGAACGAAATAACTTTTTTTTATCTCGGATTGTGCATATAAAGATTCCAGTAGACACTTGGAGAAATAATTTTTTCGAGGGGGGGGGGGCATCTAGATATAAGATGAACGACAAGTTCATGTAAATCTTTTCAAGTGATAAATAGCAAGATCAAGTTCAACCTTAAGACGTTTAATATCCCTAAATATATGGCTTTATATATCTTTTCTTTTTTTCTTCTTTTTTTGTAGAAAATAATATTATTTGAAGGAGAGGCATTAAAATGAATGATTCAAATCTACTTGAAAAGTAACTTTTTAAGTTTATTAGATAATGAAATTTTCTATTGGTTTTCATAAACACATTCACAGATCTTGAAAATCTCTGAAGATTTCCTTTACGCTATCTTTATGTACTTTTTGTCCTTTTTTATTTATTTTGTAATATATTTTGGTCCTTATTTTTGCGGCTCTTATTTCCACAAATGTCTTTTTTCTTTTCAGTTTTTCTTTCATTTATTTTTTCACAGCATCTCTTAACTGGCTATCTTTAAAATATTTTCCCGTTTGTTAGTTTATTTTTTCTCAAGTAAACAATATATGTTCACATCTAATTCCCACTCATCATTTTTTAAGCAAGGAAAATTCAACATGTAAATTTGTTTTCATTTTTATTTTGAAGAAAGTTATTTTAGATATAAATGCCTTTTTTAAACATTATTTCCCCAAACTGAGACGTTTCCATCGAGAGATTTCATATTGATATAATACTATAACAAAATGTTTTTAATATTGACTTTCTAATAATTCACCCATGAAAATTATTTTCGACAGTAAAATATATTTCCACTCCATTAATGTGTTGCTGACACTAAACATGGCTTTGATAATTTCAATATTTATTTGTGTGTGACTTCATCTTTGTTCACTTCAGAATATAATATAATGAAACATTTATTACAAAATGGCTATGCAGCTAAGTGGATAAATGAAACGATTGCCTTTTTCTGTTAAGTATTACTGGCAAAATTGAGCAACGCAAAATAAACTATATTTGATTGATATTAACCAACATTTTAGCACTAACAAAACTATTTATTGAAGTGTGTTAATAAAAGGATGAAACGCCTTGTCCTTTTTATTAAAGTAAAGAAAGGAATATTTAATTGCACAAAAGAGGGAAAATAAATAAAACATGAAAAAATATTTTGAAAAAAATGGAAATTTAAAATATATCCTTAGAAATAATAACGGCCAAATTATGTCGATGATGAAAGGTGGAAGAAAAACAGATAAAAATGTAGCAAAATGTTGTTATAAGAAGGAAAGAATGTTAAAGAATCATAGAATGTCATTAACTGCCACTATATATATATATATATATATATATATATATATATATATATATATGTATTTATATATATATATGTGTGTGTGTGTGTTTATATATATATATATATGTGTGTGTGTGTGTGTGTGTTTATATATATATATATATATATATATATATATATATATATATATCTTATTATAATGGAGATTGTGTGTTTGTCTGTCTGTAACCGAAACTAAATCATTACTCAAGTCACAATTCCCTTAGTTATTGACGTCACATTCACCATGAATTTATTTTTATTTAAACCTCAATCATTGATACAATTGTTATATCTTATTAATACTGTTGGATCAATCTACATACTAATAACATGCAAGCTTACAGTGTGAACGACAAGGCTAATTTGCATATTGATATTAAGAATTTGATTTTAATAAATATATGCTTAGTATTATTGATTTCTAATTGTTTGGTTTTCTCTCAACGAATCTGAGCAAAAATCTCGGGGATAAATCTTAAAAGAAATCCGTAAACGAGACGAAAGAACTGTAATTTTATTAAATACTTCATAATCTAACTAAATAGATAAACTAGGAAAAATGAAAGACGGGAGTGATGGAAAATGATGGAAGAGTTAGATTTAAAGCTGTTCTATTTTTCGATTACACCCCCTCAGTTTAGCATTTTCTAAATAGTTTCTAATTTGATACAATATTTTATTACATCAAAACCTAAATACCTGCACCCAAAGGGTGCATATAATTGCTAGTATATATAATATTGTTTGGGATTTAATATAAAGCATTACGTGTGAAATATAAGAAACTCAGTTTTTGAATGTTAAGTTTCGTTTTATTTTGTTAAATTTTCGGGAATGTTTAAGCCCATTCTTCGGAACTGGTAGACTGGCTGATTTGGTCTTTATGGCGTTTATATATACTCATTATTGGTGCTGATGGTATCATCTCTTGTGACCTCGTTGGGTGGTGTGGGGGTGGTAGCTCTTATTGACCTCCTTTCTTCTTTGTTGCCGTTACTCGTTTGTTTGTTTGTTTTATGCAGGTGCTTGTCTGTGTTTTATGTGTCGGTATGCTAATAGATTTGTCTTTGGCTATCATTGATGTTCGTGTTAGTAGTGGAGAAATATTTGTACGGGTTGAGAAATCCTAAATTTGTGTTCAATCCGTGTGTACGTGTTCGGAGGCGAGTTTTCCATTTAATTTCAGTATGTTTGCGTGTGTGTGGATGGAAAACCGTGGTCAATTGAAATACACTTTTGGTTTTCGAGATTGTTCTGTGGTTTTTTTTAATTTTGTACAATGCTTCTTAGTTTAGATTTTTGTTTTATTGTAGATTTATGGTTGTTTAATCTGAATTTGAAGGGTATTTAAAATATTTTTATTTTATTGTAAATGTATGGTTGTTTAATCTGAATCTGAATGGTGTTAAAACACCTACATAACAACACACAAAAAGGCAACCAAAGGTATAACAAGCCAAGATGCCAGTGATGCGCACACATAAACACAGATTCCTCAATCCTAATATCACACACTGAAATAAAGATCCAACCCCCACAAATCACTTGCGACAGTGCAAACATCATCAACTATATCTACTGCACGAAATGCAAAAACAGTGGATATGTAGGGGAAACACAAACACCCTTCAGATTCACATTAAACAAGTATGAATCTACATTTCCTATTGTTTGAACACAGTTATTCCAGCGGGATCCCATTGGTCGAAACCCATCAATAAGTTCTCGCCTGAATCTGCGGAATCAAAATTCTTTTAAAGTCCTCCATGTCCTCATATCTTACTATTGATAACAATTGTTAACTTTAGGAAACAAGAAAAAGTTACATAGAACTACATCTAGTTTTGTTGGATTGACTAAGTAGAGGTTAGTTTAAAAAATACATAATTCATGATTTTTTCTCAAACCTCGTCTTCATGTCTTGGCATCAATAGTTTATAATATGTTTATCTTCTGTTCACATGTCTCTACTTATATTCTAAATGTCAAAATGATAAAGCTTTATATCTTTTGATTACGTCTCGTTCATGTGTTGTCACGATCATCAATATTCAGAAGGAACATGATAACAGCCAGAACACTGAATGCAACAATAGAGATAGAGAGGAGTGGGTTTGAACGGTAATGGTCTTTTAGACTCTACTATATACAAGGCTACCCTTGGGAAAGGTATGATCCTAATAACTCTCCTTCAAGCCATGGCTAAATAGTAGGGCAGACTGGACTCGTTAATCTTGGTCAGGTAACCAGTCTTGGGGAATGAAAACTCTGAATTAAAACATGTTAAACTACGCTTAAAAAATTGATCTTGTGCCACATACTGCTCATGCGGAGGGGTTGGTAAATATGTATATACAAGGCTTCCGTAAGAAAGAATGATACACATGTTAATGAAAAAATAGAAATCAGAGCAACAGAATTGAATTGGAAAAAATACTGTATAACCTAATTCCGGTTTCGCCAAACAGAAAATATTCTGACGTTACTAAATTATTGAAATATGTATTGTAAGTGAAAGAACAAACTAATAAATTAACAATAATCAAATTGCAAATTGAAACAGTATTGATATTTTTAAAACCCAGTATATAGCGGTGGTTCAAAACAACTGCAGAAATATTTTGTATATTGTAATATCAAGAATCCTAGAATTATTTAATAAGATAACTGAATTAATAACCAATTGTAAACACCTGGACGAATTCCTTCTTTTGCTGCTTGATTAAGCACTAGTCATAGAAATTTTATTATAAGACGGAAATATATGAATTATTTACTTAGTCATTTTTCTTAGTCAAGTTCATGACTATATATATATATATATATATATATACAGTAATATAAACACACACACATACAAGAAGCGTGTGCAAATATCATTTTTACCAAACATTAACCTTTTCATAAATGTGCATTGCCCAAGAAAAAGAGCAAGAGACTTTCATTGATAATTTATTACTTTATATTAAAATGTTTTCCTTTATGATAAAATAACGTAATTCCTTAACTAGAAGAAATCTAGAATTTATATAGAAATACGAAGAAACGTAAAAGGAGCAACTTTAAAAAAATCTTTTCAACATTTTTTATGTTCCAACACCCGTCTCTCTCTCTCTCTCTCTCTCTCTCTCTCTCTCTCTCTCTCTCTCTCTCTCTCTCTCTCTCTCTCTCTCTCTCTTTCCTCAACTTTTATCTTTGTTTTGGCGATCGGCTCTCCAGGTCCATTTTGTTACCCGGTTCACTTTTCTACGCTCAGGTCTCCTTTTCCAGCATTGACCTATAACGTTGCCCCGACCTTGCTCTGTTCGTCATTCTCCAACCGACCTCAGACCAAAATTGGTAACAATGCATCTTTTGGCCAACCAAACAGCTCATAATAAAGACGTAATTTATCACAACAAAAAGTGTGAGCCTCTCAGCCTCGGTGAGCGCTAATAATAAAGCCGACTTGCTTTTCACGTCGGGACGCCCTTTGATCATTCAGTCTACCATATTAAGCAGCCATCTTGGTTTTGGGCCGATTGTCTGATAAACGAATCTAGCATGACTTATTGATTGTTCTTTTTTTCTTTCCTTTATATAATATCGATGTGGCCATCATGTGCTGAAATTCTTTCCTTTTCATAATGGGAAAGAACTCGCTGGTCTTTTATAAGTTGTTACTTTGAACCGTTCGATATTTACTTCCATTTTTTTCTTTAACATAAACTTATTCATATTTATATACGTTTTAGTTTCTTGTATTTTGTGAAGACTTAGTTTGAAATATACTGCTTCAAATTACATTAGGTATTGTTCTTTGTTAGTTTTAATGTTTGTGGGGGTTTTTTTAATTTGATTCATAAAAATCTTCGTCAACTCCAAATAAACACTAAAACAAATCTAAATATTGTCGATCAGATAACCAAACATTTGTTCCAGCTATGAAAAATATCCGCTTCAATCGACAAACAACAAACACTTTTGTTGCAACAATAAATTCATACCATTTGTATAAATGATAACCGACGAATATTTGAGACATGACACCTGATAATAATAGAAAAGAGAGACAAAGATAATGATTATAAATGTGCACAATATACATAATAAACCGAAAATTATTTGGGTAAATCAAAACTTTTGAAATATTGCTGTACATGCTTGTTTGCGGCGCGTATATCACGTGACCGAAGCAGTTCAAATGCTAGATGCTACCCACTGTGGTTGGTGGTATCGTGGATGCTGGTGCGCTGGCACGTTGTACATTGCTTCACTCCGTTTGTTATTTGAAAGCCCTACAGATAAACGTGCAAAGTAGTCTAATTCGGAAACTTCTGGAAGAACTGGTCCATAATGCTTCGGAAGCAATCAAAATCATTTGTTGTTTAAAAGGTGAATGTGAACTTGATACAGTATAATAATTATATAGTTCAAGAAATTTCGCTCAGCTTACAAGAACTTCTAGAATTAGTCTAGCTTAAGTAGTACTAAAACCGTCGATTCCAAGGCCGTGCTCCAAGCCATAGAGGTAAATCCAGCGAGTAGCTCTCAGAAAGTATCAGATAAGCTTAACATCTCACAGTCCAGTGTGATTCGTCACCTTCACAATCTCGCCAAAAGCATCTGGATTTGCCGTATTGTGTCTCTTATTATCAAAATATTGCATAACTCTTGACACATTCTAGTACTTGAATTTTATTGCTTTCAGGTTTTTCCTTCAAAGTAAGTAGTTTTTTTTTTCTTTTTTGTCAATTGACAGAGGCAGATCTGTTGTGATTTCGTCTTGCAGAACGGAAATTTCAATTCTGAGTTATCTTGATAGTCGAATGCATTTGATTCATCTTTGATAGTTATGTAAATTGATGTGCAATCTCAAATTCTCTACTTAATGTGTTTTATTAATATATATAAAATGATACCAATTTATCGATTTTCAAACAATATATGAATATCTATTTTAAAACTCTATTGAACTGTTTATTAATTCTTTAATTCTTTTAGGTGGTATGTGATGAATCATGGAATTATGATATGTGATGAATGATGTAATGTGCTGCTTTCAGCGTCGGATAGATGTTACATGTCTATCAGATTTGTATCGGACTGGTGAATTAAAATTCCGCTTATTTGAATCCTAACCTGTCTTCCATGCTCTCACGATGACTTCGCCTTGGATCCCCAAATTCAGCGCTGTGTAAATCAACTCCATACCATTTGCAAACCCTGCCTCCTAGCTGGACATATATTGCTAGAAGTGGCATGCTACTCCATCATTGTCTTTAAAGGATAAATCTGAATTTTGGTTTTAACATTGAATATTTCGTCTTTCTCTGTTTTCACGACTGTCTCACCTAGATGTGCCTTACCATCATAGACACCGATTCAAAATTGTAAAGCTAAAATGTGTATATATATGATATCACTAAGTAAATAAGAAACATTTAAAAATACATACATAAAATCTGTTTATTTTTATTCTGTAGACATTTTTTACTTCTACTTACTTAATTAAATTTCGTGTTACTGTGAAATAAATAAATAGAAATACCGATAATAACTGATAAATTGTACAATGGTTACCATTAATAAGACTGAATGACAAGGGTTTTGCCCTTTGCCCAAAATGTGCGTGTTACACTGATTTCAAAATTACGAACCAAATAAAGGCCAGTAACATTTGTTCCTTTCATGATTTAAGATCCCACAATATTTCTTTTGTAGTTTAAATTACAAGACATCAAACAAAGCAAGATATTAATTCTAGATATTAAACAATAGAAGCAAAACTTGTTCTTAATGGCCAATTTATTCAATAATATTGATTTGCAAACACGAAAAAAGAACTTTCGTTATTCATTTATTTTTATTGTTTTTATTTCAGTGATAACTGAATTAGCAAACATTTATCAAACTTTTTACTGGTATAGGAAAATCTACTAATAATAATTACTGCATAGAAAATAGTGCAATAAATCTTCTTTCGGACCATATTCTGGAAACAGACGACTCGTAAATCTCTGACAATGTTTACACCGCATTTATAATATCTTGTAGATTAGCAAGTATAATTTCCTCAAAGAATTTTGTTAGATATAATCGTATTCTCTAGTTTCAGTTGGGGGAAAATTTGGCAGCTATTATAAATCCGGCAATTATAAAAAGATCAAAATAACTGAAACCATAGAACATCATTTAGTCCATATGTAACCTTTTACAACCGATTATCATTTATTTTAATGAATGTTGGTACAAACTTATAACAAATACTTGTCCTGTTGTTCTTACCTGTCAAAAATATTGAACAATATACTTTATTTGCCTTACATACGTTACAGTAAATATTCAATTAGTCAAACAAATGTAGATATATATTTGGATCTAGAAAATAAAACAGTGACCTATCATCATGTAATTCTATTATCATCTATTTTCCTATATAGATTATTCCTACTCAAAAAATAATTTATTCACTTGCCTTGAATTTGTGTATGCCGATGTTTCTTTTTATATGAATAATAAGTGCACAATTATACGAAAAGGTATTTTCTAATTTTTCTCTTTCCCAGCAGAGAATATTCTTAAAATTTTAATGCTAATATTTTATTTCTTCGATTTTTCTTACTAAAGCATCTCGATGATATAACATTAACAACCAATTGTGTAAGTTGCCACAATTTTCAACTTTTTTATCTGCCAAATTAATTTTCCTAGTATATCTGTATTTTTGTGGTTTGTCTATTATTTCTGCTCTTTCTGGTTTTTCATAACTAAAAGTAACTTATGGTCTTCATGGAAGTTGGACAGACAGCAAGTGTCCTCAGCACACAGAACGTCTAACTGCAGCAGTACTGTAGTCAGGGCGATCTCGATTCCTTCTCTGTTCTCTAGTTCACCCAATTTCTTCTCAGATTCTTAGGGCTCAAGCTACGATTGGTATCAACTTTATTTCAGTTCTCTGGCAAAGTCCAGGTATTCTTTCATTTTTCGCTATCTTTTAGATTAATTCTGTCGTCTAGTATAACGGAAGAATCCACGAATTAACACGTTTTTTTCTTTCTTGTTAATTAATAATAGGTCTGACTTTCTGGCCTGAATTGGGTGACCAGTTTGTATTTCAAAATTCGGAAGAATTTCATGTGTCTCATTTTCTATGACAGATTCTGGTTTGTGTTAGGTACCTTTGTTAGTTTGGTCAAACTTCAGTCACTTACGCAATTTATAAGGGGTTCATGCTTCTCTCACGACATCTTGTCTGATCAGGAAGTCATTTTGTGCCATTCTCTCTCTCTCTCTCTCTCTCTCTCTCTCTCTCTCTCTCTCTCTCTCTCTCTCTCTCTCTCTCTCAACATAACATATATTTACTACTCTCTCTAGTAATATCGATTTTAATTTTACATAATTAGTCCTTTTACCTTTATTTTGTGCTGATATTGATACATATTATTATTATTATTATTATTATTATTATTATTATTATTATTATTTTAAAACAGTTATTTATATGCTGAATTATGACATCAATCAGCAATGCAAATTAATATAAACTTCTATGCAAGAATGTTATAAGTGAAAGCATATAAAGATATTTGATTCATTAGGAATATAAACCCTTGATCTTTACCACTGGTTTATTAACATGGAATGTTCTAATTCTAACTTTGTTTTGTACTAATATCATTGCATAAATACACTTCATATTGTAATGGAAAGTTTAGATAAATTAATCATTAGTTTTTTTTTAAACATTTGATACAAAAAATATTTATTTTTCAATATAATATCCCACATATAATACCCCACTTAATTGTATTTCACTTAATCCAACGATTTTCCAAGAATCATTAAATTTCAAACATTCTACAGTTAACATGACAGATCCAATTTGAGATAATAAACTATTTCCAAATACGCAACCATATTGTATAAAAAGAGAATAAAACACGTTTTGTAAAGTAGGTCGATATTTCATTGAGTATATATGTTGGGATGTATATTTTACTATGATAAAAAGAGGTATTGCTATAAACCTTGAAGAAATGTAAAATTTTCTTATTATCCCAGATAACATATCAGCCTTTCGTATAATATGATTCAGAATAAGAATAATGTAAATCCACTCAATAGTTATAAAGTATATTAAGTAGATACAATTTATATTAGTACCTCAAAAAGCATAAAATTATATAAATATGAAATCCGAAATTGGGAATTCTCCAAACGTCATCCACAAATAATTTACGCTTACTGTATCAGTAGAATTAAAGAAGTGAACCTTTCTCTCATCTTAATTCGTTGCATATAAATAATACAAATAAATAGAAGTGTCAAAGTAAATAAAGATACAACCATCATACCCAACAAAAAGTAGGGAAAATATTGAACGAAAATTCCTTAAAACCATTTTAAAAATACCAATGACTAAAGAAAAGTTATTAACAAGTATATGTATTTATTCTAAATGACGATGAAGCTTTCCTTTAATTTCTTTAGTTCAAGAAAAACGTCATTGCCATTTCAAATATTCGAAGTTTTACCCATAAAAATGGATGCAATGGAAAACTTGAAATGTGTGAAAATGGAGGGTAAAATGTGCCCCAAGAACGAATCTGATCGTTTTTAATTTAGGTGGTTTACGTAATCTTTACAGAATGTCAAATCCGGTTGGGTCATTTTATATCGAGGTCAGTATAATTATAATGATCTCCAGTTATAAATGAGGTAGAATAATGTATCTTTTAAACAGGTAAACACTCCCTACTTAGTTAAAATATCGATGGTTTAAAAGACAATATATTAATGTATTTCAAAGGCATTTTAAACAGTATCACAAGCAGACCTATTTGACCCATAGTTAGAACCACTCATGACCAGAATGTCCATGAAGCTAGAAATACACACTCCCCAGAACTTCAGGAATATCGTATACAGTTTCATGCCGTGCTCAGAACACGAAATCATTCAGAAAATCTATTTGAGAAATGCCTCGGAGTTCTGGTGGAAAGGGCACATCGAGAAAGGTTTTTAAGATGGCAAAAGGTTTTAACCTTGCAGATACCACGTATCAAAGAAGAAAAACCTTCCAAACATGGGTCAGTTATGACAGATTGCATTCATTAAAATGGAAGGAAAATTCTTCAAGGTGAAACTGCCAAAAGACGGATATGATTTATTCTCAGATATTCCTTGAAAACAATCAACTGTTGAAATTCTTTACTTTCTTTATTTTAGACATGAGATGGACTTCAAAAGAATGAGGTTCGTAGAGCAAAATATTCCACTAGATATCAAAGATCGAATATAGTTATCTTGATGAATATAGTAATTTTATCATTGCTTTTCGTATTGTATTGGAGATAATAGGTAGTATATGACAAATAATGGAAAGAATAAAATTATATTTTTGAATATTTTGGAGGATATCCCCCCATTTTAGAGAAATATCTCATACACCGTGAGAATTAAGTCTTCACTTAGTCAAGGGTGAAAATTAAACAGGCCGAATGAGGAAAATCAAAATCGATATGAACAAAATCCTAATAAATCCATAATAAATGTATTTAGATTCAGATTTACTGTAGCTTCCTAAATATCACTGAATGCCATTTTTCAAAAGAACGTTAAAGAAATTGATGACTTCCGCTCGGTCGATGATTTCATTAACAATGATCGACGGATTGTTGTAACCAGTACAGGTATAAAACAAAAGTTGATCAATTCTACCTAACACTGCAAAACTCTTTGAGAGACACTTATGAAAAGCGCTCTAAGCATAGAAGAAAATAGAATCTCAACGATACCCCAACCCTTTTAAACTGATTAGATATCAGGGATTGCTTTCCATCTGAAGTGTTAAGGTTCACATAAATAAGAAAAGAAGTGATAGACTAAATATGTCATGAGCAATTGTATTTCTTGTTCACAATGTTCAGTTAATCCAAAATACAACTTATTTGGGGTGACATCAAACAGATAGACACTATTTAAATAGGTTTCTTGATAAAATAGTGAAGGATTTCTTACTCATTCCAGTCATTGTAGAAGTTAATGAGTTTTAACCAATGAAGAACGTAAACGAAGAATAATCACCACAATAGTATTCTCATTGGCTGAAAATTTTTAAAGTTGCGATTTTAACTTAGACATTTTAATGTTTTGACTGCGTCAACCGTTAAATTCCATTAAAACGAAAAATATTCAAACAGGAAATTTTACGACAAAAACACTATGACCGGAAGTGTTTCAAGAAGGAAGTGATCAGTCAACTGGCAGATTAATTAAAAGTAGTATCGTTGAGATAAATGTTTTTGAAGAATACTTGGGATAAATCTCTTAAAGGTAAGTAAAAAAACAAAAAACAGGAAAACTGGCTGTATAATGAATATTTTCCTAGCAACGTAGAATGTTTCTGCTTACCTTGTAATGTCTGCAGTAAGAAATATGTATGAGGAAACCGTTGATCAAATAAACACTTTGCTTCTCCAAAGATTTGATACATCGAAACTTTAATAGAAAATAAAATCATATTGACACTCTTATTACCGAGACATGCTTATTTAGTCAAAATGATATTTGAAAGCTTTAATTCAAAATTGACACACACACACATTCCCACATGAATATATATATATATATATATATATATATATATATATATATATATATATATATATATATATATATATACCCTGAAGGAGAAAATACAGATAATATAATTTCTAAATAAATAATATTACAAACAGAGATATCCGGAAAAATACAAACAATAAAAGACCAAATCATCCGTAAACTCTAAAAAAATCAAACAGCATAGACATGACGGAATAAAAAGAAAAAAATACCGCAAGATTCAACTAAGCTAATAAGTAAAAAGTTATCAATACACTAAGTACCACAAAGCAGAAACATAACAAGAATCAGATACTATCTTCCTAGGTTTCACCTAAAGGATCTTCCGGATAATTCTGACTCACCTTTAGATACAAAATAGGTAGATAGTATCTGACTCTAGGTTCACACACACACACACACACACACACACACACACATATATATATATATATATATAATATATATATATATATATATATATATATATATATATACGTTTATATCTAAATCGAAATACATTCTTTATATATGTGTTTACTTTCAGGTATAAATCATTCTTTGATTATATTCGAATAAATAACAAAGGAAATGAAAATTCTGACCAAAATTCTTTGCTAACGTTCAGATCCATCTGTCATTGGTTTGTAATGAAGCCAAATGTCTATCATGTTTAAATCTTTCTTGAGGTAATTTCACAAACATTTGAAATCTTCTAAATTGTCCTTGTTTAACCTTGTCAACCTCAGATTACCTATTCACCTCTAACAATATCTTACACATATTTTGTTGAAGATTCCCTAACAACTTGGGATTGATGATATCCAGAGCTAAATCTTTATAAATTTCAAAGTCTCTCTCTCTCTCTCTCTCTCTCTCTCTCTCTCTCTCTCTCTCTCTCTCTCTCTCTCTCTCTCTCTCTCTCTCTCTCTCTCTCTCTCTCTCTCTCTCTCTCTCTCTCTCTCTCTCTCTCTCTCTCTCTCTCTCTCTCTCTCTCTCTCTCTCTCTCTCTCTCTCTCTCTCTCTCTCTCTCTCTCTCTCTCTCTCTCTCTCTCTCTCTCTCTCTCTCTCTCTCTCTCTCTCTCTCTCTCTCTCTCTCTCTCTCTCTCTCTCTCTCTCTCTCTCTCTCTCTCTCTCTCTCTCTCTCTCTCTCTCTCTCTCTCTCTCTCTCTCTCTCTCTCTCTCTCTCTCTCTCTCTCTCTCTCTCTCTCTCTCTCTCTCTCTCTCTCTCTCTCTCTCTCTCTCTCTCTCTCTCTCTCTCTCTCTCTCTCTCTCTCTCTCTCTCTCTCTCTCTCTCTCTCTCTCTCTCTCTCTCTCTCTCTCTCTCTCTCTCTCTCTCTCTCTCTCTCTCTCTCTCTCTCTCTCTCTCTCTCTCTCTCTCTCTCTCTCTCCATCGGCCATGAGTTTTGTGTGCAATTACTTCTGAAACATAAAACTCCTAGGATGATAATTCCAGACTCAAGATTCCTTAAAGATCATTTACTTTTTCATTCAGAATTAGAGTGCAATGCGCGAAATATTCAAATCAGTCGTTGAATATTGTTTGTATCATTTTAGTTATTTATTACTTTGATGTATGATAAATGAAATAAAACCTATTAAATTGCATTTGTGTATGTTCATCATTACTTAAACTAGGTAATAAATATCCTGTTTTGGAACCAACTTTTGCCAGGAGATGAAATTTAGAAGACATTGCAGGGAAAAGAATATTGAACAACCATTAGATGCATTAAAACCTAATATTGAACAAAAATAGTTAATAGAATAAAGGTGGAAGAAGGTTTCTTTAGCTATGATCGCCCTCGGAAAACCAAATGACGGATTTAAACGAGTAATCAGACCAAGTGATGGAAATCATTTTTAATCATAGACAATTAGTTAATATATAATATTATATTAGCATTATACTAGATTAAATGTTTCTTCAGTTACCAAAAAAGATTCTTAAAACTTGGTTCATTCGGTATATTCACCATTTATTGTGACTTCCGATGAATATTTATCCATGGATAACTGCAAAACTCACTTGAAACATTTTTTTTAGAACGATAAACAGTCTGGGTGTATAAATTTATGAAGTTAACCGACAATAACTCAGACGATAGTAAACGGTAAACATGATTCTCAATAAAGTTAATATAAAACGATTATCTTTTTACTCTTTATTTACACCACGGGAATATTCCACTTCATCTGATTAATAGAAAATGTAAACTTGTAAAAGATGACAGCGTTTGGTTGGCTTCCTAGTTCGACTGATAAGACATTTCTGTGAAAGCAGGTCTTTCGAAAGACAATCTTTATTTTCAATCTGCACTGCTTTTTAACGGTTGGCAAATACTGATCTGAGAGTTGCAGTAAGAAATAACAAACATGAAATTGAAGAAATAATAGTAGAAAAATGAATTTTAAATTAAAATAAAAAGTAAGAATTATTGTTGTTATTTAAGCAAACGATTTAATGAATTAAATCAACGAATGATTTATCAAAAATATTGATTACTATGTTTTCTCTTAGTGTATACTATTTCTATTTAATAAAATTATCTTCCATCTTTTCTTTAATATTGAAAAACAAATAGATTGGCATGAGAAATTATTCACCAATAACTATGGATGTTTTAGGCAACCTTTGCAAAACACCAATGTACTATGAAAGAATAAAGTAAATATAATGTTAATATTCCGAGCAATGAGTGACATCTGCTTTTCTTCAAATCAGCAATCCTACTTTCGAAATGGACTCACTATTGACACTGGTAGTACATTTCAACACCTATTAAACTGCTAGATATATATTCACCTGATTACAGAATATCTTACATGTTAAAGATTAATAAATTATATTAGGTTTCAGTATGCTCACCACGAAATTGATACTTTAAACTTGGCTTTATATTAAAGAATGATGTCATATTGATTTAAAAGAAAATAGTTTTCAAAGTAAATTCTAAACAGTATCGATTTTATGGGAAGTATACGAAACCATAAATTGCATAAAAGATGTGATTGAGCCATTATTCGCTTTTTAACAACATTGGTAGAAAAGTGTGTTTATAACATGAGATGAAGAATGTTTCTTATATGCCAAATATTTCTTATATTAGAGTTACAAGAGTAGCATATTTGCCCATGATAAAAGATGTTCATATTTTCTTCTATCTGTTTGGTTGTATCCCGCGCCCAAAATACCATGGCAGACATATTAGCCTCACAATTGGTGAAATGACATTTTTATATGTTTTACTATTTGCCCCCAACAGTAAGTAACTATGGTTATGTATGAAAATGCCTAAGCTACTTCTAGCAGCACCATTAATTTTGGATACGTATTTCAAGATCGACTGATTATTTCCAACCTCACTTCTTTATTTTCGATATTTGATTTGAGATCAGATACACTTAGCTTTGCTTATTTATTAATGTCGTGATTTTGCATTCTGATAAGTATACTTACCGAACGCTTATAGTCGACTAGTATTAAAAAATTTATCACGGTCATGACTCGTCGTGTCTGAAAAAGATTTTTTTCTATAGATTATTGACAACATATATATATATATTATATATATATATATATATATATATATATATATATTGTAATAAATTATTCACAACACATCAGGTTTGAGCAGGCTTGGCACAAAACTTGATATCTCAAACTAAGTTTAAGGGGAAAGTTTTTTTCTACTGATTTCAATGAAAATATTTTCGATGGTTTTCTGAAAGCATTTTATTATGTCCAGGCTGCACTTAAATTTCTTGCACTGCAATAATTTTCCATTTTGAGGTTATAAAAGGACAAAGTATGTGTAAATTATAAGTATCTATCTATTTGGCATGAACGAACCATGTTTATTACGAGTTGAATCTTTGGAAAATGAATAAGAAACTAACATAACAAAACTAATTATTTTCAATTGTTCACTGATTGTATTTTACTGATTAAACAATAAATATTTCTGTATTATACATGTTGACTGTGGTTTTTTCAAATTTTCTCCGTCCTTCATCTTTAAAGTTTATCATATGCGTCCTTTCCTTTTCTTTCATAATTCTAGCAATGATATTCATATGAATATCATTATATCTGGATAGAAAATGAAACAGTTCTACTAATTGGAAGTACAGCTATAATCCCAGTGATATTAAGGTACATTGAGATCCCTATCCAATCGAAAACACCAGAATTAATAGCGATAAATGAAGAAAAATGTACATTCCAAACTGTAGATGTATTTGTTCCAATGTATGATGGTTTAGGAATAAAATATATTGAAAAAGATCAGAACCTTGCTCCAAACTAAGGAAGGGTTGAGACATAAAAGTTTTTAAATCTGGCGCAATCTGATTCGAACCAAATTATAGGAATTCGAGGAAGAATTAAGACTGTACCGCCACTTTGGCACTGGATCTACAAGAATACTGAGAAATGTGCTGTAGATTTTAGGAGATTTATTCTCACTCAAGACTGATGTGAAGATCCAAATGAATGGAATATTCACATTGTTGGAACCATTCCAAACAATTTTGGTAAATGGGTTCAAGCTTTATTTTTATTTTATGTAAATGCTAAATTCTTAAGAGACTCCCTGATACCTGGAGTTAATTTTTCTTTAATTCAAGTAAAATGTTTGGGTTTAGAAATGGGTCTCTCTCTCTCTCTCTCTCTCTCTCTCTCTCTCTCTCTCTCTCTCTCTCTCTCTCTCTCTCTCTCTCTCTCTCTCTCTCTCTCTCTCTCTACTTTTCAGGTCCAATTTTCTTGGAATGCTTTCTTGATTTTCGATGGGTTTTCTTTGAATGATTATCAATGGAATATCCAAATAGGTTTCAAATAGCTTATTCTTGACTGCCTTTTGGATTTCTTTACCAAACCTAAATAAACATAATCATGCTACACTAATCATTAAGACGTGTGTGTCAGCAAGCCATTTTTATATAAATAATTAGGACATATAAAATATTCTCTGGGGAAAAATAACTACAAAAATTAACTGTAGAGAATTAAACTCTCCGACAATTAGACTCTGACTAATTTTCAAAAGTGGCAGGCGACATATGACATAAATTGAAAAGATGACAAAACAAAATAATTAATGATTCTAGAATGCTTTTTAGAAAAAAATAGATAGGCCAAATGAAAAATAAATATAAACTGTGAATTCTACATGAAAAGAAGAAATAAAGGTTTTCCTACTTGTTCCATTTTTTATCATGTATTAAAATAATAAAAGGAAAACCTAAGAATTGAGGCAGTGAAATAAAGAAAGATAAATGACAATAGAAAGCAGAAGATTTATTGAATAAACTTTCTCATTCCTCAATCTGAATTCATACATAATATATAAATACAAATCAAACATTCAATCTGGTTTTCTTATGTTATTACCAATATTTATTGTTCAAATTCATATTATACCAAATTATAACCAGCATTATAATCATACTTCAACAATGTTTTTATATATTCGTTTGTTCAATAGATTTTAATAGATTTGTTTATTCAATGATTAAATATGTTTCAGTTTGCAGCCACGGATTTCGCAAGAGGAAATGTTTATTTCCCCCAGTTTACAATGTCTAAAGATTAATTGTAAATGATATACAGCTGTATATGAAAACATCCACAAACATCTAATACAAATATTTTTCCAAATGTTGATTGAGTGTAAATTTCTATTGATAAAATCAACAATTCTCTCTGAATTATTCCAGACGTACAGTATAAATTTGTTCAGACTTAGATTTATATTCTTAACATTGTCTCTTGCTAAGATTATGCGAGTCAATTGATGGTAATGTATTTATTTCTATTTTTTCTTAATCTTAGGAACAGACAGTTTTAACCATGTTATGATTTCGATAATATTAACAATGGGAATATTTGCAATGATTATCTCAGAGAGAAATTTATTTCGAATTTTCTACTTTTTTGATGACAAAAATAATTGTAAGGGATATATATATATATATATATATATATATATATATATATATCCTCTATATTTCAAATTTACTAGGAAATATATACAATTCTATTGATAGAGAATTGTTTTACTACAAAGAAAACAGAAGAAGATGGATTTATGGATTTTCCAGATTTTCCAGCAATTCAGGATTGACAGTCATTTTATAGTGTGAAGCCCTACACAAACTGAAGCTGATCCCAGGCCATGACAAAAAAACATTTGGTCCCATAAGCATTCCTCTCAGTCGGGAAATAAATCCTACCATCGCCTCTTTTAAGCAATATGGCAGTATTTTATAGAATAACCTTGATCCATGTATAGAGTGATATTTTACATTTCCTTCTTTTATAAAATATGTATTTTAACTTTCCGTTTAAATAGAAATTGAAAAATGAAAATTTCTTAGAAATCAGAACCGGAAAACTTATATAAATCTTTTGGATTTGCTACGTGAATAAATTTTATAATTGTGGGCTTATTACAGGAAATCTTGAAACTGTGAAAACTCATTGTTACATAATTGTTACTACCCTAACACTTATGCACAGTTAGTGTAGAAACCAAAATGGCTGAATGTTTACAGTCGGCGGCCTTGAAGATTGTGACAAGTCTTGACCTCACCTTTAACTCCCTTCCGTGGATACCATGAGAATCAGTGGAGAAGACCCTTCCGGTTTAGATTAGAAGGAGAGTTAGAGATCGGCCGAACCACGGAGCGAGCAAGTCGCGTTAAGAGCGCTGCCGACTCAATCGGCGCAATGTCTGGTGGGGATTTCGGAATAAAATATGATCTAAAGCAAATCGAAGACTTGGGTTATTATCTAAAAACTACCAATGACCCAGGGCTTATGATAGATGAGAAATCCCCAATGGAAGACCAGACATAAAATCCCTAAGATGATGTCCAGACACTAGAAGAAAAACATAAGATACCAAAGAGGATCAGAAGAATAATAGAAGTAAAGAGAGTATACATCATTATACGTTTATTGGTATACAACACTCATGGCAAAATTATCTTAATCGATAATGAAACACATTATACACATATACATATTCATAATGCATACATATACACACATAAGGATATATTAATGATAATCTAAAAGTACAATGGGACTGCAAATGGTCTCACATGTATTCAAAGCTTCTTGAATGCCGGATATGAGAAAAATTCTCGTCGGATACATCTTTCAAGTTATTGTTGAAAGAGTTTATCCTTTAGGACTGATTTTCTGAAGGTATTACATTTTATTATAGATTTGTTTATGTAATTCATTGCGTAGGTACTACAGTTATAAGGGAATGTTTTGCGCAGTTATTCACACCTAGATCCTGATTTTTATCAACATTCACTGCCAAGACCTTTCTCAATGTAAATATCAATTAGATAAAACACATGCTGAAGTAGTTCATCACTTTATCACAGATAATAGTTCAATTTTCTTACAAGCGATCTCAACTAAAATTCCTTCACCTATACTTTATTTTAGTTCCCAATATAATTGTTACATAGATTATTGTCAAACCCCTGTATTTCAGAAGGGATGGCCCTTTTCATGTCACGGGCGGTACTTTCCATGGAATATTACAGAAAGCCCGCGAAATACGTGAAGTCACGTGGACCTGGTTGGCTCTCTCAGCTTTCAGATAAGGCCTTAGCTGGAGCTCACTGCACACGCGCGTTATGTTAGTTAGAGAAATATGTTTAGTTAAGTAAATAAAGGTTTAAATAAATAATATGGTTTTGTGGTTGATGAATGTCTTGGCAAGAAGACCGACCTAGAAGAAGAAATGAATCAAGAACGACCAACCAGCAAGAATAGAGAAATAGAAGCATAGAGGAGTCCAGACGCTAAAAGAACGTAAGATACCAAAGATGAGCAGAAGAATAATAGAAGTGAAGAAAGGGTATACATAACATAAGAAAGGAAAATACTTCAATGTTGTTGTTTTTGATGATGAACATGTTGTGCAATATCATTGATTTCAATGTTAATAGCATTAAATTAAATAAAAAATGCTATGATAAATGCCACACTTCACTGAGTAATTGAACGGGAAGCATTTTTATTATTTCTGTTGCATTTCCTTTACACTTTATTGTAGATAGAAAAGGTGCCAAATTACTTTGTCGCACAGCTTAAAATCAACTTTGAAAATTCTTAACTTATTTTTTTTTAAGAATATAAGAAACCATGAAAAGCTTTGTTATTTACTAAGTAGCTGTCAAAAATCAAATAAGATTTCGTTGTCACATAAATATTACTGTATCTATTTTTCATACTGTTATGTTTCTTATTTGTCGTATTCTTTTTCTAAACACGTACACTCATACGCTAAGCTCTTTACATTGAAT
Organism: Doryteuthis pealeii; assembly: GCA_023376005.1. Lineage (NCBI taxonomy): Eukaryota > Metazoa > Mollusca > Cephalopoda > Myopsida > Loliginidae > Doryteuthis > Doryteuthis pealeii. Next base: position 71,372,110 of record CM042158.1, read on the forward strand.
TCCAAAATAATGGTTCAGTTTAATATATATATATATATATATATATAATATATATATATATATATATATATATATATATATATATATAATATATTATTCTAGCTAGGTATTTCTAATTCACCCATGCTTCACTGTTCAATTTCTATCGATAGGATTTCAATTTACAATAATGCAAAAAACAAAAAAAGAAGAAACAAAACCTACCTGATTTATTTGGGTTTGAGATTTTTGTAAACAAATATCCCTCCTAATAAAACGAGTAATGAGAAAATGAAATCAGTTACCAACTTTGTGTACGTTTATCATTTTTCTTGAAAAAAAAACAATTTGTTCTTATTATCTCATTTTAGAGGTTTTAATTCATTATTTTAATGTGTTTTAATAAGTTTGATTCACAAAACTAAGACTTACATGTATTAAAGAATAAAATTACACATAGAGAATATATATATATATATATATATATATATATATATATATATATATATATATATATATATATACTCGTAATGTCATGAAAAGATGCATCCACTTTATATAATCCTTTGTTTTATTGATAGATTTCTAGCAAGAAAGCGATAACTTAAGGGTGTAAAATTTGACTTAACTCACAATATGATACTGAGCGTGAACGAGAAAAAAGTTTCTGTGAAATTTCCATGCAAAATCCGAAAACAATTTTCCAATACTTATTCGGTAATTCAGTGATATTAATTTGATTTGTATGTTCAGTTGATTACGTCATTGGAAAGTTGAGACAAATCCCTACTTCGTTTAATTCTAATCTTCAAATTGGTAACACGTGGCGATAACCAAAAAGAATCACGTGTACTAAGGGGGAACGCTTGACTCTAGTTCTATCAATCGAATTACAATCTCGCTATGAATTTTACGCTGTCACCAACACAAGCGACTAATTTTATTGAGATGCCTGCGTTGTTTTCCGATATGATAACATTATTCTATCCATTGCACGTAAAAAGAAATCATAGTAAATGTAGTGTCCAGATTGATCCATCCATAGTAACTCGAGTAACTCAGGCAATTCTATATTTCATATACCGATTGCTGATTATTACTTTCTTCCTAACCCTAATTCATAATCTACAATTAAAATCTACACAACTGGCTTATCACCAATGTCTATTATCATACAATTGTACTTTCAATCTCCCCACTCTCTATTTGACCACAACTCTGATTAGTTAGCGGGATCTCGTCTCTTTCCAGGTATTTCTAATTCACCTATTCATATAGTTTACTAGAGTCTCATTTTTAGATGGGGTCGGATGTTTTATTTTTTTCCTCGTTTGAGATGTTATATATGCACTCTTTTGTCATCTACTTTTATAAGGAGTACTAATGTTAATTTGGTGATAGGTTGCTCTTCAAATATTTATATATTTAGATTTTATCAGCTAATATCATGGGTGCACGCAACTGAGGTCATCCTAGATACACAGATGAATCCAAATAAATCTTGAGTTTTATACAGGAAATAGGTTGCAAAAGACAATGCAAAACATTACTGCTATTGATATTACTTGATATATTTCAATGCGTGAAAAGATATAAACATAGGGAAGCTGCTTAAGAACAAAAGATTTAAAGGAGGTGAAATCAAAATTAAGGAACAGAAGTTAAAAGCTATAACTTCTCACGGGTATATTTTACATATAACACAACAGTGAGGATGGGGTAACCCGGTGGCCTGCCCATCGGCTTGTCAAGAAATTGAACGCTTGATCGATGTACCTTGACAAGTCGGTCGAACCACAGCCACTGGTTTGAAATAATTACGTCACTATCGACCGTTTACTCTGGTGTTTAGTAGCTGCAATCGTCGTTTTAGGCCTATCTAAACTGTTTGTCTATACGTGATGTAGGGGTTTGCCTCTCCTACTGTCAAGTTAGTAAGAAAGCTAAATACCTATGTAACGTAGAGGCAAACGGTGTAAAATTGGCCTAAAAAGACGGTTACAGCTACCAAACTTTCGCGAAATATTATTACACTACTTCAATTTCATCACTAATTTTCGTTTTTTTTTTCTCAACTTTGCCTACTTATTGGAAATATGATCAGTACTTTTTCGTCACTTACCTCTAATATTACGATTAAAAATGCGTATCTATACGATATACATTAGGGAATTAGTTGTCAAAACCATCTAGGGATCAATCTGCAGCCTTTAACCATGCAATCTGCAGCCTTTAACAATGCAACTTTTCACAGCAGAAGAGTTGAAAGCGTTAGAAGGTATTAGAACGCGTGATGTCCCCACATCAGTCACAAGAATAAATAAATCTTCCGTGCTAGTCTTATCAATGTTATTCGGATGAGATCAACTGTAATGTGGTGGGAATAGAAGTGAAAATCTTACTGAGATGAGAAAATATTCTCGAGGCAAAGAAAGTTGTAGATGAATTAGTCTGTATGAGAAAGTAGAATGAACAGAAAAAGGCTTGAAAAGACATAATCTCTCTCTCTCTCTCTCTCTCTCTCTCTCTCTCTCTCTCTCTCTCTCTCTCTCTCTCTCTCTCTCTATCTATCTATCTATCTATCTATCTATCTCTCACCCTCTCTCTTTCTCTCTAAATGCGTTCATTCTATATGGCCCAGTTGTCTTTATTGAGTATCAGTGAATTATTTAAATTACCAAATGTATCTTTACCATATCGGTTTTGGGTATTCCCACGAATAACAAATATGTCCGAGTTAGGTTCGGAAATGCCCGGAATATACCGAATGTTGGTCTTTTCACATTGAAACATGTGACCATCAATAGAAGACACACAACATCTTTCTGAATTATTATCATAATCACTGTATATATATATATATGTGTGTTTGTGTATGTGAATGTGTATGTGAATGTGCGTGCGTGTGTGTTTGCGTGTAGTTTTGTATTTATATATTTACATACATACATACATACATAAAATACACCTGTGATTATATGAATATATAGTTACTACTATTAAATTACAGGCATATTATTATTATTATTTATGGTGTGTTAATATACTTTTTGGGAAACACTCATGTTATGAGTTCACATATATACAGTCATATATTAATTCTTAACTATACATAGTTCTCAAAAATATCTCAGTTTTGTTCAATTTATGATTTGTTTCTTTCTAATATTCCGTGGGTGATGATGGGTAAATCCTGAAGGTGGGTAAGAAATATTGCGTGTCTGTCTGTTTGCATGTAAAATGATGAAATGAAGAAGAAAGTAGTAAAGGCAAAACAAACATAGATTCAAATAGATGAATAAAGAAGAGTTCGCTGTCTGGCAATGGACTGACCGGGTCAGGAAGGTCTCTCTGTTCTCAGAGATCACGAGACTGTGGCGTTCGATTAAAGTGGCCTATGAATATGGAACAGGCAATAACGACCCTGGCAGTGTAGCCAAGGTTGTCTATAGCGAGCTTCCTCTTCGTGCAACTGGGATAGAAAAGTAAGAGGAGGAGGAGGGGTGGGGGTGAACTGATAAAGAAATTATTACAGCAAACGAAAATGAAAAAAAGAAGAAAGAAAGGAGTAAAACTTTCAATTGAGAAGTAAAAAGCAATGAAAAGGTATATAATAAAAAAAGAAAGGACAAAATATACATCGAGAGAATTGGAAAAAAAAGAGGAAAATAGCAAAAAAGAAAACGGAAAGGAGTAAATGAAACGAAAGGAAATAAGTGAATGGAGTAATTTTAAGGGAGCAAGAAGGAAATAAATAAAATCAGAATGAAGGAATTGGGTCTGAAGGAAATTACAGGAATGAGAGCAAGAAATATTTAGGAAAAAAGTCAAGAAAAATTGAATAAGAAATTCATTTTTTGCTATAAAAAGACAAAGGTAATTAGAAAAGAAAAAAAATTCTACATTTAGTTTTCTAACTCAATTCCATAAGTTCTATGGATATCTTTATTATTTAGACCTCACAAAATCTTATAACTCGGAGACCATTCTTTCCTTCTTTAAAAGGAATTGTTTATTTCAAGAAAAATTATTTAAACAACTATAAAAAATAAACCGTTGACCTCTATTGTCTTCGTTAATTCAACTGGGTCAGATTTTGTTGATATTCAGTTATTAAATAAGGGTATAAAATATATATATTGTTATAGGTGATATAACCTATGGACATAAATGGAATGCGCCGACGGCTACTATAAGTAATAGGAACAATTGTGGCTTGACACGAAGCAAATGCGAGTCAGCTCGTAACTGTATTGGTCGGACGCAATCTCCACTTTCTTGCTGTAAATTTCTAACCGTTTTGTTCAATACATTTGTATACATTGTTACCAGTCAATTGTCTTATTTTCTACCCTTAAAACCCCACAACATATATGAAGGCATGTAAATATTGGGCCTAATTATTTCTAAGATACTTTTGTGTTAATTGATGGAGTTTTAGTCATTTTTCATTGTCTTAATTTAAATTTTCCCCTTATAAATTCAAGAAGATCATTGGGTTTTTGCTGAAAGAAATATGCACATAGGAATTGCGTACAAACGTATTAATATCTTATTAGTAAATATTCTATTCTTTAAATTGAATATTTTCTTATTAAATGAAAAAAATATAACTGATAGCATTTCACTGAAAAGTTTACAAAGATAGTCGAATTTACAAAGGTATTTCTATATACACTAAAATATTGTAACTCATTTTTTTATATCATGGAGAATGGAAGTAGAATTAGTTTCCAGCTGAATAATTAACAAAAAGTAATAAACTGTAAATGAATAAACGAAATCATTAAAATCAATGTTGGTAGTCAATCTAAGTCAGACATGGTAGACTAGATTATCCAATAGAATTCATCCGACATTTATCTTACGAAAATATTGTCACCGAGGGGCTGTTGGTGAAATTTTTTAAAATAGCTTTTCGTCTCTTATCAGAGTGTAATGAGTTTTGTTTGGAAATTATACAGAATGCTGCAAGAGAGCATTTTACATGACACCAAAACGAAGGTCCATATCTTCTGTTGAGATTCTTAAATTAAATAAAGATGATTAAATTGACATGGGAGTAAACTTTCCATTCAGTAACACAAATTGCAGCCAGAATAAACCGAAACACCCACATACACTTATTCACCATATTATATGCAATCTACCAATTAAATTGATTTTATCAGCTGAAGTTTATCTAGAAACTGAGTCGACAGGTAATGACCTTGTTTTATAAATCCAATCTTACGAAAAAGAAATTTAAAAAGTTGCCACAAAACTGTTTAAGCTAAGATGAAAAATGTTTGAGAATGTACAAAACAGATGAAGAAATCGTTTCCATTCTTTGTGTCAAAAAGTGGTACGTAGGTTAGGACATAAACATCTCTCTCTCTCTCTCTCTCTCTCTCTCTCTCTATATATATATATATATATATATATATAATATATATATATATATATATATATATATTATTATTATTATTATTATTATTATTAAACAAAAAGACCAATAAAAGGTGCACTTTTTTTATATTTTGAATCATTAATAAGAATACAATTTACTGTTTTCCTTTATGTATAATATAAAGTAAAATTCCTAAATGTGTGTTTGAAAAAAAAAAAGAAAACAACCAAAAGAATTAATCTTGTGTTGTGCCTGTTGTGGGGGGTTTGATTGGTTGATTAAACAGAATTCGTGTTGGAAAGAACATCTTATCACTGATTTCTTTTTCTTTTAATCTTTTAAAAATGGCTTGTAATTTGTTGACATTTTCTAATACTCCACCCACCCACCCCAAAAAATAGCTGTTAATGTTGTCTAAAGTTGCGCAACCAATCGACAAATCCCTTCAGAAAAAAAAAAATATCAATTTAAAAAAAATATATGATTAATAATTCTAGAAATAATTGTGTTTCAGTTACAAATTTGTGATGGGGATTCCCCCTGTCAAAAGAAACCAAAACCATTGGATTATATACCCTACAACCAGTTATGGCCCCCGTAAAATGCCTATTTCAAAATTATATTCAATATTTTTTCTTAGAGACTATCATAATCAAATGATATTATTTTAGTTATATATCTTAATACAATTTTTTCTTTAAAAAAATACGCCTTCGTCAGCTAGCAAAATGGAAGAATTTATTTTACATTCATTAATTCTAGAACATCACAATTTTCTTTCAAAAATCTAAGATAACTTAAACTTTTAATATAACATTCCTTAAAAAGCAAACTAACTATTAACAAAACTACGCATATGTTGAAATCGGTGTCTGTGGAGGAGATACTACTACCTGGGTATGTGAATTGGTCTACTAATTTCAGTCTTGCCATCGATTATGGAAATGCCTTCATATTGTTTACGACACATAAACTTAGTTTTATCTCAGTTTCCAATGCCTTTTGTTTTCTTCTTTAGGATATGCGATATTGATTTAGCTAGATCAGGTTTGTTTGTAAGAGGCCCTAGATCTTTCCCGTAGTATCTGTTATAGTTTTTGCAGGATATTACCAGCTTCTTATTTATTTATTTTTCTTAGCGTGAAGACTTTTTCTTTCATTAGATCTAATAATGTTCGGATTACATAGTCTGGTATATATATATATATATATATATATATAATATATATATATATATATATATATATATATATATATATATATATATATATATATATATAATAAAAGAAGAGGAGAGGGGAGAGAATTGAAAAGAAAATATCTACATATTTATTCATTCACTTATGTGTGAATTTGCGTGTGAATATTCAACTGCGCCTGTATAATGTTATAGATTTGCATACTCTTACACACACACACACACACACAATATATATATATATATATATATATATATATATATATATATATATATATATATATATATATATATACGCATATCAATACCGAAATGTTGTGCAATATCTTTAAAATGAAGGAAAAGCTTCTGTCATCTATTATGCTTTTGTCCGGAAATCGACAACGCTCTGAAATCATTGTGCTTAAGAACAAACGATTAATATCGATAAGTCACTCTTCAATCGTTTCTATAATTTGATAGAGGTGAAGGAGTCCTTCATCACCATCAAATTATAGAAGATACTCATATACACAATGTAATTGATCTCTTAAACTGTTCTTTCAAGTTTTAATCAGATTAATGAACCTTTTTCGTGCTTTCTACAAATTCCGAACTCCGTCATTGGTTTTGACCTTAAACGTATTTTAGCACTTTTTATAATATATCCGTTCCATTTCTCTCTTCTCTCCTTTATTTTCGTGTTTATACCGACATTATTTGAATCCAGAAATATTCATAGGCAATAAATAATGTCACTTTGGTGATAATCGATTTTCCCGTTAAGACACTGAAACTCCTCTTGTCACCTAATGACTCCATTTGGGGGGGGGGTTATACTTTCTCCTTTTCGTAATGTGTTTCATATATTTATTTCATTTTCTGAAGTTTTATTCTTATTATTTTTTATTCTATTTCATTTACTTATCTTTCTCATCAGCACAAACTCTCGTAATTTGTAAATTCGGTAGTTGAAGAAATGAAAATCCTAATTTTGTTTATCACTTGGTAATAATAATACTTTTATTTCTAGTTTTTATGCTACAATTCAATGTAACTAAAAGATATCCAATGAAAGTGAGCGAAAGTGAATCACTTAATAAGGAATCGTTTCGCTAAATAGTCCTACATTCTTCTTGGCATCACATAGAAAATAGGATTGATGAGTTAGACAAAAAGTTGTAAGATAAATTAGACTTTGATATTTCCCATTTATATTTCCAGTATAATAGATGTTATTCAAAGGGATATGTATTGATTTTCTTTGCATATGTATAAATAAACGAAGTCAATGAAATCCAAGTACTGCAACACTGATGGAAGACTTTTACGGATTACATGGGTTTGAAACATAAATCTAAAGTCGTCACATTCTATGAGACTATCTTGGTCAGCTTATGAACTATTCAGCTGATTATATATATATATATATATATATATATATATATATATATATATATATATATATAATTATATTGTAAATATGAAGGGATGTCTGTGAATCAATAGATGGTATTCACTTTGTGAATCAAATTTTAGAAGTGCCATATGATTAAAAGGAAGTGTGTTCATGACGCAAGTTTGCTTTGCAAAGATAACGATAATAATTTCAATTAACATATATCCTAATAAACTGTTTTGTGTAAGAAAATGATCATTTTATAAGCGTATCATGATAGTACGTCTGCTGGAAATATAAATGGATTATGAAATCGGTTTGAGTTAGCAGAGACAAGAAGCCACATATAAGAAACTTATCGACGTAACGCTTATTTCATTCACGGCAAACCACATTAAGGAAATTCAGTATTTTCCAAGATCAGACTCAACATATTAAGAAATGACTGGCTGATCAAATATCACCATCATTTGCACTTCTTCTCACGCAACAATTAAGTATGGATTCGCCTTTCATTCACCTCTAATTCCATATATAATCATAGATAAGCGCAAGTATACAAGGGATGTTCAAGCATTAAGCTAAAACCATTTACAAATATCTTTGTTACTACTCAAAGAAAACATTGTGCTTATGTTAACAGAACTATTAAACTAGTTTTCTAAAGAGGCGCCATTATTGCAACAGTGCTTAAATAACCTCGATGTATGTGACGTCAATTGGAGTCTATAACAATGTCCTCGATAAAAGTCGTTTATGAGGTTCAAATATGATGCTAAATCAGGAATATGTGAAAGACCATGCGTTGAAACTTGATTTATTCAGCCAACTTCTCGTGAACAATTTCAGGAGACATCGACTTCGGAAGAATCAATTCCACACCTACTATTTTGAATCAAATCTTCATACACGAATTTTGTCTTCTGTTGTTGATGAACATTGCCACCCTACCATGAGGCTCATCACGTATATGCATACGCCATTCTGTGTACATCAGACCGAAACTAGCTCATTACATATTTGCCATGTCCAGCAACAATTTCATGGTGAATTTCATTTGTATTATTTGTACTAAAAAGTTTTATTACTCTTCGCACCACTAGATGTGTCTGATGCTTTTTATGGTGGCAAACATCTTTGCATGCATGTAATACAAAGGTAGTTCTAACTGTTACAAGAAGTGTTGTATAGTATCTAATGCATTGTGTTTATAGCTTCACAGTGTTTTTACTTAAAGTAAATGTGTGTCTCAAAGTATCTTTCTTTTTTAATATTCCTTGTACACATATACGCTGGGTTCTCCGATATAGCCTAACTCAACTTTTGTTTTGCATCGTCTTCAGAAATCGTTGAATATTATTTCTATTTTTGAACTGCTAATTGCTGTTATTAAAAGTACCATATATTTTCTTAAATCAAAATCGTATAAAGTTTTAAGACACCAAAAAGATTAAGACAGAACAGTGTTATTTTGTGAATGTCGGAGCTTTAAAAATGGATTTCATTTTCACAAAAGTAACAGATCATCTAAAGGATTCTACAATTCACCTTAAACGCTTCATGATAAACAAAGCCATTCAACACCCATCTGTGCCGCCCTCGTTGGTGGCTAACTCTCTGTAGTGGACTATTCATGTCTGACTTCAGCCTGGCGCAACGCCATAAAACCAAGTGTCCCAGAAGAAAGCAACGGCATCAGAGCACCGGTACAACAACATCACCACGAACAGCCTTCACGTGCGACATCTGTGGTTGCGGCTATTTTTCGAATATTGGACTCACAGTCACAGAAGGCGCTGTAACTTCAAGGGCACGAGAAGTACATAGTCTTCTGAGACTGCAATGCTGCTGCTGCTACTGATGATGATGATGATGATGATGATCAACACAGCATCTTGAAATAGCCTAGCCTTTCTCTTTTCCTAAGGTATTCATAGAAAAGAGAATATAATTTTAAAATTTACCTACGAAACCCCCTTAATAATACTTACTTTCTTCAGCTAAAGAAAATTAACCTATTGAACCTTGCAAGTGATGATTTTATATCTGTCTATTTTCAGTTATTTTTGCATCATTCTGTGCAAGTTATCTTGTCTGTCAAATATTCGAACGAATAAAAAATCGATAATCTCGAATTGTTCACATTTACTTATTAGCGTAATCTTAGATAGAGACATCAATATCAGTCCCATCATTTCCTTTGACATCTATAGCTTAATTTATCAAACGTGAATATAATCTAACGAAAGAATAACATATTACCATCTTGGAAGCGTATGTATAACTACGATGGAAATTTACTGCCTATATTTATTAGGCATTTATATGTGCTTCATTTTGAATTTCCTAAATATATAACAATCATTTGAAACCTTAGGTCTTTGGTCTTCAGTTATCTTGTATCCGAGTTCTCACGAAATTCCCAAACTTTTAAGCACAAAGAACATTCACATTTTGCCACAGAACAGAAGCTTATTTGTTAAAAGCTTCCTAATTATTCCATTAAAAAGAAAAGCTTGGAATTCTTACTGTACTATTCTTAGTGGCATTAGTATTTGGTATAAATTATATGAGTGGAAGATATTAGGATGCTGATAAATTAGTGCTTAGTCTGAAATATTTGGCTTTACGGCTTTAATAAGAAATAATCTATGTGGCAGAATTACTTTCTATTTTGATTCTAATTGTTTAAAAGCAATTGTATAATTTTAGTTGCTTGGTTCTTTCTGGGGTTTGGTTCAGACTTCCTGTTTAGTGTGCGTTCTGTAAAATTTAATTATAAAAAAACATTGACAAATAGTTCACCTGTCTATATACGTTTTTATTTGATCAAACTTTAAGCGAAGGCCTATTATGTACTCTTACTGTCTTAGATTATTTTTATGATTACACATCCTGCTACCATCCATAAACTCCTCTTCGAAGATTAAGGATTAATTTTTCTTGAAATCTTTACATCATTTTATCTATTCTCAGAAATATTTACTTAGCTTGGAGCTTTGTCTGATACACAACCACAGTAAATGGGTAATGCAGATAGATGTATACATTTGAGTATGAGAACAAAATTTGTTACATCCAGGTGTTTTCTATATTTTTCATACTTTATTAGAACTGTTGTTTTTACTATTTAATTCTATGTAATAAATTCTTTGACCTTTTTATATATGTTCTTCAGAATTTTCTTTTAGATATTCTTTTATAATTAACCCTGTTTTCAACTTTATAAATCGTAATAAACCAGTCAACAAAATCCAGTGGTTAATCGATTAGGTTTTGTGTTAGCAGTAAGGACAATTATTCGTAAACTCTTAGTGTAATTATTTCAAAGCGCCTCACAAATTTGCAAAGATTTTCTATTTTGTTTTTCCGAATGACGGCTGCTGCTATTTATACTTCAGTATATATATATATATATATATATATATATATATATATATATATATATATATATATATATATATACTGTAGTGTGGGATTGTCACTGTTTCAGCTTTTACTGGAACGGTGTGCCAAAATGCAGTATTATTGGAAGAGTGCTCAATATAAAAATAGAGCTGTTATATAATATAATAGAATAGATATATAAAGGTTTTACATATCAATTTATTTGATGACAAAGGAACAGTCGCAACCATTTTGGTTTCATGCATGCGTAATTGCAAACAATCTTCAGGTGACGTTGTTTCAAATGCAAGGAAAATCGAAAATTACAAAAAGATTAACAGACATAGGATGTGTATGATTGGATGAATGTTATGCGTATGTATGTGGTGTTGTTTTGAATGTGTATGTGTGTTTATGAACAGTGCAAAGGTTATGTATACGGGACAGCGGGTCTCGCACACATTCACATTATTCTACGAATGTGCAACGTTTGATCAATGCGGACGTGTGAACGTTTGTATTCGCGTGCATATGTGTGCGTGGGTGTGTGTATTTTTTTTGTATGAGCGGATGTTGGCATGGGGTCTGTAGGGGGTTTGTGGTGGGAAAATGGATACTGTCACCAGTTTGGACAGAGGAAGTGTATGGGTGTGGGGCGATTCAATGAAGGATGTTAAATAATTTTAATTTTAAGATTTCAAATATTTTTATACTTCGGGTGGGGTGGGGTTTGGATTGTTGGTCAGATGTTTCATTCTTGACGCTGTTTTACTATACATCGTAAGTCCAATATTTTATGAGATATTGATAATTGTGTATATTAATTTTTTTTTTAAAGTTTAAAATAGCAATAATTCGCAGTCATTCCTCAAATAGAATGATGGAGTTTTTTTAGAAAAACTGCTATGTCCTGCACTGATGTTTGATTCTTCGATTCCAGTTAATATTATTAGCTCAAATACAGTAAGGCCAATGGGCTAGGGGTTTAAAATGCTAAAGACTCACAAAACAATATTTATCTCGTGTTATTCTCTGAAGCTATAAATTACAATTTGTGAGTATTAAGCATAATCCAATCATACCATTTAGTCATTTGCTTTTTATTATTATTGACTGAAAAAGTATTTTCTATTCTAACGGAACATTTTATTAAACAATAAAAGAGTTACATCGTATAGTGTATAAGCTCTTTCGCCAGTTGCCTGATTCAGATAAAACATTTAGGTGTTTTTAGAGTTAAACACATACCAGTATATTTCCAACCATTACTTTTTAAACTCACATGGTCGAGAACGCTTCTTTGAGAGTCCAAAAGAATATATTATAATCAATAACCTTGAAATAAAATCTAAATGGAGATCTGAAATTACATCTAAAATAGTTAAATAGGAAAACTTAGAATTCATGTCAAATGTTAATTTATTCATATTATATAAATAAATAACTTTAGTATTTAACGTTAATTCTAAATAAATTTCTGCAATGTTTCATGAGCATCGTCTTTTTTCATTTTCCTTCGTTCATGTTTTCTTATTTTCTGTTGCATAGTTAAGATTTTCTCTTTTATTCTTTTTCGTGTTTATTTCCATTTCTTCTTTCTACTTATATAAACACTTCATTAATTCTTTCTTTACAAATTTTGACCATACATTCATGTTTCCTAAACATTCAATACTTCTTTTTACCCCCGACAGACTATTCTTTGCTTTCCACCCATTTTCACAAAATGTATTCTCTCTTTCGTATTTTTGTTTTTATCGCCAATGCATTTATTTATCCATTTATCTGTTTTTATTTGCCCAATTATCCTTCACAGTTTGTTTTTTTTACCGTTTATTTCTTTTTAATGCTTCTACGATAGTTTTCTCCTTCGTAAGGCATTTAGATCTTGCGAAGCTTTTAGGCCACACCAGAAAGCGTCTCCAATTGTAAAGTACCATTTCATAGATGATAATCGAATATCGATCCACGGAGCTGTTTATCAGAAAGCCGTCGTTTGGTCTAGTTTTAGGGGTTTTTTTTCTTTCTAGTTATTTTCTTCAATTTTACCTTAATGCTTTTTATTTGAGATTTTTTCAAACTTTACTACTTCTTTCATTGTTATTGCTTTTTCCTTTTTTTTATTTATCAGAACATTATTTTTTCTCTTGCTTTAACTTTCTTATTTATCTTTGGTAGTATTTTGCTTACGATTCCTTTTTGCCCTAAAGAGATTCATACATTTAAACAAACATCATTCAAACACACGCACACTCAAATGTACACTCTCAAAAATACACACGCTCAAATACACAGTTTTTAAAACATCCTTTCATAATGCGGCAACTTCCTTATATTTGTGTTGTATATTTATCTTTTCTTAACACAGACCCTGACTTCAATTTTACTCATTTATTTTGATTGATATATATTGCATTATAAATACATTCTATTTTCCCATTCATTCATAAACATTTGTTGTTTATTCTTTCATACTCTTGTTCTTTCAATTACTTTTATTTCTATTCAATATATTTTACCTCCTGTTGAATTATTTCTTCATTTATTTATTTCATTTATTTTCTTCCTTCATTAATCCATTTCTCTTTTTCATTCAGGTCTTTTTTTTATCGCTTTCCCCATTTTTTCTTTATGTTGACCTTCTTTAATTTTTCCTTTTCAGCTCTAAAAGTTTCTCTCTATTTTTAATACCGTCGTAAAATAAAATGAAAAGTACTTTGCTTTAAGCTGAGTTAAAAGACAAAATCATATGTTTTCATCTAACATCACAACATTCTTGGAATAAGAATTTTTGTTTGTTCTCAAACCAGACGTTACCTTCCTGTACAATAATTACTTTGGTCATTTTCTGGAATCAAACGTATGACAATTTCATTTTAATATTCGCTATTATTCTTACATAATCAAATCTTTTTCAACGTACTTAGTCAAACGGCTGCCGATTCTCATTCGTAAAAACACTTTGTGAATATAATAAATTACACTGGGGAACATTTTTGGACATAATTTCTGTTGACTTTGATTTTTCATTTGATTTAGACTAATATTGGCATGCTGATTTCAAAACTGCAGTCAGTTTTCTTCTATCATGTCAAGTTTTTTTTCTCTACAGCTTACTCCAAAAATAAGCATAACTATTGTTTTTATGTAAGTAATAGAACTTTACAACTGATTGCATTGATTATCTTATTGAAAAGGAAGAAGAATTATTCAGATCTGGGGACTAGATTGATTCCCAATCAAAGAACAAACATCAGCACATTTGTAAAGCTCGTCTATTTTGCGTATTTTAAATTAAAACTTGTCGATTAAGACAAGTCTTGGATTCCTCACCAAATGTGCAACAGAGTGTTAAGAGTTTACGGATGTGATCAAGGGAACACGTAATAATTTGGCATTTGGTATACCTATGATTTGGTGAGAGCCAAAATATTATTGCACAGACTGTTACTTTTGGTTAATGAAAACTTCACCATATAACAAGAAAAACAAATGTAAAATTGAATATTCTAGTCTACCTTTAGATATACGTCCATTTCTTGGAAATGCATGAGCAATGAATTATATTGAAATTGGATAGCCACAAAATGCCTGCTTGTAACATGAGCATCAAGTTCCATTTTCTGTATAGCCATCTTGCTAACTTCTTGGAAAACCTTGATGTGGTCAGCTATGAGCAAGATTAATTATTCCACCAAGATTCATGGAGGAATGGTATTAACGTACATGGGATGTAAATATGATGGCTTACTATGGAGCATAAAGGGAAATTGTCCACATATTGAACACATTAGAAAAACTGTGTAAATTTTTACCTTAACTATTTGCACACAATTTGACTTAAAGGAATAATATTATTTGTAGAAAGGCGAATTTGTAAAAACATTACAGTCAAGCATGTTTTAAAATTATTTTCCATCGTAATTTTTTAAAACATTCTATAAAAAAGCTCCAATATGTCACATGCAGTATTTTAATGGTTTTGAGACCAAGTGGGAGTATCCTGCTACTTAAAGAGTTGATGTAATAGAGAAAAATGGGGTTATTTTTTTATCAGAGTTCAAAAGTTTGTCAAAAACAAGTGTCAGATCTATATCAACAAAATTTGTGATGCCCAGTGTGATGTTTTATTATTTCCCATTATATATACATTTTTAAAACCTTCCATAGAATAAGCAAATATTAGTTAGAAGCTGTATTTTAACGTTTTCTTAAGAAAAATCTAGGGTATCCCGTAACTCAAAGAGTTGACGTGATAGAGAAAAACTGGGGTCATTTTTGGATTCAGTGGTCAGAAATTAGTCGAAAACAAGTGTCAGATCCAAATTAACAAAAATTGTGTTCCCCAATGGTATACATATAGGACTTAAATATTAATTATTTTACTATGATTGCATTTTTATCAATGATAAATAGCCTTTTGTAATAAAAAATGATAATTAGATAAATAAGAATATAGTTGGACAAACAATGGAGATCGATGTCTTCTTAGTTTGATAGTATAAATCATGTCTATACAAATACATAAAGTACAGTAAACAGTCGATATTCCTCTGTGTCTGGAAATTCCATCTTTAGAAATATACAATGATAGTCTTTAACTGTTCACTGCTTAGTTCGCAAGAAGAACATTTTCAATTTTATGTTTTCTGAATGTAACTTATTTTGTCAGCTGAAGTGAAACCCAGCAAAATTCAAATCATTACTTCTTTAATATTTGCTTCCATTGTTTATTTAAGACATATATTTCCTCGACAGACTTAGAATTAAGATTTCTTCTATTCACATTTATCAGTATTAACGTTAAGAAATGACTACAACAGATAAGACTATTACGGCGAGTAATAAAACATTCTTGGATGAATCATTAAGTTTGTCAATGAATATCAAAAACTATATGAGGAAAATCTAATAGCTGTAAAAAAGAAGGAAAAAACTTTACAAACTACAGCAATACTGATTATTACAATTGTGGGCATTATTGTCGTCCTTGTTGTTGTCATCATCATCATCATCATCACATATGTTGTTAATAATAATAATAATAATAATAATAATAATAATAATAATAATAATAATAATAATATCCCTGGCAGAAGTAAAAATCCAAAGAGGTATCTTCCAAGGAGACTCATTATCACCACTACTCTTTATTATTGCAATGATGCCGCTAAACCATATACTGAAAAAATGTACCGGGGGATACAAATTTAGTAATTCACAAGAAAAGATAAACCACCTCATGTACATGGATGACATTAAAATTTTTGCAAAAAATGAAAAAGAATTGGAGAGCCTAATACAAACTATTAGAATATATAGCCAGGATATAGGATGGAATTTGGAATCGAAAAATGTGCTATGCTTGTAATAAAAAGGGATGAAAGAAAACTAATGAATGGAATACAACTACCAAATCAGGAAACTATAAAATCTCTTGATGAAAATGAAAGCTACAAATACTTAGGAATTTTAGAAGCGGACAATATCATGCAAGCAGAAATGAAAGGAATAGTTAAAAAAGAATATCTCAGGAGAACTAAAAAAACATCTAGAAATCAAACTTAACAGCAGAAATCTGATCAAAGGAATTAATACCTGGGCTGTCCCCATTATAAGATACTCAGGACCATTCTTAAAATGGACAAAAGAAGAACTCAGCCAGATTGACCAAAGAACGAGAAAATTAATGACCATGCATAAAGCTCTCCACCCTAGAGATGATAGAGATAGATTATATGTGTCAAGAAAGGAAGGGGAAAAAGGTCTTGGCAACATAGAGGAATGCGTAGAAACCACAATCCAACAACTTGAAGATTACACAAGAAAAAGCAAAGACAAACTACTTATGGCGGCCAACAATAGTAGAAACGGCAGATGGACAAACAGAAAAACGACAAAGACTAGAAAACAAAAATGGGAAGAAAAACAATTATATGGACGCTTCAAGCGACAAATAGAAGAGGTTGCACATAAAAAGACTTGGACATGGTTAAGAAAGGGAAACCTCAAAAGAGAAACAGAATTACTTATAATTGCTGCACAAAATAATGCCATAAGGACAAACTACATCAAAGTGAAAATTGATAAGACCCAACAAAATAGTAAGTGTAGACTTTGTGGTAATAGAGATGAGACTGTAAACCATATACTCTGCGAATGTAGCAAACTAGCACAACGAGAATACAAAACTAGACACGACTGGGTTGGGAAGGTGATCCACTGGGAATTATGCAAAAAATTTAATTTTGACCACACAACAAAATGGTATATGCATAAACCAGAATCTGTTCTTGAAACGAAACCCATAAAATTCTCTGGGACTTTGAAATGAAAACAGATTACCTTATCCCAGCAAGAAGACCAGATCTAGTGTTGATAAACAAAAAAGAAAGAACTTGTCAACTGGTGGATTTTGCAGTGCCAGCAGATCACAGGGTGAAGTTAAAGGAAAATGAAAAAATGGACAAATATTTGGACCTTGCCAGAGAACTGAAAAAGTTATGGAATATGAAAGTGAAAATGATACCAATTGTAGTTGGTGCACTTGGAACAGTCCCAAAAGGATTAGAAAAGGGCTTGGAAAGTTTGGATATCAGAAGAAGGATTGAAACCATTCAGAACACTGCACTGCTGCAATCTGCCAGAATACTCAGAAGAGTCCTGGAGACCTGAGGAGACTTGCTGTCACTCAGACTCCAGTGAAAGACCATCAGCTAACACCGATGTGAAAACTCAAAAGGAGTAATAATAATAATAATAATAATAATAATAATAATAATAATAATAATAATAAGAAGAAGAAGAAGAAGAAGAAGAAGAAGAAGAAGAAGAAGAAGAAGAAGAAGAAATATTAACTGAAAAACACCAGATCATGATGGTATACATGGATACAGTTTTTTAAAATTGAAATATATCCATGATAGATTGCCCTGACAACTGCGTAAACGGCTACAATAAGCAAATATGCCCACCGAATGGATGACAAAAGGTGAAAATAACCTGATCCAGAAAGGCGCCCCAAAAAGGAACCATCCCTAGCAACTATAGGTCGATAACGTCTCTATCTATGATGTGGAAAATCCTTGTCATACAAATAAAATGAGAAACATAATACTGGCTTCATTGCTGCAAACTATTTCAAGAATATAGAAAGGATGCCAGAAGGTAACAAGAGTAACAAATGACATATTCTACATAGATCAGTACATTCTTAAAGAGGTTAAAACAAGGCGGAAAACAATAGATACGACATGGATTGAATACAGAAAGACATATGACATGGCCTTGCAAACTTGGATAATTTAAATGTTTGGAGATGTACAAAATATTCGAAATAATAAAATTAATCTCTAAATTGATGTAAAATATGAAACTGGAAATAACAGCAGAGGTGTAAATCTAAAGAGAAATTTCCTACGGAGATTTTCTATTACCACTGCTATGTGTTATATCAATGATATTACTCATCTATATATTTAGGAAATGTACAGGGGGCCACAAATTTACACAGGAAAAATAAATCATGTACATGGATGATATTTTGCCGAGAATGAAAAAGAACTGTACAAACCATAAGAATATACAGCCAGGATCGGATTCGGCATCAAAAATTGTGCAGTGCTAATGATGAAAAAAGGAAAAAGGAAAAAAACAACGGTCCCCTGGGAATTGTGCCAGAAGTTCAACTTTGGTCATACTTCAAAATGGTATATGCACAACCGGGAATCTGTCTTTGATAATGAGACACATAAAATCGTTTGGAATATATAGATTCACCTAACGACGACCAGAAGACCAGACTGAGTTTTACTTAACAAGAAGAATATTTTGTCATCTAGTAGATTTTGCTGTTCCAGCGGGCTACGGAGTGACAATGAAAGAAACGAAAATATAGACAAATATTTAGACCTTGCTAGAGAACTATAAAGATGGGGAACATGGGGGTGAAGGTTATACCAATTGTAGTTTGTACCTTTTTAATGATCCCCAATAGGTTGGGAAAATTACTGAGGGAATTGAAACTCTGATAAAAAATTGAGACCATACAAACTAAAGTATTGTTAAACTGAAGAGTCCTTACGCTGGTGTAAAAACTCACTAGAAGCGATATGATAATAATAATAATAATAATAATAATAATAATAATAATAATAATAATAATTTATTATAACGATTATTATCAATTGTTATTATAACGAGTCTAACGCGTACACAATATATAATAGCAGCAGAAATATTATCAAGGAAATGTGCCATAAAATTACAATAGATATTAATAAGAATACATTGAAAGCAATAAAATTAGTGAAAAGTATGAATTACTCTTTATGAGAATTGAGATACGGATGTAATTGTGGGTGATATGATATTGCTAGAAATTCAGTTCAGCTCCGAAATGATTCGCTCTGGTTTGAAACTGTTGCCAAAGGAACATTGAAGGGATGAATTTCTTCTCTAAAGATGGTTAAAACTATTATACTAAAGTATGTTGTTTTAATTAAGACAAAGTGAATTTTAAGGTTTAAAAAATGCAATTCTAATTTGTAGAAAGTTTGGAAACATATCAACTGAAACAAAAATGTGGTAAGTAAAAGAGAAAATAACATTTATTCTTATAAATGACAGTAATGTCCTACGAGGAAGCAAACCTTGCTTGCATATTTCTCTTGTCTATTATCCCTTTCTTTCTATCTACCTATATATCTATCTATCCGTGAGAGTTCATTAATATAAGCCAAAAGGAAAATGTTGGCGGTATCTCCTTCAGTGAATTGTGTAACGGTTGTCAAGTCGTCATCGCTGAGTGCCATGCGTCCCTTCTAATCCATGATCATAAAAAAACGTGTTCTTTTTTATGGTGATGCGAGATATCATTGTCACAAATGGTTAGGTCCGGTCACGGTTTTATGGCGCGTTCTCAAGGCGTAATAACAGACAAGATGGCGTCGACAGGACGCCAGCTTGCACGCAAGGCACGCACACCATGGATACGGTATGAAAACAAGATGGAGTAAAAGTTAAAAGCCAGTTCTAGAGTAGAGTCAGAAGTAGATAACGACACACACATACACACGTGAGAGAGAGAGAGAGGGGGGTTGAGAACAGTGAAAGTAAGTCAGCAATATATCGAGAAAAATACTCGTGAATTCATCGTTTTGTAACTGTCTTTTATTTGACCCTCTGTTTCTCAAAAACTATCCGTTTCCCTATTCTGAATGGTCTGTTTCTTCACCCCACACACATGAACACACACACACACACACACACACACACACACACACACACATATATATATATATATATATATATATATATATATATATATATTATTCCTTTTATTTACTTATTTTTGAAGTATTTTAAAGCAAGTTATATATATATATATATATATATATATATATATATATATATATATATATATATATTATTATTTATATTTTGCTTGAAGGCAATTATAAATGCATGTATCGCATAAAATTCGATAATTATAGAAAATAATCTTGACAAGTAAATCCCGCAAAGGATGGCTCGTTATGCAGAACACCGTACAGACTGTTTCGACTTTATTAAGTCTCTTCAGCGATGTATACTAACGACTCCCCTCCGACAGGAATCGAAACCGGGACTTCACAGGCATAGTCAGAGACCATATCCGTTCGGCCGCCGGTACATAGCGAACAATCCCTGCGAAATTAACCTTGTCAATGATACTATTACACGCCCCTGCCATAGTAGGCAAGTGGACGTTTATTTAGTAAACAAACCCGGCCGTAAGCTCTTCAGCGAAGTGAATGAGATTTTTAGATGTTTGTTTTTATAGAAGCAATGTTGAATAAATTATTATTTATATTTTGCTTGAAGGCAATTATAAATGCATGTATCGCATAAAATTCGATAATTATAGAAAATAATCTTGACAAGTAAATCCCGCAAAGGATGGCTCATTATGCAGAACACCGTACAGACTGTTTCGACTTTATTAAGTCTCTTCAGCGATGTATACAAACGACTCCCCTCCGACAGGAATCGAAACCGGGACTTCACAGGCATAGTCAGAGACCATATCCGTTTGGCCGCCGGTACATAGCGAACAATCCCTGCGAAATTAACCTTGTCAATAATACTATTACACGCCCCTGTATGTGAGTGTGTATGTGTGTGTGTGTGTTTAAGATCATAAAATAGGCGCTGCACTGTCTTCCATCTAGTTTATTAATTTCTGTTGCATATTTTATAAAGTGTCAATGAAATTAAGTATTAAAACTATCTGTGTAGAAGTATAAGCAGTATATTAACAAATATCTACCATCACAGAGTCATAGAAAAAGAAGACTAAAAAATTCCGTTGATGAATGCCATGTAGAAACATTGCATAAAAAGTTAAAGACGGAATTTGTTTGTTCATCAATATATGTGCAATAATAAGCAAAGTCATCTTTCAAATGTTATGTATCTTACTTGTTAAATACTTTTTCCACGACGACCTCAAACCTACTTTCTCAACATGATAATTTATAGAACCTAAAATTCATCTATGCAGAGTGATTTCAATCAACTGTTTTTATGCGTAAACGCTTCAACTCTCTGAACTGAAAACACCTTTAAGTGATTCATTGTATCAATGGAATATTAAACACTGGAGAGATCTTTGCAAATGCATAATACAAAGGATAACAATTAAGAAGCAAATATTTTTATTTCTTTGATTTTAACTTCTGGATAACAAAGGAAATTATGGTAAATAGGATATTGTGGATATGTCAAAGATATTTAAATGTTATTATCAGATGGTCTTTTCATCCATTGATTCAGTTCTGTAGATTTAGTTTCGTTCGATTTTCCTCTTCACCATCGATTACTATTTGCTTATCTTTAATGTCCTTTTTTGTATCACAAATGAAGTGAACAAAGATTTGCACGATCATGTTAGATGTCGACATTGTTAAAAAAGATTTTTTTTTCTATTTTGTCAATTTAAGATTAGCAAATTGTCTTTCTAGCTTCCTTACTAGTCGTTTTCTACATTTTTCTTTCACTTTTCATTTTGCTTATATTTGTCGGAAATAATTTGTTCTCAAATCGTCCATATTTTAACCATAATTTTCTTTTTCATCGTTTAATTTACTTTGTCTTTATTTGGCTTTGTTCATCAAACTTCACTAACGTCTTTTCTTTTCTTTAGAGTTTGTGCAAAGTAGTAAAATTCTGTCAACGATCCAAATAAAATGTTTGACCAGAAGTGAGCATGTAAATTTCTACGAACCTAAAATTATTCATAAACCATTTAGCTTGAGTTTTGTTAGTGTTTTCCCAGTTAAAAGCTAATTAGCAATTGTACCAATTACGAGGAATCAATTTTTATTTCTTAAACTTCTCCAACTGGAGTGTTAAAAAACTTAACTTTCATCCAGAGCATAATTTCCCGAAATGTTGATATCTTTTTTGGATAAAACAGCATTACAAAAATTTGATCACTTATCCAACTTAGAAACTTTTATCAATAATGAAATCAATAAATCAATTTTTGTTACAAGAAAAGATTCTCCTCGGACAGAGGAAATAATTTACGATACGTTCTGTTATCATTTTTAAAAGATAGATTGTTGTATTTTACTTAATCCCCTGAATATACTATTCAATGTTTCTGTGTTTATTTATAATAATTGTAAGATTCTCAGCTTAAAGGTTTGCACAAATTATTTAACAAATATATTTTGTTAATTTTTTAATGCATCATTTCTATATGAAAAGAAAGCATTTTTAAGGACTATTGTTTGCTTGAGTGACCCAAAGCAATAAAGAACCAGTACTAAAGTTTATAAAATTGTCAACATCCCAGCTGTATAGCTGCCAGGCTTTTGCATTATATAGCCTTGTTTTTTTGTTTACTTTTTACTTTTAACATTACCCTATATTTCGTCCAGTTTTATGTTCTTTCTTATTTAGACATTCTACTTCTATAATATATATATATATATATATATATATATATATATATATACATTGCTTCTTTAATATTTCTTCCATTGTTTATTTAAGATGTATATCTTATTTTGCACAGTAATCAAACTGATTTTATCTGTTTTCTTTTCTAAGCGTGTCCGTAACAAATTGAACTTGACGCACACTCAATAAAGAATAGTCGATACTCAGATTATCGGTGCCATTCAATCATCTACCAAAAAGAAATATTTACAGTCTAATCTTTCTCTAAGCCAGAAAAAAACAATCTTTATAAAAGAAACCCGTTATTTTGGAGAATGAAGAATTCTACCATATTCTTTAATAAAATTCTTTTCAACTCCTTTCACATTGATATTGACACATTCTCTTTTCTGTCATTATCTCTCAAATAGTTTTCCTTCCATTCAACTTTACATTTTTCGGAAACGTTTTCTTTCGGTTTAGGGCACATACTCATGTTCCACTAGAAATTATTAAATCTTGGTATTTTTGGTCGACAGCAGGAATTCTCAAAGTGGTCATCAATATATATAATATAGACCCACATATGTGAATAAGATTTCGACAGCAGAATTAAATTATAGGTGTCTACTGGAGGAGGGATTTATTAGTTTGAATTTATAGATCCATTTATAACTGAAGAAGAAAAATCGCCGTTTCATATAGACTAGGTGCCAGATATCGTACACGTAGCAGAATGCATAATTTTGTATGATGATCTCAATAAATACACACACACACACACACACACACACACACACACACACACACACCTATATAATATATATATATATATATATATATATTAAAAGAATAACCATCGTTACCCAGGGAAAATAATGTAAATACAAAATAGCAGTTTTGGATCAAGGACATTTGTGTTCTTAAACTTTTTGAAAATTTGTTGGGAGGAGGGAGAGTGTGAAAGATTGACAAAGTATGCGTGTTTGAGATCCATTACTCCTTCGCTTCTAAATTCTGAAAGAAGATTTTTTTCATTTTTTTTTTCTTTCCCATTTTACGTACGCATTTTTTTCTTTTTGCTTATCATTTAGTAATGTTTCTTTACTTTTTTTTTTTCAATTTTCTAGTTTTCACCGAATTTTCTCGTCACCTTCCTTAATTTGTTGTTACAAGACTTTCATCTTACCAGTTTCTCTTCCATTTTTTTCGCAATTCTCCGTTTAAATATTATTCATTCTTTTGATTTCTTTAATTTATCAATTAGAATGTTTATCTCCCCTCATAAGATCGATTAGGTATTGTAAGATGTGAAATTTCCCATTCACCTTTGTTAAGGTAAATAGGAATAATATGAAATGAATCAATTTTCTTTTCTCTTCATTGAATAAAATGAAGAGAAAATGAAAAGAGAATCTTCCAAAAAATATTGCCACTTCATTACTGCGTTTGAAAACAATTAATTCTTAGTTTTATTGGTTTTACTTATTATTTCTTAGACGAAATAATCCTTCCCAACCCTATTGCCCTTATGGCAAGCCCCAAACCCTTTTTATCATATGGGTGCTAGAAGGCGGTGGCTGCGGGTCTACATGTCCTGGAATGACGTTAAACTCTATCTGATGGTGAGGTTCCAGTTTTGGAGGTTTGGGGAATGTGGAGCACCCCATTCATCACCATTGCTCCCTGGACATACTTGGATGCAAACATCCCCTACAAAATGTGTGCATTTATTTTGTATATATTACAGTATATCTAACCTTTGAAATATGCGAATATATATATATATATATATATATATATATATATATATATATATATATATATATATGCTTGGCATCCTTCCGTCTACTAAAGGCGATGGCATAGATTCCACTTTCTGGTATTTTTTAAATTTTTTAATATATATCTGCAACTGCGTGAGTGGTTGAGCAGCACAATTTTTGAATGGCAATCTCTGCAAACACTTCGGGTGGCCAGGTTGGGTGACTTCGTTAGGTCCATCAATGCGGTGCAGAATGGCATCCGCTCTCCCGGCACCCCTCCTGCAGCTGGCATAGCGAGATCATGTCCACTGTTGCTCGGAAGCCACACTGTGTTCCTGGATAGAGGCAAGATGCAAAGTCTACAGACGTGCCAGTGTAACATGCGCAAAACTTCTCAAATTATGCTGAAGTCGCTTTGATCTCCTTTGTTCCTGTATAAGGGGACGATGATAGCGTCCCGATTGTCCTGAGGGGTGTTTTCATGTTCCCAGCAACTGCAGAGTCGCTAGTGTAGTGGTTAGAGCAGTGCTGCCCCATGCCTTCAAGATATTTGCTGGTATGCCGTTACTCCCGGTTTCTTTCTTATCAGCGAGGCTACGTAGCCTCGGCAGGTTGTTATGGAGTTCGCTGTCTGCTGTCGCCCTAGCAGCAGATCCTCCCTCTCCAGACAGCCGTTGTTGTCTAAAGGAAAGGTAGGAACCAATGTGGTTTGGCAACGACGGTGCTGCAGGAGTTGCTAGGAATATATATATATAAGCAGAAGTACCTGGTCAATGACAGTATAATTATTTTACGATTTTCCGAACACCAGTGAGTGAGAAATAGGAGTAAGAGAGAGAATAAGAGGAAAATAATTTACCAAATTATTTACAATGGTTGTTTATTTTAGGAAATTTTTTTTTTTTTTTATTAAAGACGTCCCATCGTGGTATAATGGTCGGCAAGCTAGTCTCGCAAATCCATTACTTTTGAATGGAGAGTTCGATCCTCGCCGGAAGGCCCATACTTGTAATATGTCACATCCTACTTGCGGCGAATGGGTCGCGTAAATATCTACATTTAAATATTATTTTTATAAATGTAACCCTTACCTCGTATACGGTTTGAAATAATTTTATTTTTCTCAATGGCAAGTTCATCTGTTGAGTTATAATGAGAGAAAATCTATTAGTGTAATTCATTTTCTTTTTTACACCATAAAAATGTAACAATAAAAAGCTGCGTGCCCCATACTTGCAACTTTGCCACATCCTAAATGTTGCGAAAGAGTTGAATAAATAAGAAAGCTGCAAATCCATTACTACTGAATAGTGAGTCTGTGTCTCGGTGGAGGTCCCACAGTTTCAAACTTGTACACAGTGAAAGTGTTGGGTAAATAAGAATGGCATTGCATTGTGGTATAATTTTTTAATAGTATGCGACCTTGCGTTACATCCTACTAAAAAGGTAGTAATAGTTAGCAAGATTAGTCTCGCCAATCCATAACTATTGAATAACAAATTTGATCCTACGAGATGCACCATACTTGTGACCTTGGGTCACATCCTACGCGTGACAAACGGATTGGTAATGAATACGGGTGTACTCTCGTGGAGTACTGGTTAGCAAGATCCATTACTACTGAATAGCGAATTATGATTTTCGTGTTGTAACGAGAAGCAAGCTAAGACTTGAAGCCCCATTACTATTGAATAGGATGTTCGATCCTCGTTAGATGTCCCATACTTGCGACCTTGTGTCATATCCTATCCGTGGTGAACAGGTTGGGTAAATACTTACTTCGATAATTTTATGAGCTAAAAGTTTATTTCCATGTCAATAAATTTTCGTTTTTTTAGACTGGAGTGTCAAGATTTCATAAAAATCGGCTATTATCTAGAAATCATTCCTTAGTTTTCATGACATTTATGTGAATGAACAGATATAGTATATTAGTAAGTTTAAGACTCAATGACGAATCTTCTAGATTGATCCATTAGAGTGTATCATAGTTACCTGCTTCGAAATAAGTAATTTTAGTTTAGAACTTTTTTAAAAATGAATTTTAGCTAATAAAGTTTCAGAAACACGAGTGGAGTAAGGTAATCAACAATCCCCCTTTGTATTTTTTGTATTATTCAGACTATTGTCCTCATCTTTAATGTTATATACACAAACTTTCAGCTGATGTTCCCTCCAGTCTTCTTCTGATGCTTTTTGTAGAACTCGGTAACCTTATCGAACTATATATATATATATATATATATATATATATATATATATATATATATATATATATATATATATGGGACCGGTTCAAAACCAAACGTAATTCACAATAAAAGTCAAATTCTTACGAAAAGTTTCCCATTTTTTCAAACTTCAGGCAGCGAATTGACTCTAGGAAGAGTGATTAAACTCGTGTTTATATTTAAGGAAATTGATGAAATAAAGGAGAAATCAAACAGTTTCCACTTATTAAGTATCCACCAATCAGAATTCATAAGAACTTAAGGGGATTATAGTTAGGAATTTTTACAAATTGAAAATCACAAATTACTTCTCAATCTTGTGGTGGATTACACAGAAATATTTCCCTTTGAAATTTGCTTCGTTTTTTATTCAGTAATTTATCTTCGTCTTCAAACTCTAATAATGACAATTTTTCCTCTAGACACAACCTTCAACTAATCTGGATACCACTCTATTCTGGTGGCTTCGTCATTATTCGCTATTTCGTTTTCCAAATGAAAGGAAGATAGAGATGTGCTATTCTCATGTTTCTTGTTTGTAAAACTTAAGCGCTGATTATACCTTTTTTTTCTTATGATTTCTTTTTGGATTATCATTTTCTAATGCTTCATTTTCTATTGTTTCTAAACATCCAATTATAGGCTGATATATCACATTATCAATAAGACAATTTTCATTTAAAGAAAATACCCTTCTTTCTCCTACATATAGATTTCACGGTGTTATTTAGTGTTTGCAATATTTTGAATTTATAGCTGCTAATCATTATTTAGTTTATTGTGTTACTGACTCAACGTTTTATCGCTTAAATAACGTGCTTAACAAACTCCCAAAATATATGTTTAACAGATGGTATAACATCCACCCCATTAATAGTTATATTTTTGCTAAAAGGAAGGGGGTTAAATCCTAACATATGTCTGCCACGGGTTCATTTCTATCGCTTATTCACTTGTTTTAATGCCCTTTTATTCTTATTTAGTTTGTGTTTATCAAAACAATTTAAGTATATTACTTGAATTTATGACATGTTTGCTTTAACTTTTAGGAAATGGATTCTATTTTTTTTAATAGTACTTAATATTTTCGAGAAAAGGATTGAACAATCTGTTTTGAATTTTATTTCTTTAGAAATGAATCACCATTTTTTAGAAAGACGACCATTAAAAAAACTGGATTTTATTTTTTTAGAAACGGATCTTAATTTGCTTGTAATTATATATACTGCTTTAAAAAGGCCATTTTGATCAGATGAAAAGTTCGGGTTTTCCATGAGAACAATACTTGTTTGTATTAAGCTAAAAATACATTTGAAGACATTGAATATTTCGATTGTATAAAATTAACAAATCATTTTTATTCCAAATCTTAGTCGATCTTTTAATCATATATCTCATGACTCTTTTTAAAGACTGTTTCTCAAAGCCAAAATACATTTCTAATAATTGATAATCAAAAAAAATATATGTTAAAGAATGAATTCTAATTAAACAAAATGTTCAGATGATTTTCCTTCATATATTCGTATGACACTCGATCAAAGCAGCTGCTGCTTTTATCAAATTTCTCTCCAAGAAAGCAACCCACCTCCGCCACTAACCTGTTTTCTTTTACAATATATATCTCTACTTTCACCCTGCTTACTATCTCTATCCCCTTCTGATTTCCTTCTCTTCCTCTCCAATGATTCCTACCTGACCATTCAAAACCTCTCCTCACTAACGCTTACCCACCCACTTGACCTCCTCTCCTATCCACATCCTCCCACCACACTTCCCCTTCTATAAAAAACTTGTATGATAACCTGATAATCCATTAAAACGACTGATGATGCCGAGCTCAACGCTCTAGCGAAATATATCCTACACACTTTTGTCTGAGTTTTGTTCTTGCGTTCCTCACATCTCTACCACATTCTGTCGGATTCATTCAAATCCTCTTTCCATATATATATATATATATATATATATATATATATATATATATATATATATATAATCTTGTAAAGAAAGATTCTCATTAATTGTACCCTTTTAGAATCGTACAAAATATAATAATATTAATTGAAAATATTATTCGTATCGACGAAAGATCTTAATTTTGAATTAGTTTTCATCAGATATTTTCTGTTAATGAAGAAAGATGTCGACTTTAACCTCCGTTATGAAATTAACGTCACCTTGTCATTTTAGTTCACACACACAATTAAAGTTTGCGTCGAAATAATTCGGTGACTATGTTAGACTTGTGTTTGATGTTATCAACTCAAGTTCTTTATGCAAAAAAAAAAGAATGACAAAAGAGCGATTTCTGGTAAAAAAAAAAAAAAAAGAGTTGAAATGTAAGTGGAAATGGTTCTCTGACAATTGTAAAAGATTTTTTAGTTTAAGCAAGAAAGGAAGAAATGTGAAAAGGAATAAATATGTAAGCAAAAAGAAAATATAAATGCATGAACAAGAAAAATAGCAACAAATGGATAAAATGTGGAAACAAGTTAATGACAATACAAGACAGAAAAGAAAATATGAAAGAAAGAAAGAAAACAAAAAGGAAAATCTATGCAATGAAGAGAAAATGTAGAAATCAACAAG
This sequence comes from Doryteuthis pealeii, assembly GCA_023376005.1. NCBI lineage: Eukaryota > Metazoa > Mollusca > Cephalopoda > Myopsida > Loliginidae > Doryteuthis > Doryteuthis pealeii. Next base: position 71,401,958 of record CM042158.1, read on the forward strand.
TTAGACAATATCGACAGAAGCATAAAAGATTGGAGAAAAAGTTATCTAGTCTTTCAGAACTGCAGTTGGTTGGTCGGCGCTAAGCATAATGGACCCGGATGTAAGAATTTAGTGGTGAGTGACCTGCTAATTAATATTTAAGTACTAACCTCCTCCACATCACAACAAAAAGAGGAAGAACTGTTGTGAGGTGGAGGAGGTTAGTACTTAAATATTAATTAGCAGGTCACTCACCACTAAATACTTACATCTTAATATTTTTATTGTTACCATGAACCCTCAATCGGTAGAGTGTCCGCATGTAAACTACATGATTCCTGGTTAGATACCGGCCCTTGCCAACTCAGCGTATGAGTAGCATGGGGATCTAGGCGGTAAAGTGGGGAGCTGATGGTAGGTGCGGCGCTCAACCTCAAACGCTAAAAAACAATCCCCTTTGTATAGCCCTAGTGAAAAGGGGATATACTCCCTCGCTGTCTGGTTGATAGCGACCAGGCAAGCACAACGACTTACATTCGGCGTGGACGTCCCCCCACTCTTGTTACCAGATCGGTGACCCTCTTTTTCTTTACTTCTCTACTCAGAATAGCGACAAATCCTAAGTGAAGCTGTTGTTAACAGATCCTTGACAGATGTCGAGGTCGCGATACTAAGTATTTCGCAAAACACTTCCACGGAGCGAACCGACAATTTCTCCTGGCTTGGATTCCTCCCTTCATATCATAAGCAGATAATAAATTCTTGACAAGATTCCAGGTTCAATCCTGAGTAGCGGCAATAACATAGAAAATAATTGCCACAACTCCTACCCCAGCTATGGTTAGCGGAATGAGAACAGGATACCCCCGTGGACTGAATAAAGGGTTAGGTTCAAAGTTCCGTGATGGCTCCCGATTACGAAAAGAAGGTTCCCGACTACGACAAGAAAATTCCCGAGTCCGAAAAGAAGGTTCCCGAGTCCGAAAAGAAGGTTCCCGAGTCCGAGAAGGTTCCCGAATCCGACAAGAAATACCTGAAGAAGGCCGGAGGGCATACAAAACGTTGTACAAAATAATAAAGATGGGGACAATAGTCCGAATAACGCAGATAATACTAAGATATAGTTTGCTGAAATTTATTGCGCTGAAAGGAGAAATTATGAAATTGCCACTAAAGAACCATTCTTGACAAAAACATTGTTTCAATGATTTACCAAAAAGATTGAAGAAAGAAAGAAAATAATAAATGAAAATTTTACAAGGATGACAATAAGAAAAGAACCAAAAATCGTTTGATGAACAGTGAAAAAAATTTTAAACCTTAAACCACCAAATTTATTCTTAAATGTTACATCCGTGAATAATTTGCGACGGGGTTGTCATTTACATTGTGGACATTAAATCAAACAAATGCACTTTTTGATCATTTTACCTGAGTCTACCGCGGAAGCTGGCTGAATTAAAGTTTCTAATAGAAAATAATGGGATTAAACAGAACTGATTAGATATAATTATTCTGGGTGTGACTTTGACGCCCCTCTATTCAAATAATCATTTCCGTAATCACAAATACAAAAATAATTACTACTACTACTACTACAACTACTACTACTATTAGGGCCGGGTTAGCTGAGTCGGTAGAGCGTTTGACTAGAAACCACAAGGTTCTTAGTTCGATACCGGCCCTCGCCAACTCAGCGTATGAGTAGCACAGAGATCTGTGCGGTAAAGTAAGGAGTTGATGGTAGGTGTGGCACTCACCTCAGACGCAAAAAGAATCTCCTTGGTCTAGCGCTAGGGAAAAGGGGATAGACTCCTTCACTGATTGACTGATGCCGACTTTAGGCCACCCCGACGACTTTACTTACTTTTTTACTACTACTAATACTACTACTACTAATAATAATAATAATAATAATAATAATAATAATAATAATAATAATAATAATAATGATAATGATAATAATAATAATATTTATTTACTTTTACACTCTTCTAGATAGATACTCGATATGAAGAGGGAGTGATGGAATTCAAACTGTTTTAATAATTTTTATTGTATGACAATCGTTAAAACAAGAATCGGGGAATCTGATTTCTCTTCGCCACCACATTTCTTTATTTTTGATCACATTTGATTGGATGAGATTACATTTGAATGAGATCGAATGAAGACGTAAAAAATAAGGAAATCCTATCACCCCTAGCTCTCGTGTTATTATTTAACTGGTTACTCGATGATTAAGAATAATTACAAAGACGGACGAACGTACACTGTTTGTAAGCAACAAGGCAAGAGGCAGTATGTTGCAAACAACAATTCGATCTTTTCCTCCCTTTTACATTAACTTTAGGATTGCGACCTTTTTGCGTTGCCCCAGTACTCCGACCTTCACCCTTGGTAGAAAAAAAAAACAATTATTATTATGAAATGATATATTTTTTAAACGGAAAACTAGAAGTCTAACTCGAGTTCTTTGACTATTGAAGTTAACTTCTACTTTATTCCGTCACAACTTGTAAAAATACGATATCATTCTGGTGACACATCTTGTCAGTATTTGATTATTTTAGTCTCTTTAATGTTAACCATTTATAGGAAATTTTGTGTGACAAACTTGAGAGGCATTGCTTTACGTGATTGGTCTTCATTAACGAACTACATAGCAGAACTAAAAATTGGCACTTAATTTTCATATGATTGAAAATAGAAAAATTACGCTCACTAATTTTCTATGACAGAGTACAATTCCTTGCTAATCTATGCCCTTTACTGATGTAACTTTTAAATCTTGAAATTGTATTTAGGTTTTCAAATCTCAGTTATATTATTTTTTTGGTTGAAAAAAAAACAGGGCCTTTTACAAATATTTAAATCGTACACTTCAGGCCAAAATGTGACTATTTAACTCTCTCTCTCTCCTCTCTCTCTCTCTCTCTATGTATGTATATATATATATGCATGTATCTATCTCTATAAATATGTATATACATATATAAAAAAGGAAAAGTAAAGTCGTCAGGGTGGCCTAAAGTCGGTATCAGCCTGACAGCGAGGGAGTCTATCTCCTTTTCACTTTTATATATATCTGATAAGATTATTTTTATTAGAAGTAGGCAAAATTATTCTTAAAACACTGTCGATTGATATCACCCCTTAAAATGGTGGAATGACATTATCGGTATCAGGTGGACGGTGAGGGATTCTATCCCCTTTTCACTAGGCTAGATCAGGGAGATGTTTTATGTGTATGAGTTGGAACACCACATTGATCATCTGTTTCCACTTTGCAGCACAAATCCAAGTGTGCACCTTGAGTTGGCAGTGGTCAGTATCGAACCCGAAACCAATGTAGGCGGATATATAATTAAATTACAATCCTATAAATAGTCAGAGCTGATTTCCCAATAGAACTTCTTTTGACGATATTCATTGACGATAGAAAAGGGAACTCTTGAAAATCTAGAAGCCAAATATAAAATATAAACATTTATGAAAATGTAAAGATAATGGCATTAAACGTAAAACTATAATCGTTAAATGCGCGAGAAATAAGTCTTTAATATTGCTAACCAGTTTATTGGAATGCAGGTCTAAAGCTGAATAGTATAGAATTGGAGTGAAGGAAAAGAAAAAACACGAATATGTTTGTTTGAGTTAGTCGATTGTAACGTGCAAAAAACAAAATGTTATTAGAGAAAATTAAAAGTATTGATTAGTAAGATAAATTGTAAACACGTCCCTTTCAAAAACTTTCGTATTCAATGTTTTCAAAAGAAACGTGGACATTTCATTTCATTGGCCATGCTTGATTACAGATTTTTTAAGTGTCTTATTATTGTGAAATGATTTTCATTGTCTTTTACATTTCTTGCGAATGTGTCTTTGGGTAAGAGTTCAGTGATTTGCTCATTTGAATGGAATTAATAACTGAATTTCAATATTTTCTAAAGCTGTTAGTTCTTCTTTGAAAGAGGTATACTGCAACATCTTATAAAATAATCGGAATACGAAATATTTGGTTTTAAATAAATACAATTTAATGGGATAGAATGTGTCTAATATAATGTCCACAAAGTTCGGAAAATGTGTCAAAATCTTTATTGAAACATTTGAAGAGAGGTATTCCTCAACTGTTATTTCTTAAAAGATACATAATTTTAAAACAAAAATTGTTTCTTACGGGCGTAGGTAGGTAGCCCCGTAAATTTGAGAAACATTTTCTCAAGAGGCATAAAGGATGCCTCTTGAGAAAATGTTTCTCCAATATCTCAGCTTTATGACACTTTTAATTTTCCATTTTACAGTTTAGCAGGAGATAATCATCAAGATATGATAAAAGTAGATAAATCATTCGGGAAACTATCAACTATAGAAACAATTCATGAATAATTATGAAATGAAAACTTCATGGACTCACAGATTTAAAAGAATGTATTAGATTTTTTATCGTACAATTTAGTTGTAAAATATAAGTTTATTGGTGAAGCCTTTTTAATATTTTCCTTATTACGGGAACCTGATTGTATTGATATATATTATCAATACCAGCAGACTGATTTCCAGAATCATGTTTTTAATCTTTTTTTTTATCATAAAATTGTTCATTTTTTTCAAATAAACATTTTAAAGTATTTCAACGACTAATGGTCTAAGGTACTTCCTATTTTTCGCCATGTTTGATAGTATAATGTATGAATTTCAAGTGATATTCTTAGCTATAAAAACTCATATTAACCAGCTGGTCGGAAGTTAAACAAAGAAGACTCGACTGAAAAGATAAATGTGCGACAGAATTCTACTAGAATTGCCTCATTTGTCTACTTTTAGCGAGACAAAAAGTCAGTTCAATTTTTTTTTTTAATTTCATCTTTTTTTAATTGTTTTTTATTTCATTTTGTCATTTGTTATATCAGCGGGAATTAAAACATTTGTCAAAATATAATTTACCTAATTATTCGAATATTGCAAGTTAAAGAAAAAAAACATTTTATGAATTATAAAAGCGATTCAAACACCAAAAATAAAGTTGTGTCGGGGTTGAACTATGAATGATAGTATGCATCTAAGTAAGTCTTACTGTTTTACAATGGCTTAGACAAATTGAGGTTCATATGGATTAAGGTATGGATTAATATAACACAATCCTATACGGCATGGAAGATATTGAGCATGCTCAAAATACCCAAGAGATATATCTACCCGCAAAAGATTATGATGGAATAAAAGATATATTCGAAATAGATTCCCAATTAGACCAGCTCACAATAATTAACGAGAAGCAATTTGAATTAATTAAAAGAAGAGTCTGAATTGTTTACTAAGAAAAAAAACATATTACAGCCTGTTTTTACCATTCATCACATTTGGACTAACGTTGATGTTTACCAAATTTTCTTGAGAAAGAAATTAGATGCCTGGAAGATTGTAAAAAGCCATTTAGAACAGTTGTTTGCTGATAAAAGTTCTCTGAGATTGCAATAATAAAATGACACAATATTGTGGGTCAACACTGTAAATACATTGTTCAATCGTTAATTTTTAAAAATAGAAACATTTTATTTAACAAACAAGTTTCAACTTTGAACATTGAAATTAATGTTGAAATGAAAACAGTGAATTCCCATGCAAATGAAAATTCATTGTGAGGAGAAAAGAAAATGATTTAATGCAAAAATAAAGGAAGAAATTATGAAGATGATAAAAAAAAGTCCTAAAAATTGTAGATTATATAAAAATAGAAATGCAGAATGAAAAGGAAAGCAAAAGAAAAAGATAAAAAAACCCTCCGATCTAATTATAGAAATGATGATGAAAGGATGAAAATTGTCAAAGAGTAAAGCATGAAATAGGTGAGCAAAGAATAAATGATTGATGAAGTGTAAATGGAGAGAGAGAGAGAGAGAGAGAGAGAGAGAGAGAGAGAGAGAGAGTAATGGTGAAAGTAAACTTGAACTGATTGGCATTCATTAAAATATATTTATTCTTTTCTTATTGTGTTCTTTATGATTTTCTACAGTCAATCACACAATTAAATGACGTGACTATTCAGTTGAGTTCCATTCTATACTTTTCAGTTCATATCAGTTTTATCTAATGTCTTTTTATTGGACAGTAAGTGACAACAATTCTCATCAATACTCTTGCATTCTCTCAAGAATTTCTTATTGTTTTAATAATGCTTCACTCTTGATTATATCTATAAATTCTCAGATTTCCATTTGCAAAGACAATCATTAATTTCATAATCCATATTTTTTCAATTTAGGAGCGAATTTTATAAACTTTTACCGCCAGCATAACGCAAGGATCATTTGTTTTGAGATTTGATCTCTCTGGTGATCGTAAGGTATATACCCAGATGTATGTATTTAAAACAGTTAAAACACCGCCCCTTACCGACAGCTGGCAATGGCCTAGAGGTTAACGGATCGGACAGACGTAAAGTCAGTCGGGTTTCACTCCTGGTCGGAGTTAATTGGTGTGTCTAGCCACACTGAAGAGACTTGAAACTTCGACACACTGTGTCTGTGGATGACTTATATATATATATATATATATATATATATATATATATATATATATATATATATATATATATATATATATATAACATAAGCACCGACTGTGACCAGGTCCTCCTACATAAGGAAAATACAGTAATAATCGCTTGCTACCGTGTCTACACTTGGTAATAATCTTTGGTTTCTTATTTAAGCAGTGATCGGAGAAAGTAATGTTTAATTTTTCCAAACAATCCACAATTCCGGGAACCTGCTTCCCACGCCTTTCTATTGTTACATAAGAAATGCATTTTTGTTTATGTTTAGTATCTTGTTATATATATATATATATATATATATATATATATATATATATATATATATATATATATATATATATATATATATATATATAAAAGAGGGAGGGGAGAGATAAATCGATCCTAGTAAATGCATAAATCTATATGTAGGAATTACTTTTGTAATTATGAAAATGATATATTTGGTCATGGTTTACGACAAGGTGTAATATCACATTTATTATATAGAGCCATCTTGATAAAGAAGACGTCCCTGCTTCTCGCTAGTCTCCCTTCCAGTAAAGACAAGTGAGATAGTCTTCTGAAACAGATTAGGTGCGCGAAGGCTGGGCCTTATGGCTATCTTCATGAATATTCAAGAACTGTAACCGGCGAAATAGGAATACATTTCGTTTCCTGTTATCAGTTAATTGCTGGCTTTTCCTGTTCACTGTTAACACTGATGGCGCAGATTTCTATGATTCTCTACTAATTGATGAATTAAAAGGGATTTTTAGGAAAATAAAAGATACACAAGAAAGTAGAGAAGTTGAGAAAGACACTACTGGATCCTTTTTCGGAAAGAAAGACGAAAGACAATGTTTTCTTGATTATTCTTTATTTCGTTATGTCTGCTGTCCTTATTGATTTCTTCAAATGTTTACGTACACTTGAGATTATTTGGACAAATAACTTTCTGGAATTCTGATGAACAATCCATGTAACCTTCTCGTCCATTCATTTCTTTACTCAATTACTGTTTATATGTTTCTCCCTTGATAAGATCCTACAGTGCAACATTCTTTTAAACTTCATCTCTTATGTTTTCTCTCTTCGTTTCCCTGATTATATGGAGAATAAGTTATCTTATTATTTATTTATTTTTACCTTGTTATCTCCCCTTTATTACTGTTACGTTTCACGTTTTAATATGATATTTATTTTTGTTTAGCTTTAAGTTTTACTATTGTTTTCTCTTTACATATTTCATATTATTGATTTATTTTTCCCATATTTTCTGTATGTTTGCGGTAACTACAACTACTTCTTTATTCCATTTCCTATTAACCCCAAACTTCATTCCTTCATTCTGTTTTTTATATATTTATCTATATTTATGTAGTCTCCCTGTTAACAATATATTTATTTTATTTTCTGTTGTTTTTCTACTGGTCTTTTCTTTGTTATACTTTCTCCTTCTTCCTTTTTAACCCTTTCCTTCTTTTAAATAGCACAAAATTAGAGAAAAAATCCTTTCCTTATATATTGACATTTATTTGTTGGTTATAGTTTTAGTCAACGTTTTCTTTAGATGCAAATATTTTTTTGTTTTTTTTATTTTTACCTTCATTAATTCATGTTCAAAACGCTAATGACCATCAGTATGATTTTTAAAAAATGAAAAACGAATTACTATTTGCAATTTCGATTGGTAATTATTTAAAGTCTCTAGTTTAACATGAAAAAATCTATAACTCCTTCCAATCAATGTATCGATCGAGGTTTATTCCCTTTTATCTGCCCCCTTTTTGCCATATGTATAAAGCAGCCACGTTTATAATCGAACCTATGGTTTTGATCGTACAAAAAACTTATACTACATTCTTTATTTATATTATAACAATATTGCAAGTCTTTAATACTGCATGGGTATGTTCATTTAAGCTCATAAAACTGTTGAGGATAACACATAGAAATTCTGCATGAGATAAATATGAACAATCAAGAATAGATATATTTTCTATATTGAAGTAAATAATTCCAATAATATTCAAAGATTAGATATTTAAATAGATGAACAGAAATAATAATTGATTGATTCATACTGTTCCGAATATCCGTAAAAAAATACAATACCAACAACCTGAATGCTTTTAAAATCTCGCATACACACTACGTTTTGCACCAGATCATCTTTGTTAAGTATTAGAATTTAAGTTTACATATATACACCTATGCACACATAATACATGAGCATTCTAATATATAAGAACCCCTATATATATATATATATATATATATATATATATATATATATATATATGTGTGTGTGTGTGTGTGTGTGCGTGTGTGTGTGTAATCTAACCATACGAAGCACATTTACAAATTGCCTATAGACTATCAACCAATTCAAACAGCGCGGAAATTTCTAATGGAGGCATAAAAACAACATGAAAATGCCCTAACAAAAAAACAACGGTTTCAATAGCCGGTTGACTTATTTTAATAGCTAAAAGGCAACAGATACTGAAATGTTATATGGTTTAACGCCCAATTAAATATCAATGTAAAAAAGAAACAAATGTTGCGGGGATGTTCCTTTGGTTAATTCATAAACATTTCGCCATATACATACATGTGTATGTTTATGTATATATGTATGCTACATAAATCATTCAATAAAATAATTTGAATGTGAATTACTTCATGAATAATAGTATGGGGAAATGGTTCTACAAGCAAAAGTCAAATTTTTAATGAGTATAATAACAATTAGTTCATACCATGCAACTGTAGGGACTCCGAAAGTTGCTCTTTGTACGGGAACAACTTTACAAGAAATTTAATATTAAAGCACTAGTGATTGATGATGAATATGAAAACGGTGGCAAAAAGATCTACATCATGGCGTCCGGGTATTCAGGGAATACCCGGATGTCAATAAATTGTTAAATCGAAACACAGTTCGTAGAGAAACTGAATAAATTCCTGCTCCATTTACCTCCCGATTGACGTTATGATTTTTTAAGACAAACGTGGAATTAAAGTTTTAAAAAATGAAGGGGAAAAAAAGAGTGAAGTGGGGGAGGATTTATCATTATTTTTGTTTTTTCTTTTCTTTCTCTACTCATTACATTTTTATACTCAATACCACTATGATACAAATCAATAAAAATGGAAAATGATCCAACACAATCCTGATAACCATCTGATACTTGTGCAGCCCACTGTCCGTGAAACTCTGAGGCATAGACTATTAAACATTGTGAATATTTTAATAATTAGCATTTTAAATCTGCTATATTATGATGCTCTACAAAGACACGAAAGTAATGGTTCATTCATCTGATGTGACAGTTTTTTGACAAGGAGATACATTAGCACCATTTATATCTATAATTTGCATACAATACATACTATATACATCATTAGATCTAACGAAAGAAAAGCTCAAGAAGCAGACGATATATCGTAGAAACTATTACAATGTGGAATACGCAGATAATCTAGTGATTCTAGCAAATACACCTGCGCGAGCCGAATTCCTGTTGCATAGCCTATTGAAGACAAGAAGAGACAAAGGTCTCTATGAGAACTGATAAAATGGAGTTCATGTGCTTTAAACAAAATGAATACATTAGTAGTAATCTCTTATCTACAGAAAGCGATGTCTATACTCGGTTAGGAAAGGAATGTGCTGCAATATACAGATTATCTATCATATGGAAATTTGATCTCTGTGATAAATGGCGTTTTTCCCAGATGTAGCTGTGTCAATTTTACTGTATGGCTGCACCACTTGACTCTAACGAAATGCTTTGAGAAAAAGCTACATAATAACTACATAAGGATGCTGCGTGCTGTCTTCAACACAACTTGGAAGCAGCTCCACACACAATAGCAGCTGTACAGCCATTTGCCTTCTATTTCAAAAACCATCCAAATAAGAGGAACAAGTCATGTTGGAGAATCAAGGACGAACTCGTAAGTGACGTTCTCCTGTAGACACCTGTACATAAACACACTGAAAGTTATTGATGATTTTTTTCATAGCAAGATCAATATCCCGATAAATAGATTACAAAAAGTCACCACTTTCGCGACCCCCCATAAATTTTGAGAGCTAAAAATCTACATAACTCCGCCAATTTTTGGAATTGAAAGCTCAAATTTTGGGGAATGCCTAACTTTATCATAATCCACACCTCTACAAAAATTGACAATTTTACTTTTTTCTGGATGATTTGACATGGAATTGCTCATATATATATATATATATATATATATATATATATATATATATATATATATATTAAAACGCGTGTCTATGTGTGTATTAAATCAAAAGAACATATTGTGGATATGGCAGTCCTATATTGTGACATCAAACCGACAAAGTCTGGTGGTATCGTGAGATACTGCTGGGGCGTTCTGGGTTAGTGGTAATGATGCTTCGGCCCCGAAACCATGCCTGAACCCAGAGTCATCATCTGATGAAAGCTTTGTTGGTTGCAATGCTACTGTGTAAATAGCAGTCATTGTATGAAGATTATCATGAATTCAAAGAAATTTACTATTCAACAGAGAGGTAATCAAATGTTTTTATTTCTTTTTAAAATCAAGCAAATTCAGAGACAATGTACAGAAAAAATAATGTTCTATTCATATTCATATTTCCAATTGTCATTTTGCATCGGTTCTTTTAAGAAAGTTTGCAAATATTTCGCCTAAAATTCGATTGTTTTTGCCAATTTCGAATGATTATTCAGATAAGAAAACCTGCATAAATTTATCTAAATAAATGATTCATTTAAAGACTGAACTGAAATACACATGTACTCAACAGTGTGCGTTCCTTTACTACAAGAATGAAATATATATATATATATATATATATATATATATATATGATATCATATTAAGCTGCGATACATCTTCAGTAATGATCCTAGGATTATCAAGGGTCTTTTATCTTTAAAAATCAGACCTCGTCGTTCAGTAAACTCAGCTATCTTTGCTCATTTATCATCAAGGATTGATGCTTTCCATCTAATCCAAGTACTTTTCGGCAGATGTTTTATGCCCAATTTCAGCTCTTATTACACCCAGTTAAGTTTATATATGTCGAGAGCCCTTCAATCACCAAATAACCCACTTAAATTGGTTCTAGACTGTTCCACCACCTCATAGGATTTGAGCTTTCCTCTAGATGCATCTCCCATTGCAGTGTTAATTGCATCATCTTGGTTGTTTCTATAATTTTATCAGTTTAAATATTCTCTCTCAGTTTCTAATCTGAGGCTGATGGAGGTAGGAAAGTTATTTTCCCTTTTAGGGAATATGTTATATAACTGACTTCGACAAAGTGGACGGTATCCTTTCTGGGTTGGTATTTGCTGGATAACTTATGCGACACTTGTAAGGTGTCACAAACAGCCTGGACGGAAAAAGGGGTCTACACGTAGAAATCTGACAATGTCCCACCACCCTGCTGACCCATACCCACTTAAATCTTACACACACATCTTCCCTCGATTTGGATCAGCTAATCTGACAGGTTAATAACTAAAACCTGATTGCTGTACGGACTTTGCCTTAAGCATGACTGTCACATGTAACTCTGAATTACGGGTAAGTTACGCTAGATGACAGGTTCCTGCTAGATGACAGAAGATAAGCAGCGATTAGCCTGTTCAATACTTAAATGGGTGACCACGTAAATAACAACAGGCCTGTGTGTTATATCTAAGCAAATCTTAAAAAGTGTAATAGGAACGTTCATAAAAGTATTTTCTTTGTAAACAAAAAGTTAAATCATTCTACCCCTCCTCCACAGTATATATACGTATGGGATTAGTTTAAACACTCATAGAGTGATTGGAATATTTTCGTGTCTGTAGTGTGAATTATTTTCAGAATAAATGTGATATTATGGTGTACCATATTGAACAAAGCTTAGGAAATAACATGATTATTTTTATCTTTATTTCTAAGACGTAATTTAGCAGTTACCAAATTTTAACTACTAAATAACGTATGTAACCTGACAATGTTTCAATTTATTCCTGGTATTAGTAAAGAGAGGAAACTTGCTAATATATACATATATTCTTTTATGATATAATTCAAATTTTTTTACGGTTTTGCTTTCCAATTTTAAAACAAGATGGCCGTTATAAAGTTGCTTTTTTATCTTTTCATGTTTTTTTGTCCATTTCCTTCAATACATTTGTCCGGGGTTTTCTGCAATTTTTTTTTTTCGAAAGACGTTTTTAGTTGGAACATTTTCTCATGTAGGCATTTTGAAATAAATTCGTTCCCTTTATTCAGCAACTTTCATATATTTCATATGCACACATGCTCATATATAAAGATATTCACCAACCCACGTGCACACAAGTGGTTGCTGCATGTGTGACATTTTATTTTATTTTTGTAAGTTTAAAATTTGAACATTATGTGAAGGACTAAAAGTATTTATGCAGTTCAAAAAGGAATTCCCTAAATGTATGATTTCTTTACCAAAAATAAAATCTCAACATATACAGGTAAATCAACTTGAATTTTGGCAATTAAAAAAAAGGATTGTAATTACAATCACCACCAATGTTATCAGGGAAGATATGCTATCTTCCCTGATAATTTTTATCGCTATCCATAATTATTATTGGATTTTGAAATGTTCTTTTGGTTGTCATCCTACTTTCAAGAGTAAAGTTTTAAACATTATATTAGACATTCAGTGAAGTAAAACATTTTTAATTATATAAACACATTTATCTTCAATAGAACATACTAATTAACAGTATTTCTTTTGCTCAACAAATAATATATTTCATTGTTCTGAAAGTCATTCATAATTTACCAAAACCCATTTTTTGTTTCTATTATCTATCTATCTAATATATATATATATATATATATATATATATATATATATATATATATATATATATATAATGTTGTGGGGGATAGTATTACAAAATTTAATACTTTGTTTTTCTATTTTCTACATATTGTCGGACTAATTTCCATATTTTGCTTATATATATATATATATATATATATATATATATAGTAAAGCAGATATAGATAGTAATATAATTTTTTTACAAAATGAATAATAACCTATCCATACGTAAAGCCCTCCTTTAGGTTTTTATGTTATTCAGAACGCGTTTCTTTTGATCCCTTCTTCAGAATTCCTTTCAGAAAAAAATAAGTTTCTTTTATCTTTAATTATATATCAAATATTGATTGAAGAGAAAATCTACCGAAAAGTCGTATTGACAATATGAAAAATACGATGAAAGCTTCAATTGGTTCAACATTTTCTGGTAGGGCTAAAAGTCGGTTGTTGTTGGGGTTTTTTTGTTTTTTTTTTTTTGGTGGGGGGGTGAGTAATTCTTTTTATCTTTATTAAAATACAAGTTGATATATTAATATCATTAGATATATCTATTTATTCTAATGTTTTTTAAATGTATCTATTTTTATTTTTTGCAGATTAAATTGATATGGTAAGTACTACTTTTATATTCTATTTCATTCGATCACATCTTAGGACTTCCATATACGCATGAAGACACGTCTTGAAGGCAGAAAATAAGTTCGGTTTCTATAGCAATTTCCATGTTTGATTTCTAAAAGAATGTAATATGCCTTCTGAAAACTCACAAAATATTTTCATTCATTCAGCTAATTTCTTTAAGCTTTTAAAAAAGGACAGACTTTATCAAAAACTCTATTTTATTCTTCAAATTCACTATTTTTTGTGGTCAGTTTCATTTTGGGGATATATTTTAGTTTTGTACAAATTATTCTCATTTAGATTTGTTTTTTTGTTTTTGTTTTAGAAAAAGCTACAAAGTTTGATGTGAAATTAAGAATAAACAAACTACAAGCAAATATATACGCGCGTACGTACGTGCGTGTGTGTGTAACATGGAAAGATACGAAAACAAATGTGCTATGCCAAAATACACATGAGCAAAAATAAAGGAAAACTGAGTGTTTCCGCGCGTATCTGCCTTGCAAATTATATTACATTACATTTAATTCATTCACTCCTAAAGAAAACTGTTTTTTCCAACATACTGAGTACAGAATTAATGCTTTTTTTGAAACTCTCGTAGTACAGACTTTAACGGTGGAGATTATATAAATACATTTACCTAATCTACGTCTGTGGAAGTGGCTGCTTATTAGTATAGCCGTAGTTCACTCAGTACTAATACAATAAATTTGCAGTATGATTATTTTTTACGAATTAGAGATTTGATTTTAAAACGCAAGGCATCAGTACAGTAACGAATGACTATGACTGCTAACAGAGTATATACAACATCCTGATTCAACAAGCAGTTACCGACTATTGCTTTAATAGCAAATATTTTATATAGAATTTAACTTTATTAAAATGCTGAGTTTTATTGTTTTTTATGTTATTTGTGAATTTTTTTTAATTTGGAACTAGACGACTCGTGAATCTTGGAATCCCGTTATAACAGCGTTTCATGATAATGATAGGGAAGGGTGAAGGATTCTAATTGACATTTTATAGTTATTTTTAAAATTTGGATAATCAAACAAAAATAACGTTCAGAGCAAATTCAAACCCACAAAATTGACAATCAATTACAAATTGAACTGGACATTTATTTATTTCATAAATTTCTTACGTTGGGGTGTACCATTTTCGCTGGTTATAGTTATTATAGTTTAGGATCCTCCTTCTAATCTGGATTTCAAGGGAGACCAATGTTTTGTAATCAATTCAATTAATTCCACAACTGGATGAATATATTCATATTCATACACTCAAAGAGTGCTCAGGATCATTACGAGTTCCGGTTATTCAAACATCATACTCGTTCACCTAAGCGACCCTGCCGTCAGTAGTGACGAAATATAAAGAAGATAAAAGGATGTCCGCCTTTTTCATTTTTGACTCCAACATGCCGAAAGGCGCGCGATCACAAGCAACACCGTTTGGTTTAAGGTAAGAATTCTTTTACATTATTCACACCCCTCCGTTTTTTTCCTCTGCCCACTTCTTCATTAAAACAGCTTCAGAAACATCTCGTCGCTCATAGTTCGTAGTAGTGCTCCATGGATCTGATTTTTTTATCCATAAAAAAAGGATCCATATAACTCAACTATGACAGTTCGTAGTTGGGTTCTATGGATCTGATCTTTTAATCGATAAGCATCTTGAAGCTGTCCCAGTCGAATCTGAAATCGCCTTCACTTTTTTCTCCTTTTATTCCAAGTCGACTTAAAGTTCTACACAAGGATCTTCCTACTACCATGACAGCCGACTTCAATGGGATAACATGCTGTTCACCATTTGTTCGTTTTGCATTTTTCTAGTATATTAAATACCTGATTGTGTCTCAATCGGAACCTCTCATCACCACGGGCCCTAGGCCAGGCACTCAGAATGTGTTTCAGCGAGAGTTCATGGCAAAAAAAATGACTTGATGGTATTTCACTCTTTCTCTATGTAAACAAGTTGAAACGACTCCGTAGCACATCACATACGGATTACACAAGGAAATTTATCCGACTGGTGTCCGAGTGTCAGAACTCCGACCAGCTTATTTTTACCTTTAAAAAATTATCCCACCGGGTCCATTCACTTTTCTGGTTTAATATAATATATGATTACTTATTATTTTGTTACAGTGTGTAATATTCCATAGGTGGGACTGGCCACAAACTATTATACATTATGTATTTAGGCACGAGTCAGATTCCGATTAAAATAAGAATCGTATTTTTACCAAGATATTCATGAGTTTCTATAACTGTGTTCTGAAACTGAGTCGTGATTAAATTTGAATTTACATTCAAACTAACGCACCTGATTTGTTTTTCCTTTTATTGTTAATTTTTTTTTCATTGCCTTCTGTTACTTAAAGTTGTCGAATCGACGAAAATCTCGTAGAGATAACGTTCATGATTTGTGCCATGTATTAATTTCTCTAGCCGAACAAAACAATTTCGAAAATTAATCAGTTGCCTTTTCCATATATGAATGTAAGTCAGTAAGTTCATAGCCTATTCATGAAAATTGATTTAATTCACACATAGATTTCTCTTTTCACATAATCCCCTTTTCTCGTGAATGCACTTAACCCTATGCGTCTTCATTAATCAAAAAGATCATAGCGTTAAAACTAATATAAAAATTCACTTAAGAACTGAGCCAGGCTACGGCCTTATTGAAACAATCACACCTGTTTCAAGCTTATATTTACTTTTATATCAAATGAAATTCGTTGATCATCGGAAGATATTTGAAAAAAGACTAAATTATTTGTAGTAGAAAAGATTTGACGATAGCTGTTCAAAATTGATCAGAATAGATTATGATAGCTCTTGGTTTTAAATCAGTTCTTGGGGAAATTATTCGGACTTGAATAAAATAATAAACTGGGATTGAATATTGATGATTGAATAATATATTGAAATCTCTACGTGTATGATAAATTAGTATTTTAAAAAAAACTGGGATTCTTAAAAAGGTGTTCTTGCATTGTATCAAATTTCCACATGTAAATTATATGAATAATATCTAGGTTGATGACCGTGGAAAGTGGTTTTAAGTGGGTGGTGTCTGGTATAGTGAGTGATTTTATTGCTGTTTATGCTATTCTCTAACCCATAATGAGATGTAATATGTAAATTAATAACAATGGAAGGTTGTTTTAAAACGAGCAGATATTTAATAATGTACTCTCAAATAATAGTGAAATAACAAATATATATATATATAATGTGTGTGTGTGTATTTTATATTAGCACGAATCATCAACTTTACATATTCTTGCACACATACGTGTACATGCACTAAGCTGGACACGCACATTTATTTGTATTATTTAATCGCGTGATCATAGATATTTGGATATCTGATTCCGATAGAGAATTGTTTTAATCCAATCAAAAAATGATATAGTTAAATAACTTAAAATAATCAGAATTAAATAAAATATTTGTTTAACTTTTTAATATCTCAGATGATTAGTGCCAGCCTACAAGTAAGAAGGCCATTTTGGAATTTGAAATCATTGGTATATTTTAGAATATTTCTTTGACACGACACAATTGTCATTATATTTCCAATGCAGCTTTACATCTATGACATATTTTTATCGCTTTTTCAGTAGTTAAATAAATGAAGTTAAATGTTTTAGTATGTCATGTGAATCAATATATTACTGCCTAACCTTGTGGGATACTCAAAATTATGTTATGAAATCTACTAAAATACGCTTCATAGAGTCCTTGTTTTCAATTCTTATCTCTTTCTTTCTATGTTTTCTAATATAGAAAGCTTTTCCATGGAGATACATAAAAGATTCCTTGTCTAATATTTTGAAAACTAAACCGGATGATAATTCACTCAATCCTGATTGTTTTTCATAAATGGCTCTAAGGATTTAACTTGCCAACCAATAATTAATGTCCTTTCCCCAGTCGGATTATCTGCTCTTTTCTGATAGTGACTTTCATAATATGAACTGTAATTGCCAATCGTATTGTTATCTCTTGCTTACAAAATGGTTGAAAAAAAAGTGATGCAGACCTAAAAGATCAGAGGAACATCAGTCGTTATGTCCTTATCGGGACAAGAAAAAACGAAATGAGTTGGTGGATGTCTCAGTTGAGACTAATGTCAAAATGGATGATATCTTCAGAATTCAGTGAATCACTTGTATTTGAACAAAATGATAGTTACTGAAACCGATGCAATATCAATACAAACAAAATTAAGGCTAATTTAATGTAAATCTATTTGTGTTGCTGGAAGATAACAGGAAGTTCATTCAATATATCGAAATATTACCCTTAATGATTGTGGAGGAAAATTGAAAGGAGTTTGCAAGGTAAGAAAACCAAATAAATGTAAAAGTTCTTTTTCAGGACATTCATAGACGAAGAAGAGGAAAAAAGAAGGGAAACGTCATAACATTCGTTAAAATTAGTAACATTCATGGTCTCCTATGGAGGAGGGGGATAAGAAGTAAAAAAAAAAAGTTAAAAATTTGTACAAACATTTTATCGTCTGAAACCTTTTTTCGAAATTAGTTCAGAAACTGATAAGTTATTTTTTATTTTCAAACCTTTAGAAAATCCGAAGATATTTTCGTTGAAAAAATGTTTAATTGTTATAATACAATGTGCCGTAAGAATTTAATGTAATTTTTAGGCCAAAAAGCAGAGATTTTTTAATTATCCACAAAATCAATTAATGAATGTTGAATTAAAATTTCAGGACTTATTCTTTAATAAAGAAATTTATTTTTGCAAACAATATTTTTATGACAACTTCCTGAAAATATACATTTTTAATGTGACATTTTGTAAATTCTAAAAATAAAATAACTAGAACAAGAATTTATTATCAAATAAAGATAACTGTTTGAAAATTGGATTCAGTGTTTTTGTTTTTTGGGGGTTTTCTTTGGGGTTTTTTTTTTGGGGGGGGGGTTACTTTTAAGAAATATATATTTTTACAAATTGAATTCTACAGCATAAGTTGCATTTAAAAAAAATATTTTGTAAAGTTTTACTCGCATATTTAAATCAGATACACTATGAAGACACATTTTGATTATAAAAAAAGGATTTTGAAGATTTTTAATTTTTTATGAAAATCCATGAATTGTTTTAAATATTTTAAAATCCTTTTTTATTATTATTATTATCGATTACAATTGAAAAATTTTGAAATTTTGTAATTATGTTGAACTGGGAGCTTGAAAAAGGTAAATTCTAACTAGAACCTTTCAGTAGAAGAGTATTGAATTTTTTTTTCTTTAATCATACACATGTTCTGCATTTAAGATCTATGGAAGACGCGCTTGCATAGTTTGATTAAATGTATCTCTTCCATTCAGAAAACAAGTTTGTCCGTTTAACAGCCTCCACCACGAATATCATCCTGAACTAAGCCAAGTTTTATCAAGATTAGCCTAATTATCAAAGAAATACACAAAACGAATTATATAAAGATACTTGTGATTTGGGTGCGATGTGGTGTTTTTACAAACGTCTGGGAGGTGAAAGTAATGTAAAAATATCAATTTATTCCAAATATTTTATAGTGTTCTTTTATAATAGAAAAATTGTTGATTCTGAAAATACTAAAGGCTTTAGTTTCTTTTTTTTTTTCCTTTTTTGAGTAATTGATGCTTTTAGTATATTTATTGACATACGAACAAATAAAAATGTTTATTTCGCAATTTAAATAAATTAAATAACGGTTCGTCGTGTTGTTTTAATAGGAAACATGAATAATGAAAAATAATCTAACAATGACACGTGTTGAGACGAAAACGGACCCCCTTAAAAATCTAATGAAGTGTATTTTCACAAACAAGGAATATTTTGTAACAATCTTGTTAATTAAAAATTTTATTTCAACCAAATTTCAAATCTACTTAAGTTAACTTTAGGAAGAACTTTTAAAACTAAAAGTTCATTTTCTTATTGACAAACACACAAAATTATTTTTGACGTTTTTAGTTCGTAAAAGTATTTTCTACGTTTTCTTCTTATAATTAACTTTTTTTATTATCTGTAAATTAAAAGCAGAAATAAAACATCAATTTAGATATTAAATTATGTAATACGTTTAAAAAGTGGTTTGAAAACATCCTAAAAGTTCGTTTATGTCTGATATCACATAAGGCACTCAAATCTACTACTAAGTGTTTGGCATGACATAACGCCAGACGGGTTGATATGTCGTTAAAATCAATAAACCCAACCAAACCATCAATTCTATTATTCTTTCAAATGTCAAAAAATCAACGACACGATTTTACGCCAAAATAGCCATCTTGACTAAATCCTTAAAGTTGAATCTAACGAAAATAATATTGTAATTTTGAACACGTCGGTATCTTAAAAAAAACAATTGAAAAATATTTGTTTGTGCCCAATTATAATTATGAATAATGATATTTGAATTTCTCCATTTGGTATTTATTTTTGTTCTTCAACCACTTTATACATGGCTGTTTTTTTAATTTTGTTTTGTTTTTCCTGTTATTTTGTGTAGGGTATTTCTTCTTTGTTTCCTGTTAGACTAAGGTTTTTTATGGTTATACTTAGTGAGTGGCCTACATCCTAATTGTACCGGCTTGCAGCGTGAGTCATGTATAAAGCGGTTGAAGAACAAAAGCCTTCCCGTATTTCTAAATTCTAATATAAAATTGATTCTTCAATATTATCATCTTATGGTACTAGCAACTTCTACATTTATTGGTAGCGTTTGAGAAGATAATCATGTCCGGTCAAAGTTGTGGCTTTGTAATTTTTTGGGGAAAGTTTGTTTCCCAATGTCCACATTAAATTTCCAGTCCTTGTCGGTTCAAAGCCAGTTTACTCTCATGCTTGATTTCAAGTGATGTTTTTTTTCTCCGGCTTTAAGAATTTTTATGTTTATCAGGATGACATTTGTTTCTTTGTATTGGTTGCGTTACCACGTTAACCGCTAACACCCTTAACACCTGGTTTACCAACGGTAAAATCCATCACTCGATGCTTTATTAGAACTACTAAAAAAGTGTTGCAGTGACCTCTTTCCTCGACAGAGCTGACAAGATGGATATTCTATCTTGCCTCATCTATGTAGGTTTATTGGGCTCGACAAAGTAACGTAAAAATCTTGGACTGAATAGTTGTTGTCACTAAAGTCTGATCTCCTTGTAGCCGACTATGATATACCCCCCCTCTGTTGGATGTTTTATCAACTTATCCAAACTTCTTGCTCGTTTGGGATAATCATTTTGTTGATCTGTGCCTCTTCTACTTCTGCTTTTACTTCTTCCCGAAGGAGATACTGTCGTTCTTTACCTTTGGTTTTGTAGATCTGGGAACATGAGTAGTACCAGGGGGGGGGTGTTAAGTACTGGACATGTATGCCGAAAAGGGAGTCTGCTTAAAAATTGATATTGTAAAAATTATCTAAAGGAGGTGGCTTCATTCCTGAAATGAGGCAACCAAGCGAATACATGGTAGTATTAGTATTTTTTTGTTATTTAATTATTGTAGTTCTTTTTGACAATAACAAAATAAATAAAACTATTATAATCAATTATTATTCTGATGAATCCATTGCAATCTATTAGATTTCCCCATGCCATAGTTGAATGAGATGTATATCTTTATTAAATTATAAAATGATTTGATTAGTAAAGTTAAAATTAATAGAAACAGTTACATCATGATATGCATTAAAAAAGTAAATACTTTATTATAAATTCTCTTAATTTATCATCTAGATATAAAATCAATTATTCATTTCATATCTGAACTACCCTTTACGGCATTAATGTCTTGTACTTAATCTTTTCCCCCTCCCCACCCCTGGTAGTAGCCAATATTCGTTTTATAGCGACTGTGCCATCTAGGGGCTTTTGTCTAGTTAAAATTAGTAATGGGTACTTCCAGTGGCTTTGGGGAGGATGACTGAAGACACCTGCCTATTTTTTATTTTTTTTTTTTTTTTTGGGGGGGGGGGTATTTTATTTTATATGTTTTGCGTGAAATGGTAACATGTATCTGCATAAGTAACATGTCACATTTTACCCGATGATTTAATGGTCTTGTTGTGATGCAAATATTATTCTGTTTCTTTTTTTGTTTTATTTTTCAATCTATCAATATGTTTGATCTTACTTATAGACCTACCTTAGATCTATATTGATTGCCGACTATTACATATAAATACCGGCATTTCCAAACCAAGTTCGCAACACCGACAATCTGTTGTAAATCTACTACTACTGAATCCAAATACAAAAGGCAAGGAGTTTTTCTATCTATGTCAATTGCCGTTGTTTTATTTGAGAGTATTTTTTGTTCTCCTCTCCCGTAGCGTTATTCTCCAAGAAATTCTCTTTTACAACAGATTACCTCTTACCTACAACCTTCTTTTTTATTAATTAGCCTTTGTGTTTCCTTGTGTTTCAATGACTTTACTCCACCAGATGGAATCAATGAAACAAACATCGGAAAGATCAAAGAGTAATGAGTATGATGATTGATCTCATGCTGCAGAATCTTTGTGTGCTTAGCCCCTCCCTCCCTCTGGAAATAGATTCACCTCAGCTCCACAAATGCGATATTATCCGGTAGTTACAAAAACTATTACGTTTTGATTAGGGTATAATCAGGGGCAACCCACAATAAGAAGTGAGACCACCTGATAGGTTTTCTCACAAAACCGGAGTAAATAAAACCTATTTTTATCCATTGAATTTAAGGAGAGTTTGGATTCTTGTGTAATTGTGCACTTTTATTCTCGTCTTGTTATAGTTGTTTGGGAGTGTCTCATTAAGACTATAACATTTTGTCAGTACTGATAAATTGGTCAGGTTAGCCACATATTTTGACCTTTTTGCTCTCCTCCCCGATCTCCAAAACGTCATCAACGATCGACCATTGAACTATAGAATCGCATCAGATCCAGGTTTAGAGATCAGTTTGCGTATTCGATTGTGAACCCCAGATTAATATTGACGTTGAACAAGACGAGTATCTACCAAGTTAAACCTTGTTCCAGAAGACATTTAGACTACTCCTTGATTACCAGAGACGAATCGCAGAAGAGGTTCATAAAGATCTGGTATCAGAATTATTTCTTGAGTCTAAGAGAACATTCCCAAAACCAACCTAGGCAAACTGCCTCTGAGATTTGTCTGAATGAAATTGTGATGAGGTTACCGTCAGTTCTCCAGTTCTTTTCTCGTTATTCTAGCCATTCTGGTTTGGTGGATTTAATCCTTCCATTCTCATTTCCAAACTTTTTGAAATTGTTCTGTGATCGGAATCACAGTGAAGCTCATGTTCCAAAGATTTTTCAGCTCTCTGGCAATATCTAGGTATTTATCCAGCTTTTCGTTTTTCTTTACTTTCACTCTATCATCTGCTGAAACGTTGAATTCAACGAGCTGAAACGTTCCTTTCTTCTGGCCGGGATTAGGTGATCTGTTTTAGCTGTTTACGTTCTTTTCAAATACGATCATTTTCAGATGAAAATCCAAAACCTACTAACAAAGAACTCTGTTCTCTGCCGGCTCGAAGAAATCCGAGAGTTTATAACTTCCGATTCTGTGCACTAAATTTATAAATCAAATGTAATATTGTCGATTTGTTCGAAAATGTGGCTGATGCAAATGCTTAAGTCCGTATTTCACACGTTTGTAAGATTTATATGCGAAATCTTTCCGTCTTTATATATAGCCAAGCAAGCCAAATGAATGGATACTTGATATTAGCCTATTGCATTTGTACAAGCATTCCAACTGATAAATACTGACAACTCTGCCTTAGACCTTCACTAATATAAGAGCATATAATTTACGAATGTGTAAATTCTACTCTCTTATCCTCATGGTTGCGTGCTTTTTTAAGTATCCTTAAAAATATAAAATAAACATTCCATCTTCAGCATATCATCAGCCACGTGTGTCATCTTATTGGGGTCCTGTCACGTTTCTTCGGCCAACCTTCAAGATTATTGGATTTTAACGCCCCGACATTTCGAGACAGAGGTTAAAATAACTCAACATGGCATAACCACTCCAAGATTTACTCCATAACTGATTTTACTCGGAAAACCAAGATTCCTTTATGGCGTTTTCAAACAAAGAAACTCCAACTTGCAGTTGGCGGTGGCGAGACCTCTTACCAATTCTCGTGATCACCGATATAAAGCAATGATTGAGTTTTCATTTCATCTTTTAGCACTCCTCCTGTTTCATTTATTTGAAATTCATTTTTCCCTATTGTGTGAAGAATAGCATCCAAATCACAAACATGCATCGGTGTTACCGCGTATCATATCACACTTTTTCAATTTGGTTTAACCCATTTGATAAGTTAAAATTAAGTTAATTTTCAGGATTTAATTTAACTAATCTCCCTAATTAGCCTTTCTAATTATTTTGCTAATCTTCCGACACAGTTATAGAACAACATTCGTATATTAGGAGCATCTTCCTTATTTCTATAATTTGTATTTACCTGAAAAACATTAATCCTGTTTAATAGGACTTTAATATATAATAAATAATTCAGATACATCCATTTTTAAAGTAGTCTTTTCTTGTAGATGTATATTTATGCTTTGGCGTGGATAGGAACAAAAATGTCTGCTTAGTAGATTCTACTAGTTTAATGTTAACGGATATATATATATATATATATATATATATATATATAAACTTGGATTTTGTTGTATTGTCTCTTATTTGACTCTAGCTTTTTAGTTTCGTCTTTGTATGATACTATTATTATTTAATGATCTACCCAGTTCTGTGCAGATATATAAATGAGAATGAAATATTATCTTAAATGCATTCAATTTTCTATACATGCATTTAAGCTTGAAGTAATCAGTCTAGCTTTCCATTTACATACATCCCATATATATATATATATATATATATATATATAACCATTGTTCTGTCACTCTCACTTTACTACATTTGTTTTATATATTTCATACATGAACTTTTCTCTTTCATTATTACTTACGTTTTCGTTTTAGACCATTTTCTGTTAGTCTTCTACTTCCCATTCTCACGTTGCATTCATTGATACAGGGCAAAATTAGAAATTAACCGACTTATGTATTCGAATGTACTCGGACCTGAAATCCATTTTCCGCCTATTTTGTTCTTAAAAGGAAAGCGAATAGAATAATAGAGAAAGGCTTCAGATCCAAAAATATCACAAGATTTTGCAAAGGTTACCATTCAGACATTTCTTTGACTTTTTGCATCGTATATTTTACGCTTTAAGTATATCTATTTCTTTTTTTTTAATCAATCAATTCATATGAATGTTCTTTTAGCCGGGCTTTGAAATATGATCGTTCCACCAATCAAAGTGTGTCAATCAATTTCAGTCTTAGGTTACTGCGTCCTTCGATTAACTAATCGATAGATTCGAAATATATTTCTCTGTGAAAGAGGTCACGAGGATTATGTTGATGATAATAACGTAGATAGTGTGTTAATGATGATAATGTTTTAGGCTGATGCTGCTCATAATTACTATAATTATGATTTCTGATTATCCCGAATTTTAGAGACTCAAGTTTTGAATGAATTTCGTAAGTTTATTAGCTAATGAGATTCTCCAACAATGACGCAATACTATGCAACTCCGCTATGTATTATCTCTTGCGACTAGTTTGGTATTTAGCACATTAGACATTCAGAATACTCAGCTTAAAACAATTGATTCTCATCCTAAGTTTTGGAGATTCCAATTTGTTTAAAAGTTTAAACACTAAAGTATTAAAAGCTATCAGTTACAATAATTGATCAACTAGATATTAAAAAATGTTATTCTATACTAACTATAAAACGTGCCTACAAAAGATACGGACATTAAAAATATAGTTGATATTGTTTATCTACTACTTAGCAAAATAATTGCTTGGGTTAGGATGTAACCATGTAGATTTAATTGCTTCAAAGTCAATCAGGCATTTTTATAAGGTACAAGTACATAGTATCATTTCTTTCCAAAGTTATATATATAAATATATGGCCCCTAGCTATGCAATAATTTTATGCATATGCTTGAAAAAAGTTTACTAGGAAAATACCCCCTAACACCCTCTCACTACTGCAGATACGTTGACGTTATATTTCTAATATGGTCTCACAGTCTAAACGCCCTACTGGACGTTTACCAACATTGCAACAACCACCACCAAACATGAAAAAGTAGAGAGGAATAAAACGAAAAGGCCAATGTGCAGACATAGTCTTGCAAATTTAATCTAATAAATGATAAATAATGAATTGTAAAACTAAAAATGTGTTTAATTTTTTAAACATTCTAAAAACATTTTACTTGTTTTTTCAGAATAGAAATACTCTGTTTTTTTAATAAATATGAATTCAAAAAAAGTATAAGTTTAATATTATTTTCATAAAACAAATTCATAAATGATTTGAAATTTTTTCTTTGTATTTGCAGGGCATCATTTAACATTGCATAAAATTGTTAATTTATTTTCTATATATTTTCGTATGAAAACTTAAAATCGTTTTTTAAAATGTCAAATTCTTTTGCCCCTCGCACGCACGAAAATTTGGAAGCTTCACTCTACAATTTCCTCTCGTACACCTACTTTCGTACATATTTATGATATTTTACTCGTCGACAGGAAAACAAAAGGAACTGAATAAAAAAAATTATTTGTTTTATTAAATTAAACATGTCCAATGCCTCAGTAAAATCCCCCCGCATATATGTATGTATGTATGTATGTATATATGTATGTATGCATATATATATATATATATATATATATATATATACATACACACACACGTTTTCAGATATATGGAAATTGATATATATTTGTGTAATTATATTTTTGTATATGTGCACGTATTCAGTAACAATAATGTGATATTTGGGGAAAAACAAACGAGAAGAAAGTTAATAGAAAGATGAACGAATGTAGAGAACAGATGACAATCTAAAAAATAAAAAGTTTAAATTGTTGGAAATCTTTTTTTAAATTGCAGTATATTTCACAGTGTTATTAATTCTGACTTGTCAAACACAGAACGTTTCTTTAATCTTGCAAACCTCAGGAAGCCAGGATAAACTAAAATAAATACACAACAGGGAAATAAATACAAAAATATTTTTGACGTTCGTTCATCGGTATCGATGATGGCCATGACTTGCACAGCAGATTCGAGTATAATCTGTCTTATTCTTTTTGTCCCAGTTCATCCAAATCTAGTGACAAGATAGTCAAGAGGGCTAAAGATAATCAGGTATACGGGAATTACCGGTAGATTTACAGCGTTTATATAATACATTAATGTTCCATAACATGTTCAGCTCTCTGGTAAGGTCCAGGTATTCATTTAGTTTTTTTTTTTCTTTTGTCTATTATTTACTTCAACTCTAGAATTTGCTGGAACGCTGAAGTCTTTATTCATGATAAACATTGTATATTTCTATATTCCATTCCTATAATTCAGTTTTTATTTGGCTTTCCATGCTATGGATATATTTTTCTCTTGTTTGAATATTTTAAATTTGTATTGGTCTATCTGCAATAGATCATACGTTCAGTCATATGGTTCTGTGACATGCAACATTTCACTTGGATTAGACGGGCGGTCGTAGAGGCCCCTATCAATCGGTTGATTATGTCAAGCCCTAGTACATATAGGATTGTCACGGCCGTATTCTTCAAATTGCTCATTTTTATCGTATGGGTGCTCGAAAGCAAAATGAATGGCTGAGAATCGAACTCCAGTTTACTAATTCAAACTAAGCTGTTTCCATCAATTTGTTTATGCACATGAAATTAGTGAAACATATTTCTACCAAGTTGTTGATATACATGAAATTAATGAAAAATATAACGTAAAATAATTTCTACCAATTTCGGGTCCCATTTTAGAACTCTACGATGAAGTGTACCACTTCACAGCCATTACTCCCAGGTTCTTTCTAATCCAGAGTGATAGTACCTGTTAGGGTCCCATCTATAGGTCAAATAGATCTGTTTGCAAGTTAATGAAAAATATTTCCTAATGATATTTCTAACATGGAATTATTCATTTAATGGCTCATAAAGTTAATGAAAAAACAAAAGACTATGCTATCTGTTTATTGATACACAGGAAATTAATGAGAAATTTACCATGAAATAATTTATATTGAATACACATTGAGTCAAAGGAAATGATTTCTATCAGTTTAGGAAACTAAACCAAACGATAATATTTACCAAGAATATATTAGCCCACAACTCAGGACTTTGCATTGGGTGACTCACAAGGGTTGATATACCATTAAATAAAATAACCAACAAACATAAAAATATTTCTACGAATTAATGAAAATTTCTATGAATTTATTAATATACATGAAGTTAATGAATATTATGCCTACCAAATCATATATAGAATAAACAATATCTGGCATGAAATAACCCACAAGGGTTTATAAACCATTAAAACCAACAAACGTAAACACTTTCCTCGTGAGGAAGCCATTTTATCACCTACAAATCGGAAACACAGTGTTCAGTGAACCTTTATTGGTGAGTTTATTGTCTCAAAAATTGGAACTGCGAGAAAGAAATGGTTATTATTATTCAGTTGATTGAATATGTCTAAAATATGAAACACCAAATATTTTCTTAAAATTTGTCCCTCCGTGTTATCAAATTGCTAGTAATTATATTCTATGAAGAATAGACTAATCAAAACTTTAATGTCTATTCTATGAGACCTTCTCTTTGAATAAAATGCATATCTCAATAATTAGTCAGTTATAGGCATATGTACCTAATTATATATATTATATATATATATATAATATATATATATATATATATATCTCGAAGTTACCATTAAATCCACCAAGCAAATAAGTATAAAATCTTATTTACGTCTGAATTTTTTCCTAAAACCGATTAAAACGTGCTCAATATAAAGAGCTTAATAGACGTTTAAAATTGAATGGTTTAAAAACTACCAACTTAAGTTTCTCGCAGTAGCGCGAATCTTGAGGGTATTTTCTTTCTACCATCGTTCTATATTTTATAACTGGGTAGTGCTTATTTTCAATACAGCGCGTGAGCTATATACTTGCCTTCACCCCCTATGTACCACAGGAACACTAGCCAGAGCCTGTGTTTCTTTTTATGCCTACATATATTTGTTAATTCTGCTCGCAAGTTCAATATCTACTCTGGGTCACTAAATTCTGCTATTTTTAGTTTTTCTTGCAGGCACTGCAGACACGGGTTATCATTCACTTTGTGTGATGATGCTTTCTTGACAATTTTCAATTTCCCTTCTGGATCACTTTTGTGCTTTTCTTTCACTGACCACACATATTTTGCAAATGTTGTAGTTTCGCAGTATTTTTTGTCCCTGTGTTGTGCGATTCTGTATTTCATTGGTAGCTCGTATATAAAGTTTAGTTTTATTTGTGGTTGGTGATATTACCACTGCTTCGTAAACTACATCTGTTAGCAAACCATTCGATTTTAAACGTATATATATATATATATATATATATATATATATATATATATATATATATATATATATATATATATATATATATAATGTGTGTGTGTGTGCATGCGTGCTCATAAGATAAGTCAGTGAGAAGAAAAGATCCGTTTACTCAAAGATATATCTGTATCAATATATACAAAAGTATTTAGTATAGCATCTATACAACCAACGATTAAATTCTCAGCGTAGAAATTAATTTGATTTTCTGTAAAATTATGAAAAACATTATCGTAAAATTTTGTTAACCTTAAAAAGTTGATGTAGAATATATTTATTGAAGGAATGAGAAATTTTGTCATATATATAATGAATATTCTGAAGTACTATCGTTTAATATTTGTTACAATATGTGTATGTCCAGTGTACAGTTGATATATGGCATATTTATTTGTATATGTGGTAACTTACTGTAATAAAGCTATACTATCTATGTATTTAATCTTGTGTGAATCGAAACAAATATTCATGTTGTTGGAATTTTATTTTCCAACAATTATATATTAAGAACTTGTATAAAAGGTGTAACAATTTAATTTCCGGAATGGCCTTGTGAAAGTAAAGTTTACTTACCTGTTCACTACTGGCTGTTGACACATTCAAATACCCCTCCTCACTCTTGAATATCCGTTCTTCGGGAGACGATTGTGTCATAGCTGGAAAAATTAGTGAACTTGGTTTCCTGAATATATTTCAATTATGTAGAGGCGTGCAACTGGGTGTCACGGATGTCAGTAAATCTGTTCTTTCAGGGCATTTTCAATCTTGAAAATGTTTAATGGATGTCTTGGCCAGGAACTCACGAACCCCTATCACATTCTGCTCAAAAGCATTGACATAATGAAAAATCAAGGTTAGCGTTTCGATCTTTTCCCACGAATATATTCTCATAACTTTTTCAACAATTCCAAATAAACATATCGATCGTCAGTATGTCCTTTTGCTAAGAATTTGTATTGAATTATCTCTTTTATGATCAAAGAAACAAATTCGCATAGTCTTGAACTGCGAATGAGATATGCATCCTTTTTTGAGTAGAGATAAAATCTTTGTTTTTTCTACTCCATGTTCAGCTGTTTTGTTTTTGGATTGCATTGAAAACATTGTTTCATCACCCTGTCAAACATCTCTACATTATTCAACAGATTAGATAGAACGTTTCTGCTTAGCAGTACAAATTCGAGACCTCATATTGAAGGAAACTCTTTATTCCCAAATCTTCTGATAGAATCTGCTACACTGGTTCCCCATTAATAATTAGTTTTGTTATCAATCACACACCTAATCTTCCCTCTTAGCCCACAAAGGTTTTACTCTGTTTACATTTGCATCTATTATTTGTGTTTTAGCTATCCATTTCTTGCGTCATCGACCAGATATTCTTGTCCTTCATTGAATCGCCTGTGCCAATCAAAACCTCTTGATTTTTCTCATGATATTTTCAGTATAATCCATGTTAATAACGACAACGTTTCACTAACTCTATTACCAATCTTCACGCAACTTGATTCATTTCACTAATTTCCTGCCAACATTATAACATGTCTAATTTCATATAATGTTCAACAATGAATGACTCATCTGGTCAATATTTCAAGAAAGCGGAAGTTGAAAACCGTCCAGATCTGCTCAGGTACAATTTGTTAACTGGATGTCGTAAGGAAAAGAGTTCCAATCAGTCCTACTTTTTTACCAATAATTAGGGGGATAGGGAATCATGTTTTTTTCAACAGGATTAACTAATAAGTTAGCTCATAGACACAAACCATTTTTATGATCGTACGAACTGATAAAGTCTATATTAATATATTCATGAGACTATTACTACAGAAGAGAAATCAGTTCATAAATCTCTTCATGAAAGGATGACTCTTGTGTCAAACATGAAGAATGCTGACTTCAAAGTTCCTATCTGTTGATCAGGACGTTTACTCGTTTTATGTTAACCTTTTTCCAAAGAATTTGTAATTTTTTTAAAAATTCATTTTCGATGAAAATAATTTGGATTTATGTCTGTTTTGTTTCCTCTTAAAAGGGAGATCTTTCCTTAATGCGCGCTTATATGACTTTTCTGGTGTGTGCCCAAAGATTTTTATGAAAGGAATCTACTGTCTACAATTTATATCGAAGAATTAAAGACAATTCCATTTAACTAAATGTGTGTGGGTCGGGGTGTTTAAGATTTGGTACCTTGGAAAAACCAACGAAGGGATTCTGCAAGATGCTGCTTTTGTCTCGATATTGCTTCTTTTCACTCAATTTATTCATAAAGCACCGAGATTTACAGCATTGTCGGCTCAGGTAACCCATTTAGGCGCGATAGATTTGCATTCCTTTAACATTAGTCAAGCTGTGACCACAGGAGTATTGTGTGTTCTAGAATAGTTTGGGGTTGTTACCGAATTCTGAAATATTGATTAAACACCGCATTTTATGATACCGTGGAGGCATCTGTTTTGTGACCTGTTGAAGATATTGTTCTCCCTGTGAATGGGGCTGCCAGGTAGTGGCATTTTGAAAACACTTTTGTCTTTCCACGAGATACCTAAGCATTTTATGCATTTAATAAAATAAAGAATTTATACACACACACACACACACACACACACACACACATACATACATATATATATATATATATATATATATATATATATAATATATATATATATACTACAGATGTGGTTTGTAGAATTAATTACAATTATGTTTTTGTGATTGTTATCGATAACCTTTAAAATGCATGAGCCTCTCTTGAAAGCAAGATGTGGATTACATGCACATCTCATACTCATCCACAAGAAGGGCTGAAGTTGAAAGAAGTTACAAGTTACACACGACTCTTTGGCAAATTCCGTGGAACGATTGGAAATTATCTTACAAAATGCAGTTATTGCATTGTCTAAGGTACAAAGACAAAAGAAAACTTTCGTGATAGCAGAAGAGAAATACTAGAATATTTTGAATGTTAATATTTCTGTTTTCAGAGACGAGTCGATCTGAGTTGTAGTGATAAACTTTATCCCTACAATCTGAGAGTCAATATCTTAAATATTTTAAAGAATAAATCTTTAAACTGTTTTTTGTAGAGAGGAGAGAATGATTGTATATTATTAAATACATACACACACAAATCTGTATGTATGCTATTGAATTGTAATTTATGTAAACGTATTGTAGTATATACTAAATCTGAAATAAAATGTATGTTTTTATGTATACGAACATAGATTAGTACATTGGTAATATTCAAATATACGCACTATTTTGAGTTTGAAAATTGTTATTTTAGTCTTACGTGTTAGTATATATTATTTAAAAATCAATAATAAGTATATATTGATATATCTTTATTTTATATTATGTGTAGATGAGAGATTGAATGACAACGTGAACCAAAGAATGTAGCCATTGTGACATAAAGCAGATTAAAGATATTTGTTTTATTAGCCAAAAGGAGAAACTCTTTGATAGAAACCAAGTTCATAATCTGAAAAAGAAATTAAGCTGGATTAGTCAGGAGAATAATAAAAATGACACTTTTGAATATGTATGTAACAACCATTTAAAAAAAATCTGACGCCTTTTTCAATGTGTTGACTTACATGACGTGGCGAATAACCGTTCTTTGCCATGTCAGCGATGCTTTGCATAATCTGGCCATTTTATTTACTTTTTTTTTCAAATGGTTTTCCTTGTTTCTTCCTATCACCACCACCACCACCACCAATGATTTATTAAGCTGTCAGAATAACTTTCTGCTGATGCGGCAGTACATTTGGCTATTTTTCTTTTAATTTGGAAAAGCGCTACGTGTATAACTAAAAAAATAACGATTCGATATATACTTATACATAATTATATATCATGTATTTTTGTCAAAGAAATAAATAAATATTCATACTTATAACGTATGTTAGTATAGATTCATATACATATATAGATAGAGAAAGAAATGAATATATATAATGTTGCACCGCTTGCATATATAAACCTCACTATACATATTCATAGATAAACATACAAATTCCTGATATTAATTTTTTAAGCACAAAACAGCCACACTCACACATAGCGACACACATACACACATGATGAATTAGAAAGCAAATTTTCTTTTCAGCATGTTTCATATGAAATACACATGGATTGTTTATTCAGTTTTTACTGTGTCTTTTCATGCTGACGAGTAAGAATCCATAAATGTGTATCCAGGTTGTACAAAAATGTTCAAAGATTCTTTTATTTTTTGCACTTAGATCATTTTCTACCATTATTGTTCATTATTATCCAGTACAATATCGACAATATTGTTCTGTAAATTGAGTAGGTTTTCTTTGATGTTATATGACATCAATAATGTTATATAATTTTTTGTAGAATAAGTAAAGAGAAAATCGCTTTATTAAGTTGTTATAACAGCTATATCTTTCTGAGAACTCTCTGTGACAGCTAAGGATGTAATATGTATTACTTGCAGATGTTTATATATGCAGAATATGTATTGCTTGTGGGTTTTTTATATAAGTAGAAGCGGATGTGAAAAAAACAACTAAAACCTCGTGGATGATATTTCATTGTAAATGCTGAGTTTATAGGTGAAATATGGAAAGTTTCTTTTAGTTTCTTTATTCTAAGATTTTTAGCTAATAATTCATCGAATATATATTCTTTTTAAGATTGTGTTTTCTAAATGGGTCATGTAGTATTTAGCACAATAAGGACTAAGAGGAGATATCTTTGTAACACCCTCGACTTTGAGTACATATTACTATAATTCTCGTAGAAGATTTTGATACGAAAGTTAAAAACGAATTCTCAAAATACATCATGTTTGATATCAAATGGAAACTATGGATGTTTATGTATTGTGTAGTAGTATACCTATTGTATTTTTCACAACAGTGTAAGTGAAGACATTTAATATTTAGTGAAGCTATCATGTCATTATTAAGTATATTCGAATGTAGTACTCGTAGGGATTCATTGGTGGAATTTATTTGGATGTCAAAAACTGTAAAATAATTTGCTATGTGGTTTAGCCAAGTAGAGATTTGTCAAATATATGTAATATATTCTTCTTGAATGTATGTATATGTTCATATATATGCATGTAAATATAATATACTCATTGTCTGTATGCCTTTTTAATTTATTTTATCAATCTCCTTTTTTTTTTCTTTTTTTTTCTTTTTTTTGATCGTGAAAGAAATGTGAATAAAATTGAAAGATATTGAACATTAAAAAATGGAATGCTTATGAGGAAAATTCCTAGAACGATATGCCAATAACTCTGAATGTTCTCTCAGCCAACACGTACAGAACAAATCGATGAAATAGTCACAGCATGAATAGTCACTGGATTATGTGCCCCATGGACTAACCATATTCTGATAGTGGGATCCAATATGGCGTTAAAACGTTGGGCAATTTTCCGAAGCCTGTGGAGATAAAAATTGATTTTGCAATTAAGATTGAAATGCATATGCAAACAATCCCACTTGAAACACATAAAAGTTTGATTAATGGTAAAAAGACATTTAAAACCCTGTCCACATTTGATGTAGAATTAATTGCTTGGAGGTCCATAACAATCACGTCTTTCAATGAAGAAACTCCCTATTCATAGATATAACTAAAAGTCATTCTCTCAAAGTTGAAAAATAAAGAAACTATTTTCATTTGCCTACAGTCTTGTCTAGGTCAATTCTTTTTCCTCAAAAGTCACTTCATGCAATTCAATCAACGTTTTTATTGACAAATCATAAAAAATGATTGGTTAATGAAAAAACGAAAATGATATTAACATCAATGGTCGGTTGCAGAATGTTTTTAAACAAATTTAATTAAAAGAATATATTTAATATCGGAAATTATCTAGAACTTTTGTGAGAAAATAATCACTAGATATATTGTTATATTTTCGCATGTTTTTCACTTGCTTTTCTATTTTATTTTATTTTATTAATGTATGACACGTGTCTTTGCTGACGACGACATAAAATTCTATTGTGGAATCTTGAAAATAGCGATCGTATATTTCAATCTGAACAGCAACAATAATGATGATGATGATGATAATGTCACAAAGGAACATATGATCTATTATATGTAGATAAGTACATAAAGGATAAAGAGGAAAATGTAATCACGGTATGGGTAAAGTACAAAAAAGCGGACGACGTGATCCCGCGAACTGGGATAATAGAATGTCTGGAAATGTTCAATATACCAGAATAAGTCATAAACTTCGTCACGAGATCTATGAAAAACGGAAGATTGATACTAGAAGCAGGAGGACAAACCTTAGCAGAGATAAATATTAAGAGGCATCATCCAGGCAGATTCATTATCATCACTACTTTATGTTATAGCAATGATGTCACTAATCATATACTAAGAAAAATTTACAAAATCAAAGAGAAAGATAAACCACTTCATGTACATCGATAATATTAAGACATTTCCCAAAAATGAAAAAAAAAAAATAGAAAACCGTTTAGAAACTAATTGAATCTACAATATGTGGGATTGAAAGATGAGCCATACTTACAATAAAAAATGAAAGTGAAAATGAAATGAATAGAACTATAAAAATCAGAATAAATTACAAATACCTGGGAATATTAGAAGTGGATATCATCAAACAAATGGAAATGAAAGAAAAGGTAAGAAAGGAGTAAGACAGAAGAACAAAACTTCTCAAAACCAAATTCTACAGCAGAAATCTCATCAAAGTAATAGATAACTATACTTTCCCCCTTGTAAGATATTCCAGGCGATTCTTAAAATGAACATGAAAAGAACTTAGATGAATGAGAGAACAATATTGATGACTATGCAAAATCCTAACATTCGACTGATGATGGAGACAAATTCTGTGACAAGAATAAAGAAAACTCTCCATCATTGAGGATTGTGCAGATGAAACAATTCAGGGACTTTGAGAATATACAAAATGCAAAGAAAGATTAATTACAGCAGCCAAAAACAGCAATATCAACAAAAATAGCTTAAGGAAAAACAGAAAAAAAACAATGAAACAAAAATGGAAAGGAAAACAAATGTTTGGATATTTCAAACAACAAACCTAGAAATGCACAAACTTTCGCCAAACTAATAAATGGTATAAGCAAAAACATTTTCTAGGATTTTGAGATACAAACGGATCACGTAATTTTGGCTAAAAGACCAGACCTAGTATTAATTAACAAGAAGAAAATAACTTTTCATTCAGTTGATTTTACTGCACCATTAAACCAAAGGTGAAAGACAAAAAGCCGCAAAAATACCCGGATCTTGCCAGGTATGGAACATGGAAGTGACAGTCGAGACCTTTGGGACAATCCCCAATAATCTGAAAAAGAGGCTTAATGAACTGAAGATTAGAGGAAGAATTGAAAGCATACAGACCACATTACTATTAAGATCGCCTAGGATACTTAGAAGAGCCCTGGTGTTCAGATAAGAGCTGCTGTAAATTATAACTAGGTGAACCCATGGAAATTCCATGGCAGTTGATTATAAAATCATCCGTCATTTTATGCTTATGTTCTTCTTTTTACATTTGCCACTATTTCTCCATTTATTTATTTCACTGAAATAATATCTAATTTTTTTTGATTTTTATTTGTATTTAACAATTTCCCACTCTCTCATGTCAGCGTTCATGACGTAGTAGGAGTTCTCCTGCTGTTATTTGATCTCTCTCTCTCTCTCTCTCTCTCTCTCTCTCTCTCTCTCTCTCTCTCTCTCTCTCTCTCTCTCTCAAGAAACACAAACAAAACTAAGAATGCATTAAAAGAGATTACAATTATTCTAATTTATTCGATTTCTATATGGAATTATACATAGTATTGCTTTTAATAAGTTGGTGAATAAAATAAGAATATTAGAAATCAATAACACCCAACAATTATTTATCAAACCCGGTTTTGTTAGAACCAGGTTGCAAAATATCCACATCTTGAACTATACAAAGTGTGACACACGTAAGTACGTAGTAACGTATTTATATATAGATAATAATAATAATAATAATAATAATGATAATAACAGAAAGTCACGGTGTTTTATAATCTAAGTAGATAATCTTCATACAAATAACTTACAACACGATTTTTATTGCAATTGTCATTATATTTGTCTTGTCACATTTTTTCCTCCTTCTTTATTGTCACAGCATTTTTTTCTCTTTCTGTTATTGCATACACAACTATGCTGACTTTGAATTACCAGTTTTCTTTGCTCAAGCAAAAATATTTAGAAAAAAAAAGATTACTGGATAAAACACAGAAGATTAACAATGTGTGTGGGTGTGGGTTTTATTTATGTGTGAATGTAAGCGTTTCTTTAATCAAGACAAGTGTTGCATTAGTCATTTTAACACGACTTTTCTTTTAAGTAAAGACTTTTATAAAGATGTCAAAAATACATACACCATAAGAAAGGTCTAATTTTTAAAATTACATTGAAAAATATAGCAATTATTTTATGTTTATATTTCCAAGTGTGAACATTTATTTACCTCCATATATTTATCAATATTATTCTATTTAAAATTAATCACTAAATTTATTTCGCAACATATGACTTGCAGATGAATATGATCACTTAGAATTATTGCAGATATTTATAAAGTATTAAATCAATTTATAAATCTCATCACAATCTTCACTTCAGAAAAAGTTTATGAATTCGGTTTTTGAATCTTAAAACTTACAAAGATATGGAATAAATATTTCAAATACAAGATCTGTTGTTTTTATCACTTTTATTTGTTGCATTTTTAGAAAATGTTTATTTTAATATCATTGCCTACAATGCATCTGTATTATTTTGTGTTGGGATTTTATTTCAGTATTTCAATCAAATTTTCCCAATATTTGTTCTTTCCTTATCCATTGTTATTCTCTTTCTCTTTTTGTATCGAGGTTTAAGCTTAAAAAATGTTGATATTCGGTCCCTTACTTACTAGGTAGTGATTCAAAAGCAAAAATGTGTTAATTATTTAAACATTTTTATTGCATGATATTATCGAAGCATAACTTCGTGCAGAACAAAAGCCATCCTCATTCACCAACATTTATAATAATTCTTAACATAATTAGGCTCAGAGCACAAAACAGTTAATTTCGCGCTAAATTTATTGCTGGGCCAGACTTTTAAAATCATCAAGATCCAAAGTGTGCCTTGACTTAAATCTCTATGTTCAAGTGAATAATATAGTTGATCCTGTGCTAGAAAATGAAATAGGCAAACATCTGTAAACAAATAGAGGTTAATTTTCATCATTTGAATAATTAGAATTTATTACTACATGAATTTGACTAGAATTTTTATAAAGAATAAAGAATTTGCCACTAAACATCTATTTAAGAAATAATTGTTTTTCCACTGGCTCCGATAAGATTGATAGGTGTTTGCACTAAATTAAAAGTCAAAATTTTGAAATTTGATTTTCAATGTTAACAAACTCGATCCACATGGAAGTTTAGCACAACCAAATTTTCTCCCCACTCTCAAATTGATCATGTGATTAGAATTAATTGTAATGTTTATAGAAACATGTTAATGATCTTCAATATTCCCGGTTTTAAGAAATAAAATAAATCAAATTGTTATTACAATAAAGAAAATCCTGAATAACATAAACTTAATCGAAAATTTGCATTCGTCTTGTTGTGCTAGCCAAATAGTAAGAATATTGTTGATATTATTTATATGATGTGCAATATATAAAATTTATTGTATGTTAATCGAATTAGGATTATTATTTTATAAAACATATATCGACTGTCACAGAGATTAACTTATTTGTTATGGTTATGCTTTAAAGACTAAGTTTTGATCAGTTGTAGATAATGTAAAATAAACCAGTGTGTGCCAGATTAATTAAAACTTAGTAAATAGTAACATAAGTAAATTTTAACTTGTTCATAAGGTAAAAAGTTTAAAATTCAAGAATAATCTTCAAACCATTATATGCATTACAGATAACAAAAACAGAAGTAGATTGTCACTGCAAAGAGAATAAAGAATTATTGGGGTTTTCTTTAAAGAGGGAAAATAAGAAACTTGGGTTTTAAAAAGTATATATTTGCTGGAATGAACTAACACTTATGATATATTATATATTAGCCGTCAAAGTTGTAAAAAAAATATTTCATCGGATGGATCTTTCGTCTTTCAGTCCAAAACTTAAGATATATCTAAATATTAAATTTTGCCAAAAACTGCTGATAGAAATTAGCGAAATTGGCTAAATATCTTTTATTAACTCCTCAAAACGTCGGGATATAATTCCTTTATCAGCTCCTCTTCATTTAAATCCAACATATCAAAATTTTAAAGAATGTGAAGTTTTAGCCAGGTTATTTTTTATTACACATTTTTTTGCAGGAAAACCTGTTGGTTTTATTTGGTTCACGCTAAAGAATTTCACCGAAAGACACTTGATAAAAGACTTAAACTATTCCTTCGTTGTTTGTTGTTGTTTTTTCGGGGGGGGGCGGTTCTAATGATTAATAACTTTCTAAAATAAAGTGTCTGATATTGGGTCCAGGAATATTCAAAAACTGACGAAAAGTGAAAGGTTTTCATCTTGTAAGAGATCGATTGTAAAAGTGACATCTACAGAGTTAATCGTTAAACAGCAAAGTTTTCTATTTTCTCTCTCTCTCTCTCTCTATCTCTCTATCTATCTATCTATCTATCTATCTATCTATATATATATATATATATATATATATATATATATATATATATATATATATATATATAAAGAGGGTGAGTGTGTGTGTGTGTGTGATCTGTCTCTTTTAATTTAGTATGTGGAACGTTCGAAGATTTCGATTCCTTCTTGTTTTTGATCGATGTCGCCTGTGACACAACAAACACAAACAGTCGGCACCAACATCGGACTAATGTCGTAAAAGAGCATGAGATCTGAACACGACACTAGTGATACCGGTCGCTTAAGAAGAATAGGTTAGTTGAGAAGATTAATGACTGGACGTTTTGTTTGCCGTCTGGCACAGGACGGACAAGACATCCATCATAGCCAGAGAAAGCAGATACATGCTCTTTTCAATGGACAGTAGAAATAGCAAACCCGAACATTGGTGATCTATGTTTTCGGAAGGACATCGCCTTTTGCCGTTGGCTGTTGTATTAGAAGATTAAAACCAAGAACTGGGGGAGAAGTTTTGCAGAGGAGTGATCTTTTTTTTCTTGGATTTTGTCGTTTCCGTTCAATGGCACGACAACATTTTTACTGACCGGAAATTTACTCTGAGACAGCCGCGGAATGAAAGATGTAACTTAAAAGTTTTTTCGTATTTGCTCTGCTTTTATAAATTTAACATTTTCTTACTATAATTCTTATATATATATAGTGTTGACAAAATATCAGTTATTAACTTTTGTTCATGAAAATATGATAGCAACATACTATCAATTGTAAAATTTCTACAATTTATCCAAGAAAAATTTTAATTTGACTTCACTTTGCACACACACACACACACACACACACACACACACACATATATATATATATATATATATATATATATATATATATATATATATATATAATACTTGCATGCATAAAGTGTATTAAGTAATTTTTACCGGTGTATACACACAAATCTGAATTATGGTCGTATGATAGAATTAAGGTAATGGTCTCTAATTAAATTACATATTGACTCTCATTATGTGACATTTTCTTCATATACAAATTCTTCCATTAAAAGACGAAAGCATCTAAAACACAGCTTGAGATCAGAATTGTCTAGTCTAAATGGACATCTTAGTATCAAATCAATTTTTCTCTTGTAAAACTTTAAATCTAAAAACTAAAAGAAAATCTGTTTTAACTTTCCCTCTCCAAACAGTAATTAACATTTTTCAAGGCGTTACAAACTAACTTTTAAAAAAAAGGTTTACATACATGGATACACTAAATTTATCACCGCCTAAGTTACGAGTAAAGATCTATTTAAGTGTTTTGTTTCCAGTGCTACGGAGTAATGTTACACACATATCTAGTCATATAATTGATAGAACAACTTGTATTTGTCGCCATTAGTTACTAAGATTACATTAGTTTGATTAGAAGGTCGGTGCTAAAATCTATTAGCTATGACTAATTTGATTCATTTGAAGTTTAATTCAAAAATTCAGATGCGTAGTGTAATGGCTAGAGTCGGAGAAAATGGACTCATCGACCCGAGTTCAGATCCTAGACGAGGCTCTCTACATTTCACATAGCGCTAATACACTTGGGAAAGGTATGGATCCTCCCTCCAACTATGAATAATTAGCAGGGCAGACTGGGCTCTTTAACCTTAGTTAGGCAACCCGTCTAGGAGAAGGAAAATCCTAAATTCAAACCTGTTAAATTCCGCATAAACAATTGACCTTGTGTCCTATCCTGCTCATGCTAAATATGTACTTCAAAAATGTTTACTACTTTGATCTTTGTGGCGGTTTTGGCTGCCAGATTCTGTCCGGCTATTGGACCACTCTGGCTGCAACAGGGTTTGGAATAATTTGATCAAGGAAAAAAACAGAAAATATCAAAAGCTAACATTGATACAACTAGCCAGACTTTGAAAATTAAGAGTGTATTTTTTCTTCTAAGAAAAAGCTGTGATGTGATCTTTTGAAACTGGCGCCCTGGATATTATGTCTCATATTCTTATATTATCGCATAATATCTTTTAAGAGAATAGTTTATATCCATGTTTATATCTATGTTTTGGATGCCTATTCGACGATTAACAGAATGTTGGGGGTGTTTTTATCTTTCAAGAATATCATTAAAGTTGTTTACAAAGTTGTTTAGATATATATTTTTTTCTGGAATTTTCTTTGTTGGTTGCGTAAAAATAAAAATAAATTTATCTGCTACCCATGACTTCCTTATTTGTTTACTATTGGAGAAAATAGTTACACTTTTGGTTGAAAAGGCCCCGTATCTATTCATCCTTGAGACAACAGATAAATGAGTGAGCAATAAATAAACTGCCTGGAAAATACATGTATATACTTATGTATGGCCATATTATTATTTTGAATAATTGTAAAACTGAATGGTTTAGTCAAAACATTAAAACCCATTTGTTGATCTAATTTCCCTTCTGCGAAGAAATCGAATTTTTTTTTATTACGTGCAATTCAATTGTATTCTTTATTTTCACCTATAAATGTTATATAACAATACTCTATAAAAATACCCACAAGGCCACCATCAAGAACAAAAGTCATAGGAGGA
Source organism: Doryteuthis pealeii (assembly GCA_023376005.1). NCBI lineage: Eukaryota > Metazoa > Mollusca > Cephalopoda > Myopsida > Loliginidae > Doryteuthis > Doryteuthis pealeii. Next base: position 71,444,841 of record CM042158.1, read on the forward strand.
AGAACTACAATAGAATGCCATCAAACCCTGACCATGCCATCAGCTGCAGCCGTTGCGAGCGTGTCTCCTTGTCCCATATAAACCTTATCAATCACAAACATATCTGTAGTCAACATCGACTACACCCTTAATATTCGCTCACAAAGCCAACTCATAACCCCTGGCACGTATAGAAACACATATTTATCTCCACGATGAAAAAAAGGGAAAGTGTAAGTTTGAATTAAAATCTTTTATTATACAACAATGAATCTGTGCATCAATATATCTCATGAATTATTGGCGTTTATTTTTAAGTATGTGCTTATAAGAACGTGCATGTACTGGGTCAAATACTTTAAACCGATATTTATATATAATCTATACAAATATATGTATCTTTGTAAAGCGTTTTTTGTTTTGTTTTTGTTTTGTTTTTTTGCACTTTTCCTCCTTATTTTTCACTTTTCTAAATTCCATTTCCTCAATTCAGTGTATTCCTTTCTTTCCCCAAACATCTGCCTCAGTTTTTTTTTTCTTTCTCTTTTTTACCTTCCACACAGAAGCAATCTAAAAGAAAACTGGGCAAGAAAAAATCAGACGAGTTTAGTGGCTTGGAAAACGAAATTCTGACTTGCTCCTCTGAAAAAGGAAATAGACTATCGTCTAGACTCAAAAGACATTTTCAATTACTTTGGATAACCAGCTGCCAAATAATACACTTTTTTCTTCTTGTTTTTAATTTTCTTAATCTTATTTAGCCTCCGTTTTCTTCTCTGCTCCATTTTCTTAAATTTTTTCACTATTTGCTTCTTGTTTTTATTGTCATCCCCCTATATTCTTCTTTCTTATGTTTTTCCCCGTGTTATTTTTTCTACTCTAAGGATTAAAACTACTCGTACTACTTCAACTAAATCTAGAACATGTCACTATTACAATTTTGTTTGATGGTAAACCTTCAATTTGATCAATACTCTTAGTTCATCATTATCTTATTTTCATTATTATTTGCATTCATTTTCTTACCTGTGATATCAGGTTGATTTCAGAGAAGAATACATGATAGAATGAGTTCACAATATTTCAGCACTCTCCGGAGTATTCAATAAGATTTTGAAGGTTGAGATTGTCCCTAATATCTACAGATTTTAAGTTTTATCGACTTCTTGGGTTGATCAGAACTATTCCCAGCATGCCAATAATGATGGGCACGAACTTACCACCTTCATTATTTTCTTAATTCTCTTGTATATTCTTAACCTTTAAATAAAGATTTAAAATTCCGTTGTTGATTTACGAGGAGGTACCTTAAAAATAGGAACTGAAACCTGCCATAGTTGTACTGCTAGATACCTCGTGCTCCTGACTTGCCTGATTTGTTTTATCTCGCTTTCATTCTCGCATTTGCAAACTGGCTTAGAGATTTTGGATATATTTCATAAAAAGGAAAATAAGGTTGAGATATTTTTTCTTTTGGAGAAAGAAGTGTTGGAATGCGTCTAAAGATTTTTGAGGAAGAAATATAAGTGTTTTTGTTGTACTTTGCGTTTTAAGATATAATTCTAATTTATTGTGAAATATCACTTCAAGACCAATCACGGTCTGGTCGATATTACATAAGCTAAAATAAGAAAAATCTTGAAAACTTCGCCAGAAAAATCATGTCGGTATATTGATGTAATGCTTGAGATGCTTTTTTAGTTATGGAGTTCATGCCATCGAATTTTAATATGAAACGCGCGTCTCATCTGATCACAGAGGATTTTAAAAATGCATTAATTCTATTTTGATTATATTCATAGACAGAAATTAATTTCTAAATAATGGTATTTCCGGAGCAAATATAAACAGAGGAACTAGCTAAATACTAAATGAAATGGATCCTATAAATCTTGTAAAAGTTCAGATAATTTTTGTATTGTGTGATTTTGTTTTGGAGAAAATCATCATCAATTATATCCTTATAGAAAAGTGTTATGCCAACAAAATACAAAAATGCAAAAGTTGTTGTTTTTGCTTATTGGTATCAAGTTATATTTCTCTGCAATACTGTGCAACAAAAGAACAAAGGGGACGTCGTCGTTTTATCAAAACTGTATCTCATTGCTGACATAAGCGTTATTGTTTTCGCTCTGAATACAAATGATAAACTATATATTATTTGATGTACCTAATATCAACAGTGCATGTTCGTCGGTGTTATTAGATTTGTGATACTTGTGTTTATGAATACTAAACGTGAACTGAGAGATTGTCTAAAAAATGAAAAAAAAATAATTTCGATTCTCTAAGCATCTGTCCAATAATTGTCTTTTTCGCATATGACTGTATTTCAGTCTTCATACATCACTTGATGATCGAAAATACGTGATTATTTTATACTGCTATTGTTATGCGCACATACAAATAAAAGTATTTATACACAGACACGTGTACGTGTGTATAAGCGTGTGTGTATATATGTGTGTATACATGTATAATTCAGTTGGGCAAGTTATTTTATTTCGAACAGAAAGCGAATGGAAGCCAACTGAATCACTCATGATAATTAAATCTTGACTACTTTAAAAATAAGAGACAACTTATTTAAGCAACGTAAAATATTTCATGGAAGTTTATTTATTTTGGCGACAAAATTATCAGGTTCTGATCCAATCACACATGATTGGTTCGATGTTCGGCACCGGTGCGTCGAGGTACCCTGATCGATCGGTTGGAACTGTTTGTAGAGACGTTAAATGTCTCGTGATCAGCTTTGAAAACACTATACGAATGCAGAGAAGGGACCGGAAATGAAGTTATCACCGCTCGAATTGATTTTTCTCGCAGTCTCTTCCCTTTTTCCAGTTGATTTTGTTCGCAAAGATTTGCCAGTAATTTCTGTCCTCATTTAATCAAATTTTACTACTTCTTTCCCATGTTCGAATTGTCGATGAGCAATGTTGTCTATAACAAATTCAGATAGCTGTCTAGCCAACTCACTTGTCAAATCTCTAATATGTTTTCTATCTATAAATCTATCTTTTTCTCTACTACCCATATATATATAATGTGTATGTGCACGCGCACGTGGGTATGTGTATATAAAACTGAAGACATGCACATGTGAACATGTTTCCATTTATTGTAGAGTGTATCTGTATTGATATGGGCGTGTGTGTGTGTGTGCTTTTCCATGTGTGTATGGGACGGAGTGTTTGTCTGAGAATGATGTGTATAATTTTATTTTTTCCTTGTTTATTTTCACTCTATTTGAGCACATAAGACAGTCAAAAGCAGACGTCAAGAGCAAATAAAATGGGAACAAATATATTTGTATATATAGATTGCGTTCAAAACTTTTATGAAAGTTACTTTTTCCAAAATCTATTCTTATTCACTGTATTTGTATTTCAACTGAATATGGTCTAAATTTTAGCAGCCCGTACATGCAAAATTGTTTCCATAGCCACGTGGTTTCGCACAGCAATAAACAAAAGGAATCCATTTTAGTGATGTTGCTTCATTGCCATCGTTCCAATATTTATGGGCGACCATAAAACGTGTTTGAGTAATCCGGGCAAAGCAAAAACATCATTATTTCCTAATCCCTAGATATATGCGATGTTCTTAATCAGTAGAGTATCCGCTTAGTTACCACAAGTGTCCAGGTTCGATACCCACCCTTGTCAACTCGGCACAGCTTGGATTTGTGTGATAAAGTAGGGAGCTGACGGTGGATGCAGCGCCCCACCTGTGACGCAAAAACAATCTTCCTAGCGCTTGTGAAAAAAAGGGATTCTCTCTCTCTCTCTCTCTCTCTCTCTCTCTCTGTCTCTCTCTCTCTCTCTCTCTCTCTCTCTCTCTCTCTCTCTCTGTCCGGTTGATACTGACAAAAGGCTACTCTTCTTTTTTACAGTTTACTTTACATCTATTTAATTCCTTCTGTTGTCTAGGAAGTTTCCTGCCTATTTTATTATTGATACTGGAAATATATTTGACAATTTTATTAGATTTCTACGGTTCAGTCTGTTATTTTTTATTTTCCTGAGATATTTTTCTAATTTTTTATTGTTTTATTCAGTCATATCCAATTATTCAATATATTTTCATTAGTCATTCGCACTTAATACCCTATTTTGTTATACAAACTGGTTTGTTGTCGAGGTCTTCCTTTTTCTATTACTCATGTTATGCATTTTTATATCGACTTTCATTTCTATGTCTTCGCTAAATCTCCGGCTGCAAAGAATATTTCTGGTTATTTGTGTGAATAATTTGGGATCAATATAGGTTTTATTTTTTTTGTTCTATTTGGAAAATAGTAACTAGCTTCAGAGTTTAAGAATATATTCAAATGAATAATCCGGTAATTTATGAAGAAGACCGTCCCGGTCTCCTGCCTCAAAACTTGCTACCGGTGACTGCTGAAAAACCAACCCAGCTAAGATTGAAGTCCATAGACGAAGCAGTGTCACTAGAAAGAAAACAACCAACTTGGGGCGGGTTTTTTTCGACATTCAATTACATATAAAAAATCCAAAACGTTTATTTTTTTTCGGTATTTTCATTTTATTTTAATATATTTATTTCCAAAAATCAATTACAAGTATTAAAAAAATCAAGATATTTAGATATTCTTGTTTATTTAAACTAAAAACAAGACATTAAACAAACATGAATAAAAGAAAATCTGAGTATTTAGATATTCTTTTATATTTTAATAAAAAAAACTATTTATGTTCATATATAGTTATCTATATATCAGTCTATTCAAAACTATCTATCTATTTATATTAATTTGTTCTTATCTATGTTACTTTGTTTATATCTATCCATCCATCTATCTCTGTTCCTATCTATTTATCTGTTTCAGAAAAAGATACAAACGATTTTCCAATATGCCATAATAAAATAACGTTTTTATCGACACTGCTTCGGCTACGGACTTCAATCGTAGCTGGGTTGGTTTTTCAGCAGTCACCGGTAGCACGATTTGAGGCACGAGACCGGGGCGGGCTTCCTCATAAATTACCAATAATCCATCATTATTATTATTATTATTATTATTATTATTATTATTATTATTGAGGTTTTAACACCTGTCTTAGCTGGTTTTTTTCATTTGAGGCTGAGTGACAGCAAGTCCCTCAGGTATCCAGAACTCTTTTGAATATTCTAGCTGATCTTAACAGTGCTGTAGTTTGGATGGTCTCGATTCTTCCTCTGATTTTCAATTCCCCCAAATTCTTTTCCAGACTTCAGGGTGCCGTTCCAAGGACACCAATTACAATTGGTACGACCTTCATGTTCCATAGTTTCCTCAGTTTTCTGGCAAGATCTAAGTATTTGTTTATCTTTGCGACTTTCTTTTATTAAAGTCTAAGCGACAGTACGTCTCCAGGACTCTCCTAACTATCCTAGCCTCTCTAAGCAGTGTTGTGATCTGAAAGATCTCAATTAGTATTTATTATTTTTTAATATCAACAGGGATTTATTAATCATATTATTATTATTAACTTGAAATTTACGGTGACTTTGGCTTCCTTAGTCTGACTTCTTCTGAACAATTTCCCTGAATTTTTTAGATGAGGCTTGATAATTAGTATCATTTTGGTTATTCGGACTTTTGTCCTCATCTTTATTGTTATCTGTTTAACGTTTCGGCCGGTGTACCCTCCGGCCTTCAAGTATTTCTTGTCGGTATCGGAAGTCGTCTCAAATTCGGGAACCTTCTTATTGTACAGATAACAATAAAGATGAGGACAATAGTCCGAATACTCCAAATAATACTAACTCTTCGGAACAGTTCTATACTTAAATGTGCTCTTCAGACAATAAACGATGTTTCACTTATCACAGATAAAAACGTTATTACCTCCTCCCTCCTATAATATACTTCTTCCACATCGATTTTATCAGAGGGACACTAAACATGTTTAACATTTTACATCTACATCGATTTTATCAGAGAGACATACATCGATTTTATCAGAGATGTTTAACATTTTAGCATCACTAAACATGTTTAACATTTTAGCATCTACATCGATTTTATCAGAGAGACACTAAACATGTTTAACATTTTAGCATCTACATCAATTTTATCAGAGATGAACATTTTAGCATTTACATCGATTTTATCAGAGTGACACTAAACATGTTTAACATTTTAGCATCTACATCGATTTTATGAGAGAGACACTAAACATGTTTAACATTTTAGCATCTACATCGATTTTATGACACTAAACATGTTTAACATTTTAGCATCTACATCGATTTTATCAGAGAGACACTAAACATGTTTAACATTTAGTTAAACATGTTTAACATTTTAGCATCTACATCGATTTATCAGAGAGACACTAAACATGTTTAACATTTTAGCATCTACATCTACAGAGATCGATTTTATGAGAGAGACACTAAACATGTTTAACATTTTAGCATCTATATCGATTTTATCAGAGACACTAAACATGTTTAACATTTTACATCGATATTATGAGAGAGACACTAACATTTTACATCGATTTTATCAGAGAGACACTAAACATGTTTAACATTTTAGCATCTACATCGATTTTATGAGAGAGACACTAAACATGTTTAACATTTTAGCATCTATATCGATTTTATCAGAGACACTAAACATGTTTAACATTTTAGTATCTACATCGATATTATGAGAGAGACACTAAACATGTTTAACATTTTAGCATCTACATCGATTTTATCAGAGAGACACTAAACATGTTTAACATTTTAGCATCTACATCGATTTTATCAGAGAGACACTAAACATGTTTAACATTTTAGCATCTACATCGATTTTATGAGAGAACACTAAACATGTTTAACATTTTAGCATCTATCGATTTTATCAGAGACACTAAACATGTTTAACATTTTAGAGAGAGACACTAAACATGTTTAACATTTTAGCATCTACATATGATTTTATCTAGAGAGACACTAAACATGTTTAACATTTTAGTATCTACATCGATATTATGAGAGCATGTTTAACATTTTAGACACTAAACATGTTTAACATTTTAGCATCTATATCGATTTTATCAGAGACACTAAACATGTTTAACATGTTTCATTTTAGCATTTTGTTGATCTCGCAATTGACATTATATTTCTTTATTTTTCTATTCGCTATCAAGTCTGATTTACAATTTGGTATATTCTTTTTCTCCTATGAATTAAAATTTCAAAAGCATTAAATTATATGGTCGTTTTGTATCGCAATGTTATTTTATATTTTCAGTAGGGTTTCTAGTTTAAATCATTTAAGAGTTTTTTCTGAGTTCAAATCTTTGTCTATTCATATTTTTATTCATGTCTTTGTTGGTAGAGTTGCCAGTGGTGGTTTTACTTTTATATATATATCAACATGATGACTGTGTTACTGCTGATTATATTTGGCGGAAGAAGAATTTGAAAAAAGAGCTAAAATTGTCAGGAACACTAATTTCTCCAGAATTGAAATCAGTGTTTTCCTTATGCTTATTGAATTCTACTCAAGACTTTGTTTGTTTTTAAATGCTGCTAACTTCTCGTTTAAATAATTCAAATTAGCAATTGAGACATCACTTTGTCTGTCTCTATAATTGGAATGGTCATATATTTATCATATGTTTGATAGAATTTAAGCATCTATTTTTCATGCAAACAAAAACTTAGTGAATTAATTCACATATGAATTTATTCGTATTAAACATTATGATAATTCATCCACCATTACATTTTCTCTGGGCTTAAATAAAAAAAAATACTATACATCCGGCTGTCAAACGTTTTTTTTTTTTTGCATTTTGAGTCCTAATAAGAATCTAGACGAACTTAAATCTTTGTATGGAAAGAGCACAGAATTCAGGGTAATTATCTCTGCTACAAAACAAGACACAGATCTTTGCCAATCGTACATAGGTCAGAGGAATATGGCGCCAATGTGTTAAATATAATAAGAAGTTAACTGAGTACAAAGTTTAAAACTAAATTAAGTCAGAAAATACATTACATATTTGTGTGCAGTCCATAAGAACTAATCAAATATACTCTTGCCAAAAGGATTTTAATTAACAAAAGAATTATTGCTGTCTGTAAGATTTCAACGAACATTGGGTTAGATGTCGGCTATTCAAATCATGGCATTATCATCTACTTTATAAATATGAAGTAAAGCATGTAATGAGAACAAAGAAGGTATAAGATAGAAATAAGATAAAGGAATTATAAATATTGAAGAGAAATAAAAAAAATATTGAAAAGAAAAGACAAAAAGTGAGACTGACAGAGTTCAAAAAGAAATATGTCAAAATGGAATTTTCCTTTTATGATTCAAGAATATAGGTATGATAAAAACCTTTCATTGAAATAAATGAAATTCAAAAGAAATAGAAAAAATAGAACAGAAAAGAACAAGATATATGAAGAGAAAGGAGAGGTATTGATATATGAGAATGAATATAAGAGAAATAATAAACATTAAAAAAATAGAATTTTAAAGAAGAAAAGGGAAAACATGACAAATAGTGTAGAACGATTTAACAAAATGTAAAAAATATATTTATTTTTTGTTTTCTGATTATTAAATTCTCTTTTTAAACATTGATTGTATAACATTCTGTGTATTTGACTGTAATTTATGCGAAAATGAGAAGAAAAATAAAATGACATGAAGATTTAGTACAATGTTAATGGCGGTTGACGCCATCGAGTCTGCTAGATATCCGGTTTATTTTGCTCATTAAAAACTTTGTTAAGTCTAAACATCAGGAATATAGAAGATGAATTGAAGACCCCAGAGGTCAACCGTTGTCGAAAAGAATTTGGTGATTTTACTTCTTTTCAAATTGATTTGTTATACCAGACAAATAAGATTAAGAAACTATTAATAACAATTATAATTTCCTGTGGAGAAAGATGTTTGACAAAACAATATTGGCACATTTGTTTTTATTAGGAAATTGACCACGTGTGACGTTTTAGTTTACCTTTTATCTTCTGTTAACTTCATTTATTTATAGACCTAATTAAATATTCCGTACCTATAATATTATAAAAATTGTTTAATATGTGTCATACATACACGCAAATTTTCACAGTATTAGTTTTGCTGTTTCGCTCATCCAAGCTCTAATTAGATTTTTGCTTAACTTTTCTGATGTGGCTTGGATCAATCAAATATGTCTGTTATCCTTGACAGCTTTAGATTGCGATCATAACTTTTAGCTTTAACCATTTTAAAGAACAATTATATTGATTCAATGAAATTTCATTCATCTTTAGAGCTATTAATATACAACTTGTAATTTCCATAAAAAACTGAACTATGAGATAAACCATGGTCTCACAAACTTAATTATGTATAGTGAACCTATATAAGAGAAGATAAATTTTCGTACGGAGAGGCAAATATTTTAACTGTAAAAAAAAAGAAGAAATGCTGGGTGGTCTCATTAGAGTATCCCGATGCCAAAAGTGCTACAAGCAAATATTTACGTTCCTGTTCATGATAGAAGTGCTTTTGAAAATATTAAATAGGTCCAATTGAAGATTAATATTTTAACAGATATTTATTTGTACATCTAATTTATTTTAGATTTTGCTTAACATTTACTTAAAGAAGAACACTTTCATATGACTTAGTAAAGTTGGAATATTATTTCTGATAGATTGTTACAGATAGTAGAGCCACCAATATAATATTGATATTTCTGTCGCTTTGTAAACTATAGGAGTGTAAAAATATCTGATATCTTTAGAAATCAGATAAGTTTTTCTTTCGTGGTCAGCTACCAAAGATTTGCTGACTAAAAGGAAGGAAAAATGATCATTTTGAACAGATATATATTTACAAATGAATTTGTCTAAACATGTATTCGTTCTTGATGCATATAAAGTTTCTTTATACTTTTCTATAATATAGAAAATATATTGTGAATGTATTGTATATTGCTATAACCTAATATTGATTAAAACCCACATGAACTTCTACATTTCTCGTTGAAATTAATACAGAGTTAGGTAATTGATACATCAAATACTTAATTCTCAATGGATCTAATTGTTTTTTAATAAAACTATTTTTGAAACCCATGAGTTTCATTTCAAATTGTTTTTTGTTTTTATTATTTTTTTATTTTATTTTTTTACTCCTTTAATAAATTTGATTTTACTTACTTATGATGAAAACCCTCTGAAATTGATTTTTCAACTCCCCCCCTCCCACTCAGGCAATATCTTTTTAAAATACATTTTTACACTGTCTGGAGGGTGTTATCTTTGCTAGTTCCTATTGATAGATAGATTTTTCACATCTAAAATGCTTGTTGCTATTATTAGGAACTGACATTTACTTTCTTTACTTTCAATCAATTCAGTAGTTTTCTTACCACGCACTTAAGAGTAAGATTATATTATATCCATTTTCTGTATTCCAAGTAGATATCCAACACCAAATGTAGACAAAACACAATTTCTGTGTTGAACGTCAAAGTCTTTTTTCATTATCTCTTTTCTCAATTCATATTTCAACTCTCTCTCTCTCTCTCTCTCTCTCTCTCTCTCTCTCTCTTCTCTCTCTCTCTCTCTCTCTCTCTCTCTCTCTCTTATATATTATGTGGGGGTGAGATATATAAAGACAAGGAACAATTAAAACAGAAAAGCAAAATCACAATCAGCCTGTATATACCGCTCCCTTAAACGAATGTCATGCTTTATAGTTCTCTGCTTTAACCATAACCCATCCTTTTGGTTATCGGCAAAGACTGGGACAATATCGTAGTAAATTTTACACAAGGTTCCTTTTTCGATTCTTCCTCTGATAAATAGGCTTGGGCCAAAGCCAAACATATTGACAAGCACATAAGATAAAAGAAAGTAGATATAAGTTCTTTTTATAGATGTAACCCGATTGTATTATGAAGTCTTGTAGGTGCATCCGAGTCATGAGACTATTGCATTGCATACTTGAGTCTCGAATTTCCTATGATTATTATAATGTATATTAATGTATGTTCATTTAAGGAAAGTAAAACAAAATATGGCGTTTAAAATTATATTGCATTCAATGCTATTAGTGTGAGTATTAGCGTATCCTAAATATAAACGTGTGTGTTTGTGTGTAAGCAAAGATTAAATGAAATTCAATGATATTTACTACTGGTGTAAAGATATTGTCAACATTTTTTTTACTTATAAACAAATCAACGGAAAATTGACGTCACCTGATTCCTAATAAGAAATAATGCTATTTATGTATTATCTATTGTGTAATGGTTATCGTTGTAGGAAATGGACGCGGCAAATATATATATATATATATATATATATATATATATATATATACAGGTGAGTTCACTTTGCCATTGGCTTGCTTATAATAGACAAAATATCATTATCTGTTAACATCAAAAGTATCTCCATTACATTCATCATTTACTTTTTGATGTTCTAGTTTTGGAATACAATATTTAGTACTTCATATTTGTTTACGTTAAATTTTAAATTCCAAATTTTTTCTCAATATGCCAGTTCATTTAGATCCATTTTTTAATTTTATCTAACAAGTAGTTTATCATCATCAGCAAATAGTTCTATTTCTGAGTTTATATCATTATATAAATCATTCATGAATATCAAAAACAGCAAAGGTCCCAATATTGGTCTCTGAGGAACACCGGACAGTATATACTGTGTTTCACAAGTATTGTTACTCATTTTTACTTTCAGACTTCTATCTGTCAATAGATATATTTATTTAGAAATATGTGTGTATCTGTGTAATCCACCAGAAATGGCATATCATAGTAAGACTTTTAGTATAGCAATACCCTAAACAATATTCTATAACATAAAACAATTCCAGGTTCAGTACGCAATTGGAACGTCATTTTTCATTTTCTGAATTCTTGATATAATTATGATAAGGTTGAAACGCAAATTAAAATCCTTTACACCTTTCTAAACAGATACATCAATATAATCATTAGCCGTTATTTCAACAAATATACTGGTAGTTTAGTAATAATGAAAATTAGAGTTGCATATTATAGGCAAGTATATAGTTGTACTACTATACTGACATCCAAAAAGAAACACATTCATAATTGCCATCATTTCAAGATAGCTTGCCTTATGTATGAATAGTTTGGTACAGATATGCATTTTTCTGGTCTATAGAAATGCTCTTTATTTTCTTGCTGCAAAGTATAGACAAGCAATTTCTTTTTAAAAGTTTATATAACAGTAAAAGTATGCGTTATGATGTTTCTATCACAAAACATGTAAAAAATAATATATTTTGTTTTGATTGACTATATTCCTTTTCAATAGTTCTTTGACTACCTGCTTCGAGGCAGCAAGTCTCCTTTCTGTAATTTCTTACAATAATGATCATTGCATACGTACAAAAATTAGATAGACGTATAAACTCTCAAATTCGAACTAAATCTAACGTATATCAGACAGGGGTGAGAAAGTTAATAACTCTTCATACACCTGTGTTCTCATATCAATTTATTCTCTCATGAATATATATTCCTTCTTCCAGATTTATATTAAGAAATGTAGACAAAATCTTCTCTAATTTCCACTAACCAATGTGAATGTTAACATACCCTAACACAAACGTAAATGTAATCTGTGGCATGCATATATATATATATATATATATATATATATATATATATATTCTCGGCCATTTGGCGTATTTACAATATACACTAAAATGCAAACATTATTTTCGCATTATCCTGCATTATTTATCATCAAAAATTAATACATGTTAGGCTTTGAATTTTAATTTAAGTATGTTAGGAAATGGAATTCAATACTCAACAATCGTATATATTTTGATAAATACATTTAAAGATTCAGATCTAGTCTATATCTATCTTGTTGAAACTATAAAAAAAAAGTCTAACAGGCTTAGTCGGTGCTTTTTAAAAGATCATATCGGATCTTGTTTGTGCAAACTTCTTTTTCAAGTTCGTTCAGTGGTTTCTTCTAGTTTCTCCTAAAATTGTGTCAAGATAGGATCCAAAATGCATATTAGTATATAAAGTTTTCCTATACAATAAGAGGCACTACTATTTATATATTATAAATATCATACGAAGTAATTTTGCAATAGTCTATTACTTGAAGTATCCATACTGATGTTTTTCTTCCCATTTATGTTTTCTAGATTTTGTGAGTGCTGTGTTCCTGGTTGTTTTTAAGTTATTTCAATTGATATTGCTGTTATTAGTCTTTCTTTGCTCTTTTTTGTATATTCTCCGAATATGTGCATTGTTGCATCCACATTATTCTGAATGTTATTGAGTCTTCCTCCTCTTCTTGATACATAGTCTGTCTATGCCATCCCGGGTGTAATGGTGAGGAAATCGTCACCAATTTCTTTGTTCTTTCGTCCATCTGCCCTTTATCGATTTTAAGAAGGGTCCAAAATATATTAAAAAGGGGTGCAGTTTATATATTTATTCCTTTGATGATATTTCTACTGCAACTTGATTTCAAGAAGATACCTTGTTTTTTTCTGAGCTAACCCTTTCATCGCCGTTCTTATATTTCCAGGTATTTATAGTTTTCTTTTTCTCCAAGTTTTTTGACGTTTTGCTGGTTTGGCAATTCTATTCCTTCTGTTCTTTCTTTTTCTATCTCATATCCCAATCCCTATAACTTTCCATTCTAATAGTTTTTTATAAAGATTTCTCGTTCTTTTTTCATTCTTGGCAAATGTCTTAATATCATCCGTATTTATGAGGTGGTTTATCTTTTCCTGCGATGTTGGAAATTTGTCGTCCCTTTTGCATTTTCTTATATAATTTACTGGCAGCATTGCCATAAAAAATGATAGAGGTGATTGTGAATTTCACTGGATGATTATTCTATTAGGAGAATACTGCGAATTGGTATATAATCAAGTCTATGCATTAGTGCGTCCATGGATATACTAGCACTGAACATTCGGTAAAGAAAGATAAACAACTAACTTGCATGATCAATATTTAATAGATACACATGCATTAACATATGTCCGAACAGGTAAACAGTATATTTTTTGTGAACAAAGTGTAAGCAGAGTTACCAAAAATGTCAGAAAAGCGTTTTCATAGCGAGATGCAATAAAATTCCATGTCAAAATTGGAGACAAATTGTGTATATTCTGTCCTACAAATAGAAATGAAAACACGTCCGTTTTGTTCCATGAAAGAGAACTGAAAAAACATAGGTCTTATTCATTCTCGAAAGGGGGGGGGGCAAAAAAGGGGTTGAATTATCATGTGGACAACGGACCGATGACGTGAGAAACCACGACCACAGTCCAAGGACTGACAATTATTTTTGTCTCCCTACACAATTGTCATTTATGAATTATTTAAATTCATTTTCCTTTCAATATAATTGTTTTGTAGCCAATATAACATTTTATTTGGCCATGAGATTTGAGGCTGCAAGTTGCTAATTTTCATGTGTGATTTCCTAATTAAAAAGTGTTAGTTAACTGCATCTGATGGTTAGATCTCTGAGTTATATATTTCTTTCAATAGAAAAGGCAAAACTGCATGAGAAAAATGAATTAACTAAATGTAATTGTTGATAAAAATGTTATCACTAAGCACGGGTAGTGGAATGATATCATGTTCCCTTATCGATTTAATATTTGACGAAATAGCAAATCACCTATTAAGAGGGGAACATCAACGCCCTGTAACCCCAGCGGCAAGTAGGTGAAACTTGACTCATCTTACTTGTGGAAAATTCGCAACAATGCCTTGTTGCAATCTTGATAAGCAGGTACGATGTGGAATAACCTCTTTGGTCTGGTAAAGTTAGTGACAGGAAATCAAATGGTACATAAAGGAATAGTTTTTTTCCATTAGCGGCCGGCTAGACCTTCTACTAATAGTCCTCTGCAAAACTAGCAGGTAACGAGGTATTTATAACCCATTCAACCAATCAAAAACGAGAATTACAAATTAATATCAACAACAACAAATATAATGTTAATGCATTCTTCGAGCTTTTCCTCCCTCCGAAGATTGCAGGTAAGTAAATGTTTTCATAACATTTTTCCCGACAAATAAAAGGTTTCTGTTCGAAATTTTCAGAAGGTAACTAAATGCAACAAACACTTAAAACAAATCCTACAAAGATGTAGATATATCTGAAATCAAAACATCACAACCCACGTTTGGCATTTCTCAATAAAATGATCGAATAACCGATATGGGAGTCCTATTTTGTCTTATTTAGATAAGGATCTTTCAGGAGATGAAAGCACAAATAAGAATTCAATTTGGGATGGAGGGTGTCGTCGGATATTTGTGATTTCTGATTTTATATATATTCAAACTCATCACTAGCTAAGAAAGACTTATATCACAAAATAATAACAATGATTGCACGCCCCGGGGCTTACTTTACGAGTGGAAATATTTGGAGTCTATAGAAGGAATTTAATCTAAAGTTTTTATTCGTATCTTAAGTGATAAAATGGTCAGTAATTCAATAAGAATCTGTCCAAAAGTTTGATTAATTATTCTCTCAAAATGATTGTTATATATGGCCATGTTCTAACTTTCTAATTATGTTGAGTTGTGTTCGATTGTGAAAATAGTGAAGATATAATGATACGCTTGTTGTGAAATGATTTTGAGATAATGTATGGACACAAATTTGTCTTATAATTCTGTTGCATACTAGGTCACAACTAAGCAATTAAATTCAACCATTCTTGTTCTATAAAATACAAAGGTTTGGCAGCCTTTAATTCAAAGAAAGACGGATCTTTGGCTAATAAAGCAAAAATGAATACTGACTCCATATTTCTCAGAATTCTTTTTTTCTTTTTCGTAAAGATAATGTCACTCATGAAGAGCATAACAGTTAATAGAAGTTGTTTTTTGGATGTTTTCTAGTATTTTAATAATTTTCAAGTTTTACTAGAAATGTTATTTACTGAGGCCTGTTACGGTTTACTATAGATTGGATATCACATCTTTACTACTGCTCGTTGAGTGAGATGTTTGTTCAAGTTTTAACTAAGCATTTCCTCTCAAACATGATGATATGTACATAGGATATTTAAATGTAATATATCTTTTAAGTAATAGTAGAATAAAAAGTAATTCATGCATATTTCTAAATGAATCTACACAGACGAAATTCTTACTCTGTTTTCCACGTTGATAACCGTAACTGTTATGCTGTCAAACTGTTAAAAAAAAAAGAAACTAATAAAAAGACAAGCGTAGCATGAATAATTTGTAAATTAAAAATCCCCTTATTTGTTAATATTCAATTGAATATATATATATATATATAATATATATATATATATATATATAAGGTGTGTATCTATATTCTCTCTTTTCTGCTTGTAATTTTTTTTGTCTTGAACGTGGATGCAGATTTTTTCATTATCCGTATATTTCGCAATAATTCGATCCACCCAAATCTGAAAGTATATTTGAGTATTACTCTGAGATTCTTGGTTTACTTGAGTCGTATTTGGTGCATAAATACTATCAGTAATCTTTGGATCGCCTCCTCCCCACCAACTACACCAAATGTCGGATTTGGTTAAACTTACCACATATTCTTCCCTTTTATTCTGATTGCACAGCAAAACTGAATGCCAGTCAATGGAGCAAAAAGTAAATAACACTAAAAGACAAGATGGACTCTGAAATGTAGGGCAACAGATCAGACAAAACAATAAAATCTACTTTCATAAAACGAACGAGAAAACATGAATCGATAAATAATGAAAATTAAATTGATGATTACGAAAGAAAATATCGCTGAGAATTGGCGCAGGAAGACGAAATTCATTGAATAAGCATAAAAGGTTATATAAACGTGACATGAAGCAAATAGCTGGCCAGTCAAATAAGTTAACGGATACAGAAATTGAAAAGGAAAAACAAATTATGAATAGCAAGAACCAAGGCAAAAGAGTTTTGAAACTAATTCTCTAAAATGACACATCAAATCAAACATACAAGCAATGATATTTGAAAAAGATGGAAATGAAAAAACATAAAATACTATTTATCTAAAATTGTTGCAAAGTGAGAACTTAGAATATATAGTTTGTTCCAATGAATATTCTGAAATATTTGCTGATAAAGTTTAATTAAAAATATAATCCAGATAGTTTTCCAAAAGATTTATTCTTGGTGAATTTTTATATTATCTAGTGCTCACGACCGGAATAAATGACCTTTAATATTGTTATTATTTGAAAGAAGTGTACATAATATGTTTGTTATACTTCCATTTGTCTGGGGGTTTTGAAAGTGTTGTGGCATTTTAAGGGGTCAAAATAAGACAAACACGACGGATAACAATGTAGACAAATGTATTTAACAAAAGAGTAGAACTTTACAGCAAAGAAAGTGGAGATTGCATCCGACCAATATAGTTACGAGCTGACTCGCATTTGCTTCCCGTCTAGCCACAATTGTTCCTATTACTTATAGTAGCCGTCGGCGCATTCCATTATTGTCTATAGGTTATATCACCTATAACAGAAAGGATCTTTGAGATTGTTCCAAATTTTCCAATAATTGTAAATTAAACTTTCAACTTCATATTCCACAAATATTTATAGTTTTCAAACTGATAGTTATCTAAAGTTTTATATTTTAGTTTCTCGCTGAATCCATAGTAAAACCAAAAATAAACTGTTGTATATTACTAAAGCTGATTTTTCTGACTTTGGATAAAGTAATTTGTTTATATTTCCGACGTTGTTTAATAGCTTGATTGCTATGTCAGTATCGCTGTGTATAGGGTGACCGTGTAACTAGAAAGCAGCAGATGTGTTACTTTAAAGGGAGAAATAAAAGACCACACTCTGGGCAGGAAATTTATTATAGATTCTGACTAATGACTAATTGGTAAGTATGTATTATGTGATAAGAGCAAGGAGACCCGGACAGGATTATTCAGGTCTTTACAGACGAGGAAGCAACATTTTTAAGGTCGCACTCTAGGAAGCATTCCAGGGCGCTTAGGAATGTTGATTCTAATCCAAGTTTTAATTTGCCGTGAGGAAGAATTATCCTTGTCTTTCTTTCTATCATAATGTAGAATCGACAGTAGACCATAAGTACTAGTCGGGAACAGGTGACAACAATTAATGGTCGTCTGTTGAACAGACTATACAACATAACAGTTTCAAAGAATAGCATCTATACTGTTTTTAAGAGGCATTTCAATATTCAACACTACTATAAGAATTTTAGACCTAGTTTTGTATAGGATTTTATAAACTAAATTCAATTTTTGTGAGATATACAACAGGCAAATTTATCTCTTATGAAATTTATCAGTAAAAGTAGGAAAGGTCATCAAGTACTGAATTCCATTCTATTACTCAATATCATTCACCTCTTCTTCAGAACGAATTTTCAAGAGTGAAATTTTTCATTTCACTGATACATGTTTTTTCCCCTCTCGTAGTTGAATTATTAAAGATATACTTGATGGCATATTGGCGCTTCTATCACATTTGCTTAACTCTTCTTGGTTGTAATTGATGATAACGATGGTTGTCATATTTATTTACACATGAGTTAAACAGGATTTCCATACTTTTCTATGAGAGCTAATCCAATGATTTTTATCATTTTAAGTCAGTTATCTTGACATACTTGTCGTCATCAACATTTCAGATATGATTTTTAATATAGTTCCTGAAACACATACATACACATATGTTTATTCGTGTGCGTATATATATATATATATATATATATATATATAGACACAAAACGCACTGTTCTGTGAAAATATTCAGTGACTATTTTATTCTTTTCATGTTCCATAAAATATGTTATGCATATGTGTATCTGTGTGCATCTCTGTCTCGATGCGTATTTTTGCAAGAAATAAAGAGTATTCTTTAAAACTAAAATAACATATCTTTGTATTTTAGTTTTCCAGATACATTTTTTACTCTTTGGTTTATATTACATTTGAAATAACGATTATTTTGACAGTTTTATAAGATTTCATGAAATCTATTCAATTAAAAACAAAATGAATTGGAAAATTTAATCAATTGTGAAGACGTGCTATGCATATTATTTAATTCCTATAAAGGTAGTACTTGTTTAGTAAATTTGACAATGTTATGTTATTTTCTTGCAACTAAAACAAATTAACTCTTTAACTACAATATAAACTATAATGCTACTTAGGTTTTAAAATAAACTTAATTATACTGTCTTCAGTACCCAAACGCCGTATGATTAACTCTATGCTCTCTAAAAGTCACTGAAATAGAGTGACTTAATTGAAACCAAAATTAAAACTTGAATGGCAACTTAAAGGAAAGTTCTACTTTTCTTAGGAAGTTTTAGTTTTATTAATTAAAGTAGATTGTTCATTTATGGCAATTACAAATATATTTACGACGATTCAAATCTGTTGTAAGTAGATACTTTGTCTAGTAGTTCTGTTTTAATTGGTTGCTGTTTGATTGCAATTAAAAACAAAATTAAAACTTCAAAGGATTTATTTACATTACTAAAAGATGATTGAAAATATATGATAAAATGTATTAGGAAATTTATACAAAGTCTGTAATTTTTACTATCTTATCCTCCAAAAAGCTCTTTGTTTCAACAGAAATATTTCCTGTTGCTCATATAAGACATTCAGTGTTCAAATATGTTTATTTTCTTTGCAAATTGTTAAGCATTATATTTTCAAGAATGTTAT
The DNA here is from genome assembly GCA_023376005.1 of Doryteuthis pealeii. Lineage (NCBI taxonomy): Eukaryota > Metazoa > Mollusca > Cephalopoda > Myopsida > Loliginidae > Doryteuthis > Doryteuthis pealeii. Next base: position 71,464,557 of record CM042158.1, read on the forward strand.
GGGAACAGCAGAGAAAGATGAACGGCAACAACAAAGATTTTAAAAGTTCATACAGTCAAGAATGCAGCTCGCAAAAGGCTTCATAAATGCAATGTTCATATTGTAAAAATGTTGACAGAAGTAGCACATACACTCTGAACCCCTAAATACTAACAAGTCAGACAAAAGGCCTAATGGGCAAGACAAGCTGAGAATAGATCAACACATGAGCAATAAGATAGGGGATTCCTGAACAATAATACTGACTATATTTAAAATCTTATATCTCATATCTAATATCTATGATAAGTATGTGACTCAGAAAAGGAAGCTAGAAGCATATTTCACTTGCCGTTCCAGTGAAAAGAAAAATCAACTGGTCTTTGCATATTCACTTCTCATTGCCACCCTGAGGAATCCAAAACTTTTTTTTTTTGTAGAAATCGAAAAAAAACAATGTTTTTCAAAATGGTTTCATTTGAGCTAACATCATCAAAATAAATTTAAAAAACAAATAAATACCAACTTTTAAAGTACAAAGCCACGAGATTTACCACGAGATTAGACAACTTTAACTCTTACTTAATATCTGTACTTCATTGGGATTTAGAGATATTATATAAATATATTTCCTCAAGCACAAGGCGAGATTTCATTTTTAAATTCAGGAGAAGTTGGATGCCGGGAACAGCTATGTGAAAAGTTTTAAGTCTGGATTGATGTTTGCATCTACCTTGAAGTTTTAAAATATATTTCATGCAGCCAAGATATCATTTACCGAAAATGTATACCATCTTAACGCACCAGAATACAATGACAATTCTGTTACCTCAACCAAAATCAATTAAAAGAAACATCATTCTAAAGTGCCGGCACATTTAAAGAATTTACAAAAATATTAGACATATATTTCATTCCAACATCACCTTTTTATATCGATATGAAAGATTGATATTACTCTGAAATGTCCGATTAAATACTTCAAAATCTGACTAATTATTAAACTTCAATTCCTATTATTATTCATGGTTTATAGTTCGAGGCAAATATTTTTTAGCCACAACGAGTTTCGAATGGTAATCTGAGAGATTGTTTCACATTAGAATTCATCAAAAATAACTTAAGCCATACGTATATACATTTAAGAGATCCAAACAATGTTTATGGAGATGGAGAAGGTTTAATCACCTTTGCATTTTTCATGTCAGTCTTTACTTACTCTTTCTACCATTTATAGACGATATAAAGAAATTGAAGGAGTTCTTAAGAATTGGAGCTGATGAAGATTAATTCACTTATTTGAAAAATCTTTCCAATAGAAATGTTGTCTTTCTAATCTCCTTGAGAGATTTTCAGCAAGTTTTTATAATGTAGAAAATGATTTTGTTCATGTAACAATTTTATTTGATTTTTTTTTTTTTACCAAAATTAGGACATTTCAAATAAAACTTGACAGAATATTTTTTTCTTATGTTGAATTTTAAAATTCTATCATTGTGTAATATGCCTTTTTAACTCCATTTTTCAATCATTCAATGAAATGCAATTCGTCTTTTTGTCTAAATACTTAAGTGAAGTGATTAGTTTTCTCCCATGTTGTGCATGCTATCAAGAAGACATTTTATGTTTCCTTGAGTGTGATAGTAGCCCAGCCTTGCTACGAACTATGAAGCTACACTGACAGATGCAATTTACTAAAGCGTGAGTCAGATGTTTTTTGTTTTAAAGTTAGACGGAGCTGATCTCGGTGTTTCAGTATTTTCTTCAAAGCTCTTTGATTTAGCGAGACATGTCTTACGCCATTCTTTCCGATTTGACGCTAGATTTTCCCAAGCACTCAAGGTTAATATTGAGGCGTTTCAGATTGTCCTTCAATTTGTCTTTCTAGCGTAAGAGTGGACGTCCAATAGAACGTTTAGCATTTGCTAATTGTCCGTATACTATCTTCTTTGGAAGCCTGTTCTCATTCATTCCGACAACGTGACCCACCTAAGCTAAACCTTGGCTAGTAAGGTTTCAATACCAGCAATGTTACATTTCTTTTAATATTGTGCTATTTTTTACTCTATTATCCCATTTTATACCGCAAATGGCTCGAAGACAACGCATGTGAAAGGCGTCAAGTTGGTTTATGTGCTTGCGGTAAAGTGTCCAAGTTTCAGCACCATACAGTAGAGTAGAAAGCGCGATTGCTCTGTAGATGTTAGTTTTAATTTTAAGAGATACATCTAATCGATGTTTCGGGTTGCCGAATGTAGTGTTTGCTTTACCTCTTCTGGACTGGATCTCTTTGTCCATTTTTCCATCAGACGTGCCTGTTGATCCAAGATATTTAAACGTGTCAACAATCTTTAATGCTTTTCCATCAATGAAGACAGTGGATTTACAAGACGGGGATTGCATACTGCGGGCTAGTTCAGTAGTTCAGTTTTCTTTATACTGATAGTAAGTCCAAATGCTTTTAATGTCTCAGAGAATTTATCAATAATGGTCTGGATGTCTTCTAGGCTGACAGAGCGGCATCGTCTGCAAAGAAAAGATCACGTACTAGCTGCAAAGAAATTCTTGACCTAGCTTTAAAACGTTGTTGATTGTATAGGCACGACTGGGTTGGGAGGGTGATCCACTGGGAATTTTGCAAAAAATTAATTTTTCACCATACAACAACATGGTATATGCATAAACCAGAATATGTTCAAGATAAAAACGAATCATCTTATCCCAGCAAAAAGACCAGACCTAGTAGTGTTTAACAAAAAGGAAAGAAATTGTCAACTGGTGGATTTTGCAGTTCCAGCAGATGACAGGATGAAGCTGAAGGAAAATGAAAAGATGGACAAATACCTGGTCCTTGCCAGAGAACTGGAAAAGCTGTGGAATATGAAAGTCAAAGTGATACCAATTGTAGTTGGTGCACTTGGAACGGTCCCAAAAAGCTTGGAAAAAAGACTGGAAAATCTGGAAATCATAGGAAGAAGTGAGACCATCTAGACTACTGCACTGTTGCAATCTGCCAGAATACTCAGAAGAGTCCTGGAGACCTGAGAAGACTTGTTGTCACTCAGATTCCAGGGAGATACCATCAGCTAATGCTGGTGTGAAAAACTAAGAACTATAATAATAATAATAATAATAATACATATACTATGACAATAAATATAATTATCACAATAATACCAATATTAATAATAGTCTACTTCCACTTGTATATTATATATATAATATATCTATAATATATAAGACTTCGATTCAATTACTTCGGCTGTTAGCGTTCAGAAATACATATATTCATGAATAATCTGAAATGGAAAATTCACTACAGCAATGCCCACTCTCTCTCTCTCTCTCTCTCTCTCTATATATATATATATATATATATATATATATATATATATATATATATATTAGATGTTGCATTTGCATACACAAAATTAAACGATTATATTTCGTTATTTATTTCAGATTTTGAAGTGAACCTTTCAATTTTGGAAGAAATCCGAAACGCCTTAATAATCCGGATTGGGATTTCCTCAACTTACATCCAGTTAAGAAAGGTAAGTTTAGAATTTGCATTCTTTCTTTTATTTTACCATTTTGGTCGACAACAGATAAATTCGTTTTGATTTTAATATTTCCGTGACGCCATTTGTCACCGACAATTTTAGTTTCTTTCTAAACTTCCAATTACCTTTTTAGTCTTATTTCTTTTAATCATCTTTTCTAACATGTCTCTTCAGTATTTTCTAAGTGTACTTCTGTGGATTCATTGTGTTTTATTCACTCCTACAAATTAATTTAATGTTATAAAACCAGTTTTATTGTATTTACGTTATGCTAACATTTAAGCTTTGTGTATGTTTATTATATAAACTACTAATATATTATACGGACTACATCCTCGCTGCATATTCAACAAGAATCATTTATTTTGGAAAAAAGCGGTTCGTTCGTGTTACATTTACGTAGAGGAACTGACTTAAGTAAAATTCCAAATCTTCTTTTCTATATATGGATAAAGTAAAAAAAATATATATAATTCAAGAAAATTCATTCATAAAATAAGACGCTTGCGCGCAACGGTTATCGTCGTAGGAAATGAACATATTAACCAAAGTTCAAATCCTGGACGAGTCTGTTTGTATTTTACATACAAATATTTTATATAAATAACCTTAGGAAAAGTATGCATCAAACTATTCTACCTGCAGCTATGTGTAAATAGTAGGGCCGACTGGTATAGTAACCGACATAAGTGAAGGAAAACTCAAATAAATTAAACTTCGCTTTAAAAATTGACCTTGTGTCAAATCTTGATCGTGTGGAGAGGTTGGATAAACACACACACAAATACGCACACATTCAACCTCACACACTCACTCACACACACACACACACACACACACACACACACACACACATATATATATATATATATATATATATATATATATATATATATATATATATATAGCAACCTATCCAAATTCTATAAAATGTTAAATCTGAGATATTGAACCGGCACTACGTACGTATTGAACACTTAATATTTGTTATTGTGACTCAGTGATTTTTACGACGTAGTCAGTATTATCACTCACACGATTTGTTTTCCTTGAATCATTCTCTTTCTTAAAATGTGTGTTTGTTGTCTAAATCTAACCCAAGAAAGAATCCCTTTTTTTTTTTTCATTTTTTTAATAATCATTCTTTTTTAAAATATTCCCATCGCACATAGTTACCTGAGAAGTAATTGGAAGAATTCTTCGGAATTGAGTTTCATTCCGTTCTGAATATTGACCAGCCATTTTCAAAGGTTTTAGCACTTTTTTCTTTATAATCACATTTTTATAATGATACTTAATAGCATTTAATAATTCTATTCAGTGTATCTTTTCTTCTCTGGATCTGCCTATTAATTATTAAAGGCATTCTTGATTCTGTGTATGAAAGATTTTTTATAAATAATCCTAAACACATCATTTTACAATTTTCTTAATGAAATACGTAGATATGTTTAATCGATTTTTTAAATTCTCCGTTATCTTTTAAAGATTAAATTTGATCAATATTTAAAATGACAATCAAATGAGAAGTTAAGAAAAAAGAAAATGATTAAAAAAACCGTGTGTTAGATTTATTCATGTCTCTAAGATCAAGATAAGAATAATGATGATTTTTTTCATCTTCGAAAATATTAATCACTTTGTGTTCGATTTCTTAAAAAGTCAGCGCGTTTATTGACTTCTTATCTTTACACGTATGTAGAGTTCAAGGAAGAAAAAAGAAATATCCAAATTTCAAAGAATTTACAAAAAATAATATTTAAAATAACCATTACCTTTTAAAAGCATCTTAATGGATTCGTTTGCATTTTTCAAAATATGAACCGAGATTTTAATCTTGTGTACATTCGATTATTCAGATAAAGTGAGAAAAAGAAACGAAGAGTAATAATGGCTTTATTCATTTAACTTTATATTCTTTATCAATTTATTTAGATTTGCGTTTTGTTAACGTGTCCAATAGAAAAAAAATGTAAATTATTTAGAAACTTTCGTTTGCATATTTTGCAGGCAAATATAATTGTGCCGTTTTATAATTTTGTACAAAAAGACGGAACTGCACCAAACGTGTATCATTAAAACAAAATTTAAAATCTGGAAAGTATTTCTTTGTGAATACTCACTAAATTTATCGATACACAAACACGCTCCGATGCACATATGCACACGGACAGGCACATACATACAAATACATACGTATAAAGAAAATGATTAAACTGAGCTTTATATATATATATAATATATATATATATATATAGAGAGAGAGAGCAACGATATTGCACACGCTTCATTTGTAAATATAGCAAACTATACATATCTAGGTTAGAATAGCGAAGACATGAAGTCAACGGCGTTTGGTAGCACACAGTTTTTAAACCATGTGACTTTCAAACCAAACACTTTATTTAAACATTACATTGGTGAGAAACTGTCAGCTACCAAACACTGTTGACTTCATGTTTTAAATGTACATAATCTATCAATAATATTGACAACTCTTTACGTCTTTCTTATAAAATGGGTGGAGCACTCTCTGGCAGCCTTTACATATATACTAATGTGTATTTATCAGTTAAAATTCCCCTCCCACTGTAAGTTACGATGGCCAAGTGTTTAAAAAGCCTGACTGATGATTTATCGATCGGGTTTCCATCCCGGCTGGAGGTAGCCTGCAAATTTCTAGCCACACTGAGGAGATGTGATATGTTGAAACGCGATATCTGTAATATATATATATATATATATATATATGTGTGTGTGTATGTGTGTGTGTGTGTGTGTGATTTACATTTAAACCGATATGCACGCCTAATTCATATATATATTATATAAATAAAATAATATATATATATATATTTAATCGTAATAAATAGCACCACTACTCTTCTTCTACAGGATGATTTTGACAATAATAACCCACTAAGGTTGATATGCCCTTAAAATAGAAACCAAACCAGATAACAATTTATTAATATTCTTAGTTTTATTGTGTTTTTTTTTTTTAAGACCATCTCTTATTTTATTGAATTTTTTCTCTAATTTTTGAATGTTGCTCTAAAGCACTCTTGAAACTGCACACTAAGTAATCCATATTTTATGAATGTTGTCTTAAACATTTCAGAAACCCCAATAATTAAACTGAGCAATAATCTCTCGTCATTCTGTCAACCATTCCACTCAAATTCTATCTGCCAATCTTTTCTTTTTTTATATTCTTAATGTCTTTCAGTTATTTCTTTGGAAGGTTTGTAGATTAACAAGTTTTTACTTTTATTTGTGTATTACATGTTTTATTCCCTCGATTTATTTTGGCATTTTATCTCAATCCACTTAATCGATATGTTTTTAATTGATACAACAGCGTGAAATCAAAATTACTGAAGTAACTCCCAATAAAATTTCAGCTCATATGACACAAGAGTGTATCTTTCATGGCTGTTGCTTTAAGCACTTCTGCCAAGGAAGCCCTAATGTTAATTATAAAATTTGTAGTTGAAGCGTGTATCAACTAAGAATGTTTTAATAAAAACCAATCAAATGAAAATGGTGTAAAAGATTCTTTTTAAAAAACAGATGTGATTTGCCAGATTTTTAACACATCAAATTTTTGGAAGGAAGAAAATAATTACATGAATAAATAAACCTAGTGGATTTCACATAAAAAATATTATTGGAAAGAAATGTGTACTATGACAATCAATATAACGCGAATTATTTATACTATTTCTCCTCCAACCCTTTTCCTCCATTACTCTTCACCGTTTTTTTCTTTCCAATTTTTAATCCTCCCATCTTTCTTTTACTAATAAATCATATTCATAATCATTTTTCACTAATTAACTATTATCATATTTTTAATTCAACTGATCTACGTATGAAGAGAAAAACAAGACTTTCCCCGAGGAATTTTAAGCAAAATAAAATCAAAATTTTGTAAATGAAATAAATAAGTATTCGATATTTGCTGAAACTGGTGTTATTTAAATTGTTACATTGTTGTTTAAATTGATTTTGTTTAAAATTGTTAATTAAACAATAATTAACCAGTTACTGACAAAACACACACAACTTTTTTATAGTAATAAGAATCTGTAACACCATTCTTCATGAAAGTCAATTTTGGAAGAAATACTCTTCGTATTTTAATCCAAATTAACAGTAACCGCATCTTATAAAAATCCCAGTAAATGTTAATTCCTAAACAATTTCTTTCTTTATTAAATCCGTTCCCATTTTCACTGTTAAGATGAACGATCTACTTTTTCTATTTCATCCCTGTTTTTGCTTATTTTCGATATACGATTGTTCTCTTCTTATTTTAACAAAACCTTTTTCACTTAATCTTTACAGATATCTATGTTGTGCAAGTTCAAACGTCTGATTTGCTCTTATTTCCTATTTTCTGCTGTTCTGAAATCTGATTCAGCAAATTTTACAAACTGTTTCTATTTATTCATAATTTCACTTGGTTTTTTCCCTTTTAATATTTTTCTTCTTGTTTCAACTACCAAACAAACTACTTTAACAAAACTAGAGATGAGTAACTTTCAATTCGCTGAGATAGATAGATAGATAGATAGATAGATAGATAGACTGGATTTATTTTCAGATTTTATCTTTAAAACTGTCAATGAATTTTTGTTCAAATATATTTTGTCTTTTGAACGTTGGAAAGCTAATTCAATTTTACTCGACATCAAAATGTATTGTTTATGAAATACCAATACACTATATACAATAAGCCTTAAAATAATTTGAATTTATATTAACTGTTTATAAGTACGATTATCCAGAAAGTTATTGAAACATTTTCATAACAATTAAATACAAGATGTACTACACATTTATCGGAACTAATTATCTTTAAACATTTGATTGTCACTAACAGATCGTCTCCTGCAAAATTGAGAATCAAGCTTTGCTTTTATAGGTCCTGTTTCATGGCTTTCACTCGTATACACATGTTTTTCACATGGTCGCCTGTCACCATGGGACTCCATATGACTCAAGAGACCAGCCTGTGACAGGCAAGCCCGTTCACACATACTACATATATGATCAGGTTTGAATGTAGGAAATGTATCCAGGACAACGGACTTTTACCGCTTCGTAGACCCCGCTTCAGGATGGAGTGCTCGAGCCACATTGTCTCAAATTTTCTACAGCCACTATAAACGGGTCTTCTCCATACCGAACGATTCGTAGCCGTCATTTCCCAATCCTCAAAATGTATACCAAGTGTCTTAAGATTGTTTTTATGACATCCTTGATACGTTTCTTGGGTTTGTCTCTCGGACGTTTACCATACTGGAGTTCCCCATAAAACAGTTGCTTTAGGAGTCTGTCTTCTTCCATCCTAACAAGATGGAATCTCTCCAAGGCTTTAATGTGTCGACGATACGTATTCCACGTCTCCGAAGATTATAGGAGTATAGACAGAACCCACAATTCTGACGGTGATAGCTTTGTCCGATCACACACGTCTCTCGACCCCCCCCCCGGTTTTGCTGTCTCTCACAATCCTTATAGATATTTTTGAATCAAGTGTTTCATCACTGGATAAAGCACTGCCAAGATGAACGAATGAATCAACTAACTTCAGTCTGGTCGCCTTGACGTATATGTTAGGTTTCACATACTGATGACCGGGTGGTGGAGTGAGCATCATTTTAGTTTTCTCTAAATTGATGATGAGTCCAAAGGCAATGCAAGCTCAAAGAAGAAATCTATTATTTCCTGCATGTCCTCTTTAGTGAGAGAGTAATAGAAAAATATTTTTAATGTATGGATTCTAAAAGTTCTTGAAAGAGGCATGTGAAAACACCACTTAGTGGAGATCCCATCGGAAGGCCAAATTTCTGTTGGTAAAAACGATTGTTATATAGCTCAATTATCTTAGTTATTTTGTTAATAAATAAGGGGAGAGTTGATTTTATTTAAGTGACATTTTAAATGATCAATGAATTCTTTATTAGGCATATTTGTGTATAAAACTGAATGTGTAGGCTAGCTAGGAGTTTGTTTTCAATATTTATATTTTGTTGATGAGGTCGCCAGATTTCTTTTAATAAGAAGAGCTAATTGTTCCCTGGAGTTAAAATTTTAATTGGATCTGGCAATGATGTGAAGGGCCGTTCCATATTTTTTTCAAACCAGGAGAGGCTTTTGAGATATGAAAAATTCGTTTATGACGTAATCCATTTAGAATATTTTTCTTTCCTTACTCGTTTTTTAAAAAAATCAAAACTATTAACCTAGAGTCAGAGAGATGCATAGTAAGCATAGTAAGTCTACTTCACTACTACATAACATAGTAAGTCTACTTCACTTCTACATAACATAGTAAGTCTACTTACATAACATAGTAAGTCTACTCACTACTACATACATAGTAAGTCTACTTCACTTCTACATAACATAGTAAGTCTACTTCACTTCTACATAACATAGTAAGTCTACTTCACTTCTACATAACATAGTAAGTCTACTTCACTTCTACATAACATAGTAAGTCTACTTCACTTCTACAACATAGTAAGTCCACTTCTACATAACATAACATAGTAAGTCTACTTCACTACTACATAACACCAGTATGAATAGAACACTTACAAAGTTGTATTGTTTGTGCAATATACACATCATCCGATGATGACCCATAAAGGAACCAAAGTACTTGGGAACAAATTAGTTATGGCAAATTTATTAGCCAATTTTGGCCGGATATTGTATCATCCATTCGGCGGCATGAAAGGATTGACATCAGAATATGTAGACAAAATATGTCTGCACTATTTAAGCAAATATGTCTGAAAGAAGAAATGCTCTCCAATCACAACACACACACGTACACACACACACACACGCGCATATATATATATATATATATATATATATATATATATATATATATATATATATATATATATACAATTTTTACCAAATAAGGGTTAAATAAAAAAAAAAACGAGTTCAATTTCAAAAGAGCTAACATAACAGAAATAGATTATACAAACAAATTATTATTCAAATTCTCACACCGATATGGCAATTCATAGTTTGTTGTACGACATATAAGCGTGAAACTTTTAGTATTGATTTATTTGTATCTTAAAATATCCGTTTTTTCTTATATATAAACAAAATATCCGACATACAGAAAACGATTTTGGTAAAGAGTTGATACATTTATTACGTTTCGTTCTGCGTGAGTTTCATCAATAATGATTTATAAAAAAGAATACATTTATTAAAAAATATCAAGAAACGTTAGAACTGGCTGGGATAGTGTGATAGCAACCTTGATCAAGGAACCTTGATCATTATGAAAGTGGGAACAAAAAAAAGTCTTCCTATTTCACTTTATTATCATTTTGTTTATGTATTAGAAAACAACCTCGTTTCTTCTTTGTTTACTATTTCACCTTGTCTTGACTTCTTGATATTTTTGTTTTATATATTTCAAAGTATACTTGACTTATTTTCGTTGGTCTGAACAGTATTACATCTGTTTCTAGTAATAACGTAATATATATTCAGAATTTTGATTACTAATTCCAGAAGCAACCGGAAAACCTTATTTCAAGACATAATAAAATGTATTGTGTCTGGAATGTTTTTCCGACTAAAGGCTTTTTTATATTTTATCTTCGACTTGTTATTAAATACATCGATTTACTACATTTTTTTTTTATTAATTCTTCGATTTATTTCTAATTCGTCAGAGTTACCGTTTTCATTTCATACTGAAAAGCTACACTATTTATTTCCGTTCTTTACTAACGTTTTATTTTATATTTTTAATTTTTTTGTTGTCTCTCCCGCTCTTTTATTGTCTTTGTTATATAAATTTTCTCTTCTATTTTCACTCACCTACACAAACTCATCCAACTTGCAGCCTTGATCTTTGACCTCTAATTTTGCTCGTAAATAATTTGGGGAATTAGTATGGCGAAGAATACGGTCTATAACTCAGCCTCTTTATCTACAGATTGTTATTGAATTGAAAATCATGAGTGAAAAATAAAATTTTACATAGGATTTTTTTATTCTTAACAAAAGAAAATACATTCACTATTTCATCATGGTCAAGAGATCGATTTTATTGGCGTATTTTCATGGTAAACCATTTTTTTGGTGTTATTCGTTTACAAATATTTTCATAATTATCTGTATTAAAAACAAAATAGCATTACATATCTAATTAATTTTAATGCATTTTAGAGTTAGATTAATCACATTTACCCTTATTAATACAAATAAAATTTAACAAGCAGGCATGGGGCCCCAAAGAGGTCGAGAGATTTGGGGTTGTAAGCACCGACCCTGTCTATTATTTTAGCTGATGATTGATAATATAATTTTGATAGAAATAAATTAGAAATGGCAGAAATTCAAAAAATCATGCTGAAACTAAACCCTTTTGGTCCTCCACCCGGTCGTGAGTTTGGACATAGTACTCACCAGTTATGCGGATAAAGAGTGTACTATTAGTTGATCACTGACAATGTTACTTCAATTTAAAAACAAAATGGCGGTGGTTCACAACGGGGCTCCTCAAAACGTCTCCCAATTCAGGGGTCTGGAGGTAAGACGCGCTATCCCTGAGAACATATATTTTAAATCAACATATACAACTTATATATATATATATTGCTGTTCCTAAAAGTTGATATCTGCTGTTTTCTTGTTTTTATTGCTATGTTGATTTGTGGTAAAATAATACTAAGCCTTGCGGAAACTAAATATATTGATGATATATTGGAAATATTATTGAGAGAAGTATTAAGAAAACACGGCAATGGAGATACAAAACGATTCAGCCCAGAAAATAAATAAGGAAGTGGGGGGGGGGAGAAATGGATTATTTAGGGACACAAAATAAATAAATAAATAGTTAAAAGATAAGACCGAAGAGAAAAGAAAACAATGAAAATAATCAAGAAATGAAGTCTTCAACAAAAAATAAAAACGAATAAAAATGTCATAGACACAAAAGTTGTTTTTTTAAGCCAAACTTAAAATAGAAATAAGAGAATAAATTGTTAGAATTTTAATAGTAGAGGAAACGTAAAGAATAAACATGAGGAGAAAATAACTTTTCTTTAAGTAGAGAAAATAAAATGAAAGATGAAAAATTATTAGAAAAAAGATGAAAAGGAATTTTTTTTATTTTATAACAAAACAAAAAAAGTGTGAAAAAAGTCATCTATTTCTTAAATTGCATAGAACTGTGGACACTAAGAATAAAAATAAATTCCATACTAATTGTATAAACTGAATGTAAATGTTGTACCAGTTCAAACAGGTTAAACTCTGATGCTGCCACATTTGAATATTAACTTCAATCAAATGATAACGTTTGTTTTGATAAATAAAAGCATAAACTATTCTGTTTATGCGGTTCGTATCTGTAAGGAAATACATCTACATAAATAAATATGCAATTCTCTCATGCGTATCAATTAAAAATGTGTCATTTAAGCGGATTTTTATCAATGCTTGTATATGTGTACCTTAGAATGTATATATTAACACATACATATTCTAATTCCACACAGTCATGCGTATGCAAAAACTAAATTGCCTTTTATATATGCACACCATCAGTTTGCTGCAGTGAAAAGCTCAATCTCGCATTTCAATTATGTTATCTTTGTAACAAGAGCAATCAGCCTCATTCAGAAAAAGATTTTCCTCCTTATCCTCCTTCTCTTAAAAATCTAGTAGATATTATTACAGACTTTAGCACACAAGTAGGGACTCCTAATAGGACTGGTTCAATTAGTATTTTTTGTTGTTATATTAAACATGGGATTTTAATTTTCAAGTGGTTTCTTAGGTAAAAATGTAAGAATTAAATTATTTATTGTAAATTTACTGGTTGGAGTGTCACGTCTTACCTATCAAGATTTGACGCCGAGATGTTTTAACACCGCGTGAAAAATTTAATAACGATAGTTAAGCAACGCTAGAATATAATGTGGTATCTACCTGAGCTTGGATCTAAGTAAAGCAGGTGAAATACGTGCAAATGTTTGTTTACGGGACAGTGTATAGTTAGCTGAACTTTTATTTCGATTTATTTTAACTCTTTACTCGGTGCTCACTGACATTATGTTGAAATCTATGGAAAGGAAACTTGAAATACAGGAATCAGATTTTCTCCTAGGGGTCTGGCGGTGGCAGGGCATATATCCGTATGAGAATTACGTTTAGAGATTTATTTGTACGTTCCTTTGAGAATGGTCGAAGTTTAAAGTGACGTTTCCTTATGTTTAATACCTGCTAGCATCATCAGTTCATTTCCTGATATCTTCAATGTCTAGATTTTATCTTCCAAATTATTTAGAAAATAATACACACCATGCTAATATATAAGAACTCGTTTTTCTGTATATCTGGATAGCTGCGGGCAATGTCAGGCCGATTATAATTAATAACAGGGTGTAGAGGTTTAGTGTTATTGTAGTTTTATATTTTTCCTCGTTCATTGTTCTTTTTTGCTTTATCTTATCACAGATATTACATACATATCAGTTTATCAAGAGAAGCGACGACAGTCTGGCACCTACACATTGTGATCATGTCCGAATGTTACTTTGTGTTAGTTAATAAAATTAAATATCCTAATGAACATCTTTTACAACAAAGGTGAAACTAACCAGAAATGGATCTTTTTTATGTATGCATGCATTTGTGTATATGTATGGACTATATAAAACAAACCTTCAATATGCATCTATTCGCTGTTTTTATATTGTTTATGTACACGAATAAATAATATACATAGATATTTCTTTCTCTTATATTGATTGTTTTATCTTGGTAGTTTGAGAAATTCCTGAATATGCACTGCTTTTATTTTGAATATTATTTTTCTTAGAACTCTAACAAAATATCGAATTTGTCACATGTAGCTATCAATCTTGTCACTTCTATCCAATTTTGTCATCGTCTTTTTTTGTGGAAATATGCATACAAAGAAATTCTATTTATCACTATTCTTTCATTAACATATTTTCCACGCTTCTTTCCTTCTTTCGAGGAATCTCTCCGTATTTATTTGAATTCTTATTCTTTTATTCTGTCATATCACAGTTTATGTCTTTATTTTTCCTTTGGAAATAAAATTAATTTTCCTTTTGATATTCCTAGATTAATTTATTTTCAAATTAATTAGTTAAGCAGATATTTTTTTATGAAATCAGTTTTTTTTTTAGCCCCCCCCCCCCCTCATTTTCTTTATTTGTTATTGTTTTCCTGTTTATTTCTTAAAAACCTGGTGAATAATTTCCTATCTTTGGGGTTTCTTATTTTGGGAACATTATAATTATAATCTCATACATCTACTGAAACATAAAAACATTCGATCGACTTAAAGGTTTCCACGACAGTTTTGATAAAATGTTTTTAATGAATAATTCTAGTCCTCAATTTTTCTGAAGATTTGTCTAACATCCTTTCTTTTTTGCCTTCACCATTTTTACTCTCTCTCTCTCTCTCTCTCTCTCTCTCTCTCTCTCTCTCTCTCTCTCTCTCTCTCTCTCTCTCTCTTCTCTCTCTCTCTCTCTCTCTCTCTCAATTCATTTTGTTGCTCTTGTATCTATAACCTTCTGATACTATTATATTCTGATAGCCCCTAACACAGGATAAACTCACAAGAGCACATTATCTCTGGATCTGTCGTTGTACAAAATATTTTTCGTTGTTTTTATCTCGTTTATTCTCGTTCTCTTCGTATAATCTTGTTTTTTATTCCTTTCTTCTTATGATTCGTTTCAGATTTTTGTTCTTATTCTTTTCTTCTTTTTCGGGATGACTCATTCAATTTTTTACTCTTCTCCTTTACATTATCTAACTTCATTTCTTCAACCTTTCGTTTCTTATTTCTATGTTCTGCCCCAAGTGACATATACTACCAGGCATCTTGCATTATTCCATAATGGCACTGAAACAATTGGTAATAAGTTTATCGTTAGTCTTAAAGCAGGACTTGCAGGCCTGTAACTCTTACAGAAGAGCGTCATTGAGTCCGTAGCAAATAGCATAAATGCATTCTTTTACAATGGATATATCCCGAGGGTATACAAAATAAGAAAGAGCTGAAAAACAAACAAAAAAAAATGGGTAAGAGTCCTTGTACAAAACTGTAGAAGTTATAAGAAAGAAAACGCCGTAAAATGCCCGCCTGGTTGGTTCCATTTAATGGCACAAAAATGGAAAAGAAAAAACTCAGAATTTCAGATGTTAATTTTTCGATTAAAGTAGGCCCTCCCCACTTGGAAAATTAACTCAACACAATCTGTCTATATCCACTTTAGCTTGAGTTGTACTAAACGAAGCTTAGCAAATAGTGAAAAGGAGGGGGAAAAAGAGGTTATCTCTAAAAAAAGAAAGAATGAAATTAAAATGACAAGGAAGAAATAGATAAACAAAAGAAAAGTAAATTATGAATAAATACTAAAATAAAAAAAGAATAGAGAGGAAAAAAGTTTGTATTAAAAAAAAAATAAAATCATTTGTGAAAGAAAAAAAATGTCTGGAGAAAATGTTCGGATAGTTAGAGGGATGTTGAAAGGGGTTTTTCCGGCGTCACCTTGTTGCAGATTATTCTGGTTTAAACCTCGAGAAGAGGTTCCAAATTAATATCTCTTAGCCCTCCAGCTGAGGAAGCAATGGAATCAATATCGGAAGTCGGAAAGGTCGACCGACCCAATGGCCCGTGCTCGTTCGTTCAGTTTTTCAGTTAATAACTAAAAGGACGCCGCATAACCAATTTCGACTCAATTGGCATTAGCATCTGGTTGAATTGGTGGGGGTACGAGAAGCGTCAGAGCAAACAAAGCAAGTTTTCGATTTGGTGGATGCTTGCTGAGAACTCTGCACTTCTCCCGGATCTTATTCAGGTTGGCTCCGGCCTATACAGTTGCCTCGCCCCTCAGGCACACAAATGGGAATAATCAAAGAATGTTTCAATGCTCAACACGAATTGAGATCATTCTCCTACTTTATCCTGAAGACCCTGAATATTGATGGGGTTGAAGATTGTGTTTGTCGTTGCAAGGATGAAAATTATTGACAGTTAACAGGTTGGGGCGTTTACCGAGTCCCGCACTTAAATACATTACAATCAGCCCAAATATAATCACGTGTATTTGTAGATGTAGTTCAATGGTTAGAACATAGGACTGCATATGGATGCTTTTATTCCTATTAGTAAGTGGTTACACTCGTATTCCCTCTATCGTATGAACGAATAACATTTAGATTTAAAATTCATGTAAAGCACCTTTTCCTTTAACTTCAGAATAGAAATCGATAATGTTGAATGGCTATTTGTATCAATGATATTAATAACATTTATAACAACTGTTTTGTTTTTATGACAGACAGAAACTTCCTTTTCCAATCGTCTCTTATAAAAACAGAATCTTCTGTTTTTTTGTTTTTCTGTTTTGTTTTTTTAATCCGGAATTGTTTGTTTCTTTGTCTGAAACGTTCTTACTTGTAAGACTCTACACAAGAGAAAGTATAATACGGTGATTATCAAAAGTGCTATCTATTTTTTCTATTCCGATTCATTTTTAAGTTATTGAATAGAAATTAATATAAAGACACAAGATGTAAAATTATCCGTTCGCTTGGTTTTCAATATTCATTTTCTATGTTTATGCGGGAAAATACTTTTCAAAAATCTCAAAATTGTTTTAATTCTATCAGACACGTGACCAGACTCACGTTAACAGAATAAGCACAGAATTGGAACATCTACGTTTGTCTGTTTAAATTGTAATTATATTATGAAATCGGATCTCTGAAAATTCTATTATGCCACCTTACAGTTTAGGAATGACACACAAAGTAATTCCAATTATCAATCATACATCGAAAATAATGATTATTGATACGTTCAAATAGTCGTTTTTTCATGCTTAATCCTCGGTGTGTTTCATGAAAATCTTTTCTTTTAATATTTCTTTTCTAAGATTTTGTTTGAAATAACTTTGAGTGCTGAGACCTTTAAGATTAAATATTTTCTGTGAAGAAATTTTTCCAACAAGAAGAACATATAAATGAGAAAGCATTTAAAATTTAGGCATTCAAGACATTTCTTTTTTTTAATTTTCTTTCTTATAAAATGTATATGTAAAATTATTGATTCTATGCGAACAAAAACTAATGAATAAAATGACAGGGCATTTATTAGGACACTAAACCTACAATTTAAAAATGATTATGCAAATTATATATACCATGACTGTGATCGATGCCATTATTAATACACATTGCACCATTGATCATGCGTATTAATGATTTAACAATATAGGTATTTTTTCATATTAGAGATACGGCAACATGCACCTAAATTCATATTTATTCATATAGATATCTGCCCCTCTCCCCAAAACTACCATGAAATACATAATAACCTTTATTCCCAAAAATGTAACCTTTCATCTCATTTATTAGATATCAACTTGAAAATGAACAAGAATGATAAGCCACTTAATTAGTCCTCCATTGATGAAAAGAAATTACTTACCTGACAATAATCTATTTCTTTCAAGAGTAAAACAAAAATAACAAAAAGCAAAGAACAACTCCTTGATCTTCAGATAAAAATATTCCAATTCGACGAAAATTAAGGATGTAAAGTAGAAAATATTAATAAAATATTAAACGAATAAAGTAGAGAATAAAGTTATATAATTGCAGCTACCAATTACTAAATATTTTCTACTTTACTCTTTTATCTCCTCATTAGTTTTATTCTTTATTTTAGTTGTAAAATTTGTTTTTTATTTCTTTCTTAACTCTTTCCCTTTTACCTTTTCTACCTTCAATTGATTTTTTTTTTTTACCTTTTTTGTCTCTTTTTAATGATTAAATGATTTTCTTTTGTCTTCTTTTTCTTTTTTCTATTTTGTTCCTTTTTTCTTTCATTTTCTTTTTCGTTATATTTTTCACTTCCGAATTCTTCAATCTTTCACATTTTTTTCCTTTTCATCTTTTGTTTTTATTTTAAACTTCACTTTCTTCAATTCTTCCTTTTAAATTAACAATTATTCTTCTCTTACTCTTTGTTCATTTTATATTCCGCTTGAATAAATAAATAAGAACAGATTACAGAATCTGTTTACTAGAAAGGAAATTCACCAAAATCCATGGTAATAGACGATATTCTTCCTTAGATAAAATCATATTTTGTTGTTTTTTTTTTTAATTACTTTTAATGGCAATTTTCAGCTTTGAAGTACTCCTTCCAAAAAACAACTTGTCTAAAATTAGAAAAAATGTTAAGAATGCACAAATGTTTTGATTTTAATAATAAAAAGGTGAGTCAATTTTATCGAAAAAATATTCCAATGTCTTTCTCTGAAAGAATTGTCAAACTTTGAAGCATTTTTTATCAATGACCGAATGTTTTCGAATGATCATTTGATAATTATTTCCTCGAGCTGTGTATATTCTATGACAGAATTTATTCTGCAACAGTTTATCTCCTAACTTATAAATCATTTCATATTATCATTTGCTGTTTGCTTGTCTTAATGACATAATTTCACTACTCCTAGTTATGCAATATAATTCCTATTTCTTGTAGGCCACAGAATTTTAATATTAAGAACGGGTGTTTTTTTAACTAATACGACAAAGTCCCATGTAAGTAGCACATAATAAAGACATAGATATTATTAATAATATATTCCTTATGATTGAGAGAAAAGAAAGACGTAGAGGAAATAAAAGTATACAATATAATTGAGAAAATAGAACAAATAAAATAAACATCGTTGAAGGAAAACAAGGAAAGAGATGTATTGAAATTATTAATAAAAAGCAAAGAATACAAAAGTTATAAAAGGAGAAAGGGTTAATATTCAAAAGTATTTTAAGAAATAATACAAATTAGGACTTTCTTATGAACAAATTAAATGATGATATCTCTTAAACTATCATCTCAGAATGGAAAATCTTTCAATACATTTTATAACTAACATATCGTGTCAATGGCTCCATTTTTTCTATGATTTTATTTTTTCTATTGAATTAAATTACCGTACACTATGAAATATTAATAAATTGACATCTTAAAGCATATTCGAATATCTGCATTCATGTATGTCTGCTTGTGAATGTGTTTTAAAAATAAGCAGTTTTTTAAAATTTACTCATTCCTACTTTCTCTGAGGATCTGTCATTTCATTTACTATTTGCTGGCAGGTCGTAAATATTTCCATTTTAATGAAATATGTCTTAAACCTTTTTTCAATCGTAAATCTATTAAAGAGCATGTTGAGATACACGTGCATATATATATATATATATGTGTGTGTGTGTGTGTGTTGTGTGTGTGTGTGTGTTTGTGATTGTGTGAGAGTAAACATGTCTATACACAAAGGTGTATATAATTAGACCACCACAAATCGCATCTATAAAAATGATTTTCCCTGTTATAAGGTTAATTGATATAACTGCTTACAAATCTAGAAAATGAAAGTAATACTTTATAAATGTTAATAAATATATACATAAAAGCGGAATGTTATATATAATGTCACACTTTTATTTAAAGCGAAAGTTGGTTTAATTGCATGTTAACGACGAGAGCGAATATAAAAAATACAAATATATATTTAAATAATTTAACTATAGCTACATTCTCGTGGTGTAATGTTTATCTTCGTAGGAGAAGGACAGGGTGAATTTTAAATCCTAGACGAGTCTGGTTGCATTTCGCATAGCGCTAATACCATTGGAAAATGTATGCATGCAACAATTCTCCTTCTATGGGTAAATAGAAGGGCAGACTGAACTCTTTAACCCCGATATAGCAACCGGTCTAGGTGAAGAAAAAACTCTGAATCAAACCTGTTAACCTCCGCTTAAAAACTGTCCTTGAGCCGCATCCAGCTTGTGCAGAGGGGTTGAGTATATATATATATATATATATATATATATATAATCACAGACATATAGTGTTTCAATTATGGATTTAAAAAATTATAAATATTAAGGTAATTTCATCACTCAGATCTTCACAAAACCATCAGTGTTTTGTATATGCTATAGGCTTTGCTTCACACATGATATTCTATTAGATCTATATTGCATGAAGAGAAAGAAAATCTAGAAACATATGGTTGACACTGGAAAAAAGAAAAGGGAATTAAAAAGCGGGAAAATGTGTACTGAAGTGGGAAAGTATGAAACAGTCAATCAAGAGGGAAATGGAATAACATGAATTTACATTGATGTTTGCATTTTGCCATCAGTTAATTTCTTTTATTTAACTGTTTATAGATACTCTTGGATTGTAGGATATGCAGTTTTACCTCCAGTCATGCAAGCAAAGTATAGAAACAAATCTGATATGTATAGGAAGAAATCTACTATTCAAGAATAATGATACAATTATTTGTACTCACACACCATGAACGTACGTGCCTGAATACAAGTATATACGTATATAAATGTAGAGATTCAATTATGCTTTGAAATGACAATTTATTAATACATCATAATGTACGGTAATTCAATTATATTGAAAAAGTAAAATCATAGAAGAATTGAACCATTGACACCATGTGTTAGTTGTAAAATGCATTGAAAGATTTTCAATTCTGTGAAGTTTAAGATATAACGACATTAAGCTCGTTCATAAGAACCGTCTAAACTGCATTATATCTTAAAATAATTCTAAAGGTTAATCATTGTTTATCCCATAACATCTATATATATATATATTATCTGTATATATTATTTGTATAAGCCTCGGTGTGTATAGATTTTTATGCGTATATTTGAAGGTATCTCTATATAGATAACACTAATCTTGTAAATCCAATCAGTGTTCGGTAAAGTTGTTGAGAGTGAAGAGCACTTAAATCTGACGTGGTTATTTTTCTTAGTTACTAGCGATACGGATCAAAATACTTCATGATCCGATGCCGTTGAAATATCAAAAGAATCGAGCAACAAAAAATAAAGCAACTACCCCTTCTCGTTACATCTTGGCTGTTGCAGATTATTTTTTCTTATCCGTTTATTCTAACATCTTCGAGTTATTTATTTGGCCTTGTTGAGTTTTCTACTTGAATCTGTTTTGCTTGTCCTATATCGGGTTCGACTAATTACTGCTATTATATTTGAAATTGAACTTTTTTTTTTACTAATCCAATCTATCCTTATTTGAAATGATTTCTGTTAATGTCACTAATATATACTATCAGTAATCCATGACTGTCATCTTTAATGCTTTTCTCGTATGTTACTAAATATGCCTTCTTTTTCTTGTTTTTTGTTGTTGTTTTTTTTGTACATATATCTATACTAACTGGTGTATTCAGCGTTGCTCGGTAAGACTGGAAGATTAATACAATTCTACTACATATTCAAAACAATTGTTTACATAGTGAACAGCCTGCTAACAAAATGCAATGAGAAAAGATTTTTTATGTCGATAATGCTTTTATATAAATAGCAGAAGTAGGTTTTGACTTACGGTCAATTGACGCTTAAAACTCCAGTTCCAGGCAGATCACTAAAGCAGCAATCAGCCCTTTTAGTACTTAAGTTGCTGAAAATAGGGTGACAGCAGTACAACAGCATGATGTCCCAGACAAAGTAAAGCTTGGTAAATAACTAGAATGAAGGAACATTTTTAATTCCAACTCATTACACAGTAAACTCATTATCTTTTTCCCATTTGGCCGGAAATAATCGTTTTGACACTAAACAGTCAATTGACCTTCTAAGACGTTAGTGCCATTTATTTCAATTTCATAATCAAATGTTTTCTTCATAGACAACTTTTGAGTCAATAGGAACCAATAGTTTGATCACCCATAAGACGCATAGAAACGAACAACCAATCTCTGGCTTTATTAGAATATAATATATATATATATATATATATATATATATATATATTATATATATATATATATATATAAAATCAATATACCAAACTTGTTGGTAAATCCTCGCGGTGAGAAAAAAATCCAGCAAATAGTTTGATTGTAAAAATATACTACCAAACATCAACCGGGAAGAAAAAAAATTTTGTAAAACAGAAAAGACCAAGATAATCTTACCAACAAAAAATAATCTATTAGTACAATATTTTGGCCAAAAGAAAAAACAATTTATATGCATATATATATATAAGATATATATATATATATTCATATATATATTCATACAAACCCGCCAGGAGACTAAAGCTAATAAGTAAAAAGTGCGCAATACCTAAGTAGAGCAAATAATAAAGATAAATCTAATGAGTCAGACGAACCTACTAAAAGTTTCGCTTAATGCTCTTCAGGGCTAAGATCTGACTCTTAATTTCTGACAGTCATATATATATATATATATATATATATATATATATATATGACTGTCAGAAATTTTTATTTTCATTCATTTCTTGTGGTTTAACTTAATATTTTATTGAAAGTTAAGTCATGATGTGCAAACAGTTTTTAATTACTTAAATACAACTGTTATGAATAATATCTGTTGAATTTGATACGCACTCTTTTCGTCAAATGAAATGCAAATATTCACCCTATATAATCACATCGTTCTAAAATTAAAATTAAAATATTTGGCTTGTTTTTTGGTTATTATACAATCTTAAATAATTTTGATATGTCGGACTGTTGTCCTCATCTTTATTGTGTATAAACACAATATTCAAGCCACTGTAACTTCGGGTTATACAGACAAGTAAGCCAATCTTAGTTTCTTATATTATTTAAGCGTTTCACTTACCTTCTGTTTACAATTGCTTCATCTCAAATTAATAAACTATCAAAAGTTCTTGAGCTGTATCCTCTGTGGACGCCACATACTTGTGACCTTGTGCCAAACTTAATCTACGCTTTATAAATAATTATGTAGGGTCACTTTGCTGTAAGTAATCTGATTATTTTAAATGCTTTTTCCTGTGAAATTATTTCCACTCACTGATCAATTTAATGTTTTTACTCCGAGAAATGACCAATAGAGACTCATAAAGGTTAACTTCTTGACCATATTTATTAACTATACTAGCAAATATATGCACCCTCCGGGTGCAAGTATTTAAGTTTTAATGTAATAAAATATTGTATTAAATTAGAAAGGCTAATGAAACTAAATAAGAATACAGATAAAAAGATTTGAAACAGAGGGAGTATAATAAAAGATTTGAAACAGAGGGAGTGTAATAAAAAATGGAACAACTGAAACTTACTCTTCCATCACTCTCGTCTTTCATTGTTATTTTTTCTAATTTAAGTATTTAGTTATAAGAGGAAGTAAAGAATAAAATGACAGTTATTTTATCTTGTTAATGGATTTCATTTAAGATTCATTGAAGAGATTTTTGCTTATATTCATTAAAATAAAACCAAACAGTTAGAAATCAATAATACTAAGCACATATTTATTAAAATCACATTTTTAATATTAATATGCAAATTAGCCTTCCCGTTTACACTGTAAACCTCTATTTTGTTGTATATATAAATATAATTGCATGTTGTCAGTATGTAGACATAGTTAACAGTATTAATAATGTAAGACAATTTTATTAATAATTGAGGCTTGGATAAAAATAAAGTCATGGAGAATGTGATGTCAATAAGAGAATTGTGACTTGAGTAGGAATATAGTTTCGGTTACAGACAGAAAAACACACAATCTCCATTATAATAAGATAATAAATAATAATCAAAGAAACATAGATCGGTATTACTAGCTTAAAACCCGCCATGGTTTTCATGCAGTAAAAATATTTTAATATAAAATTGTGCTTTGTATAAGTACTCTCCCCTTTTGCATTCTGATTTCTCATGATATTGTTCACGTAATCTTATTAATATTACATTAATTGTTCAATAACTAATGTTAGTGGTTTTTGATATGTACTTTCCATTTTTAGATTTTTCCCTCGTCATATTTTTAGTGCAAAAAATAAAAGCAGTTTTGGTTGGTTTTGTCTATATTCTCAAAATAAAATTCTCAGTAAATTTTTAAATAAATATAGTTTCATTATTTTCGTTATGATATAAACGTCTCATGCAAAATATACTCAATAATTATACAAAGAATAATTTGAATTGCTAATATGCTTAGTAAATATTTAGCAGCAGGTTTCAATTTTGAAGCTTTGGGTCGTGTGGAGTACTCCCTCATTGCCATTACTCCCATTTCAACACTTACCCGAAATGGTAGTATATGTTAGGGTCCCATCTCTGGGTTAAATAGATCAAAAATGAATTTTTAAAATCTTTTTAAAAAACGACTTTTTATTTTTTTTTTAAATTGAATACCCAGCAAGAATGAATAAATAAAAAACGTTTTCGGCATAAAATAACCCAAGGGTTGACATATCGTAAAACCCAACCAACCAACCAACTGAATGAAACCAAAAAATGAATAAATAAACTATAGTAAATTCTAATTAATTATCGATGTTTTATTTGATACACGTCTAGGGATTTTAAATCAAGTTCAAATAAAAAAAAGTTCGCTTTTCTGATTTTTGTAACAGTTGGTTTTAAAAATTATCTAATCTGAGGATAAAAAAAAAATACAAATCAACAATTTTTGTTGTATAATCGACGATTCTCTTTTTCTATTTTCACATCGTCTTTCTCTAATCTGTCTCCTTCTTTTTCCACCACTACATTTTACCTTTTTTATATCCTCGCCTGATTAGTTTTAGCTTTTCTCAAGGTTTTCACTAGTTTTTTTCACTTTTGCATATCCTCTCTCTCTCTCTCTCTCTCTCTCTCTCTCTCTCTCTCTCTCTCTCTCTCTCTCTCTCTCTCTCTCTCTCTCTCTCTCTTCTCTCTCTCTCTTTTTACTAAAAAGGTTGAGATTTAATTGAGATAAAAAGAAAAAAGAACAAAACCGAATGAAAAGAAATAGAAAAATATTCTAAAATTGACAAAATAAATTTGTTAAAAAACTAAAAAGAATTTCTCTCAGATTCTACTCGTTCACGCTTAAGCAAGTTATCTAATGATTTTCATTTTAAGATTGTAACAATATGAGTGATAATAGAGCGAGAGATGACTGAAGAAAGAACACCATCAAAAACACATGAGCAATTTATTTGTAATGAATTCAAATCTCCATGTCATGCCTAATTAAAGCAATAGGTTATTTGATCAATAATTGATCGAATATTCTGAATAAAAATAGTTATCAAAAAGGTTATATCAAATAAATGAAATCTGATTCTTCTTCATTGAAATATTTTTGTACAACGAGTATTTTTAGAAGCATTTTTCATGTTTTTACTCCTTCCTTTTAAAACCATTTACTTATTGAAATTATTTTTGAAATTTTCTAAGTTTATTTTTCACTACAAAACAAAAAATAATTTAGTCTCAAATATTATATAAAAAAGAAATCACGTTTTTTAGCAATGAAAATTTCAATCTTAAAACTGTAATGAATTTTCAATTAACCAATGTTTTAACTTGTTAGCCTAAACTTTACACTGAGCTTAATAATACAAATAATCAAGTCAATCACTTCTGACAAAAAGACCAATAATGGAATATTTCCTTAGTTGCAATTAGTAACGATAAAAGGCACAAGGTGTGTCTAAGAAAATTCTAGGATTTTTTTACAATGCCATACATTGTTCAAGATAATAATCTTTTGGGTTACAAAAACAATTTTAAGTCATTTTTTGTTTGTTTTAGAAACTTCATCCCGTAGAGATTAGCGTTTATATTTTTTGTTTATTTTTATTAAACTGGGAATTTGTTTGTAATTTTTTTTTTTAAATCAAAATTTTAAGCCTCCTTTTAAAAATCTTTCCAAAATACAAACATGTTGAAAAAATTGTGAAATCCATACACTTGTACTTTACAAATAACTTAATCACTTAAAATATTCGTAAACCAAAAAATTGGACTCTACAATAGTTTTAATTTATTCAGATACCAGACTGTATTCAACTGCATTTCATTTAATGTGACAGTATATATGCACATATTTGCGACTACTAATAATGTATGAGAGGCATTTTGTAAAATCCCAACTTAAAAAGTCATTATCTTTATATCTATATAACCATTGAAAAGTATACATTTTTAACAACTCTCATGAAATAAGGAATTTATTTCCATAGCAACACAAATATCTAAAAGTTGTCTAAAGAGAGTAGGTCAATTATCCCCCCCTCCAATGTAATTTCCCGTAGAAATGCTAAGATCGAGCCAAGTTGGTCGCGCTGATGCGGAAATATTTTTCTTAATCCGTCTTGAGAGACGATTAATGAAATGTTTACCTCGCACTTATATCACTGTCTCCTAACTCGTTAGGTTGTTTACAACAAGACAAACTTTTTCAAGATAAATAGGATGTACCTGAGGTCATACAAAGGTGGCCTTTCTTAATACTTTCATTGTCTTTATACATCGATTAAAATATTTGGCTTTATTCCATGAAAACAAACATGAAGGAAGATTTGTTTTTGTTTTTGTTTTTTTTGTTTACAAGAGATTTGGGTATTAAGATAATACAAGTCATGTTTTCCTAGCTGGGTCATGGATCTTTATCTCAACTTGAAAGCGATGTACAGTTTTATTTTATTTTTTTGGGGGGTGGGGGGTCTCAGATAACAGAGGCAAGTTGATAAAATCTTTAGTTAAAGTCTATCTACTTAGTTGACAGTCCCAGGTTCAATGATTTCGTCGTTCTATACTTTAGTGGAAAAGACAGACAAGCAATATCTCAAAATTGAATTAACTGATATAAGAAATCCTCTTAGCATGAGAACAATCTACCACTTGGATTAAATAAAGTGTTCTGTTCAAATTTCCCGACTAACCCCTGAAAAGGTTGGTGGGTACAACTAGCATAACGTTGTAACTATAGTAACAACCAAGATGAGGGAAATATTAGAGTACATCGACTTTGTTATTTTTTTTCTTTTTCAATATTGATTCAGATTATCGTCTCTTCACAATCAATTTTTTAGTTTCTTGAAATATCCGTACATTTGTTTGTATTCTATTTTTGCTTTTTCCGTTTTTGTTTTTATCTCCTGTCACTTTATATTTTTTTAAACTATTATATCTAATTTGGATTACTCTTGGTTGTCCAGAAGACATTTGATGGCAGAGTCCTCTTGTTTAATCTTTTCTTCTTCTTTTCTATTTAATCGTCGTCATCTTTCGAATGAAAACATTGTCACCTACTTTCTTTCATTCAAATTTATCCATTCTTGTGTTGTACAGTTTACGAAGGGTCTCGAATGTATCTCAGCACATGATATTCATATATTTATTCCTTTGATCATATCTTTTACTCTTGCGTTTTTTAAAAGAATCTTTCTTTTTCAAGATTTTTTTCTCATGCCATTTTATCTACTTGGATCTGCTTCTAATATTTCAATATATTTGCCATGTTCTTTGCATAATGATCTTTTAAAATATTTCTATTGAACCCTGTTTTTCTTTTCTGTATCATCAGCATAGAACATTCCCTGATTCTGATTTCTATTCAAATATCTTCGCTAAAAACACGCATCGACCCTTTTCCGGGAAAGATGTTGAATCTGACTTGGATACAATTGAAGGAATCCTATTATCTACAAGTTCAACTCTGGAGATTTGGAGGATTTATAGTTTTTACATTTATATTGAAAGATAAAGAATATTGTTTATTAAGAAAATCTTTTTTAACGATTTACATTAATTACTCTTTTTTTTTCAATTGATTTTCACAAGAAATACAGTTTTACTATTACAATCTGAGACACTCATATTAAATAAATATACAACATTAAGATCATTAATTTCTGATTATAGATTATAAGTCAAATTTAAAATGTGAAAATATTTTGTCTGTCATTTGATTTTGTTCTCAACAAAAGCAAAATAACTCAACGTTTGTGTTGGATAACTTTCTTACTTCTTTTGTAATCATACATATCTTCATAACTGGCCGGATCTTCGATTCTTCTATTTTGGGCTTGTTTTCTTCTGTCTTCCCATTTTCTCCCCCAACAGTCTCTCTCTCTCTCTCTCTCTCTCTCTCTCTCTCTCTCTCTCTCTCTCTCTCTCTCTCTCTCTCTCTCTCTCTCTCTCTCTCTCTCTTATATATATATATATATATATATATATATATATAAATGTGTATGTGCGCGTGTTAACATGCAGGCCTGTTTTATTTTCATACCCTAGAAACATATTCTCTATGTACAGACATTAGTTACCAATCAAATCCCAAGATTATACACACACACACGCATATATATATATATATATAAAGAGAGAGTAAGAAAGAGAGATGCATAAATACAACCCAACGAGTTAATATCTACAAACTATTTAACCGTTCATCAACATTTTACATATTGCCATTTACTGTTAGGAATTTAGAAAGAAAATCATTGATGAGATTAACTATGAGAAAAAGGGAAGTTCCATAATCTAAAAAAACATGTGACGACAAGAAAGCTAAACAATTAAAGTTGAATAGTGTCAGCTTAAAATAATCAAATAAGAAGTAAAAATTAAAGTTATAAAACATAATAAAAAAACCAACAAAATAAATCATTATGAAGAGTCAGGATGAAAAACGAAATGATTATTAGGATTTGAAGGGTTTACTTTTGAAGAATACAAAAGAAGAAAGTTGAAAATGAATTTAATTAAAGAAAATCATAGTGAAACTAATATAACGTATTAAAAGGTATATTACACATTTATCCCATTTTTATTCAGTAAAAAAGTATCTTTTTTAGGTTAGAAAAAAGTAGTTAGATTGTAGAACGTCTGGAAAACATTAGCTCACTAGATTCCCCATCTTAGCATGTGGCATTTGTGAGGTGTTTTGACGCATTTCTTAGTAAATACGGTGTGGTAAAAATTGCTAAGACTTTGAATAAAGTCTTTTGTCTGAAAATATTGTAAAGTCGAGCGATGGCTTGTGGTGAACTAAATTATTGATAAGACAAATAAGAAAAAATATGTAAAGATATTCAAAGGAACTGAATGGACGAGAAAAATATCAGTGAAGCAATACTAATTATTGCATATGATATATATATATATATATATATATATATATATATATATATATATAATGGTCCACGAAATTGTTTGTATTTTTTAAATTTATCATATTTGGAGCGCGACACGTGTTTGAGATGCTTGGAATCCTTTTCAAACTCAATGTATTTGTAAGTGTCCTGGTAGTGTGTGTGTGTGTGTGTGTGCATATACAAGTATGTGATGCTGAAACCTCTGAACAATACTCAATATAAATATTATTTAGTACATAATTCAGCATCATAAACTTGTATATGTATATTCTCTACTCATGCACACACACATAAACAAACTACTTGGACACATAAAAATACAACAAAATTCAAACAATTTTGCGAATCTTATCATTGTTTATCATAAATTCTTTATTTTTCTCTCGTTATGCCTGCAATAAATATATACACACACACACACACACACACACACACACATATATATATATATATATGTATTCTGAAAATTTAACATTACATTGATTCTTCAATTCTATCTTGGTAAATACAGCTTTTAAATCTTTACTTTTTGACACACCTTGTATTCTGAAAAAAAAAATAACGTTACATTTATTATTCATTCTATCTCAGTAAATACAGCTTCAATCTCGATACTTTTATGATGCACCTCATATATATATATATATAAGTTGAAGGGTTTTAATATTACTAGAAACTTTTATTCTCCCATTCACTATATGACTTTTTCAAATATTGCCTTTAGTATACTTAGTTGTCTTTTCATTCTATCCCCTTTTCTAGGTTTTACACACCAATAAATTCAGAGTAAATTCAACA
Organism: Doryteuthis pealeii; assembly: GCA_023376005.1. Classification (NCBI taxonomy): domain Eukaryota; kingdom Metazoa; phylum Mollusca; class Cephalopoda; order Myopsida; family Loliginidae; genus Doryteuthis; species Doryteuthis pealeii. Next base: position 71,494,959 of record CM042158.1, read on the forward strand.
AGCCTACAGATTTTTATGTATAAATGTGCAGACTGTTTATTGGTGTATTTATTACCTTAAGAACAAGGCTGGATTTCCTTTCAATCACCGAACGTAAAGGTCAAGAAAGGTGGAATTCTTTAAATATGTTTAGTTTTATGAATTAAAACAAGAATTTGAAATAAAAACCAAAGAGGAAAATCGCCGATAGGAAAAAAACGAGTAAATTCTGTTTAAGCTTATGTTTTGTCGCTGAGCTACTAAAGGCAATACTTAAAAAACAAACAGACATTTAGTGAATAACATTTTCTTGTGGTATTAAAACCCTAGTGAATTAATAAAAAGAAAGATAGAGAACATTGAATAACTAACTTAATTTCAAAAGGATAAAACATATAGGTTTAAATTTAGTGAGATGTAAGGAAGGAATATTGGGATTTAATAAGATTTAAGGAATTCAACTGAGAAAATATAAACTGACTGAAAGAAAGAAAAAAAAAATGAAAATATGTTTGAAAACATTTTTTAAGATTGCAGATCATTTATAAAATGAAATAAAAAAAATAACAATTTAAAGAAACAATTGTGTAAAACATAAATAAGATTATCTATTGGGAATATATTTTAAAAAAAAGGAAAATATATGTCTTATAAAAAGAATGTAAGCGATAGATTTAAAAGTTTGAAAAAAGTCTTATAAACATAAAGACGTCTATTGAAATTTATATTTACTGACCTTTATATACTATGAAACCTTTGACCGGTTAATGTGAATTAAGGAAATCGCCTTATATTACCGATTTGAAGTCGATCACAACAAAAAATTACACAAAAGAAAAAAGGCAATAATGAGTAATTGCATGACCAAGAAAAAAATACAAAGGTGCTAAGTTAAAGATAGAATGAGGAAATGACTAAACCTATTGTAAGGAATAAGCATATAGATCGAGATAATGTATTTGTGAATTGTATTAATCGATAAAATCGCATGAACGATGAATCGAACATTTACACCAGACTAGCTCAATATTGGTTGTGACCGAAAAGACAACACTGGCAATAGTGATTGTGTTGTAGGGAGGATGTTAGGACGGAATTGAACAAGTAGGAAATAAGATGGTTGTCAAACAATAAACGGGTTGAAAAACAGGAAATTCTTTTCCTTTGATTTGCTTACTAATCGATGTATTATGCACAATATATACGACTGGGTCGTAGAGACCGGAATAGGTAATGTAACTAGTGGTGGGAAAATATATTGATATAACATTGACAGTGGCACATATCATTGAAATCTTTTTTTTGTTCTTTTCAAGTCGCAAACGACGTGGGGTTCGGATGTTTTCTTCTTTTGCTCGTATCAAAACGTTCCTTGTAGTTAATGGCGTTTTGCGATCTTTAGTTTGACTCCGGTGAATTGACGTGATGTTTTTATTGGCGGCTATAAATGTAGCAGTTGTTGAAAAAGTCCATGTTGAAGGCTAAAGGTGGTTTAGTGAGAAGATGTCAGTGAGTGCCCATCAAACATACAGTCTAAAGTTTTACGCCATGAAATTCCGTTACCATTGACAGCAATAACAATAACGGAGAACGAAGCGTATAAACACAATATTCGTCCAACAAATGGGTGCATTAATACAAGCAGAGTGTTTAGCACCGATTGGTGGTGAGAGGGTTGGAAAGCAAAAGGATAAGAGATTCGATATTGAATGTTTATATTCCATAGGTATCATCACGCATTTCTTTTTTTTAGAAATTAATGTTTGGACACCACAAGAAACTTGCTGACAATGTACTTGAAGTGTGGAAAACTGGATTTCAGAACAGTGAAATAACTTTTCTTATAAAAGGATAAACCTTGTAGGTATCTTATTGTTCCTCTGTATTTTCTGTTCGATAGAGCATTAGAAAATGATATTACAAACTTTAATTTTATTTTAGTATTTTTCAATTGTATTTGTCCCAATGACGTGTGATAATTAATGTCTTTTATTTAAATACATGTATACATTCTACCAGTTCATATAGACTTTTACAGATTAATATTGTTTGGATTTTTTTCAAAACAAGATGAAATCTATTTCTCTGAATTTATTGAACCTGCAACCTAAAGATGACTGTAATAACCCAACCCTTATACCCGTTGTACCATGCGTCAAACCGATATGTGTCCATATGTACGGGATGAATAGAAAAGTCGGGTATGGCTGACCATATATGGAATGAAAAGGGAAACCATTTGCTCATCTTGAATGAAGTTAAGATAATGAACAGGGAAGAACATTGGAGAAAAAACGACGTCTCAAAAAAATCAGCTCATATATAGTTAACTCTTAAGTACTCTAAGTATAGAGATGTATACAATATGGGATCAAAAAGGCTAGATTAAATTTTTTTAAAAACAAAAACAAAACGTAATATGAGTTAAGGTAAAAAAAAATCATACATAAGAATAAAGGTAAATATTCTAGGTAAATAGAACATTAGGTTTATAAGTTTCAAAAATTCCCTCTGAATTGTCCAGTTGGATAGATGGCGCAACGGATATAAGGGTTGAAGAGAATTGCGGCGTGATCTCTGTTTGCATTTCAATAGGAATCCGCAGCCAAAGTATTTGTTTAATGTATCTTTTGTTAATTTAAAAATTAAATTGAATGAGAAGCATTTTATATATTGAAATTAACTTTAACTACTACACCAAACGTAAAATAACATTTGCTGCTACACACTGCTGCAGTGGAAATTAAAAAATAAAATCAAAATCCAATTCTTTATATTCAATTCCTGATTAATTGTAACATATCCGAATATCAAAATTCAGATTTCAATTTCAAAGGATTGTAGGTTTTTTACACAAAAAGTAATCTAATAAAAAGCAAAAACATTTCTTGTCGGACTTCGGAAACTTCTCTTCGAACTTGGGACCCTTCTTGTCGTAATAAAAAATTCAGAGAAATACTTTCGAAGAAATTCAACCAGCAAGTGAAATTTCATCATTATCCTCAATGTTTGTTGCTTTGCCTATTTGGGGGGGGGGGCAAGGTTTACCCTTCTATTTTTCCAAAGACTCCTGTCAACCATATCTTCCTTTGTCTTCCGTATGCCTTTCTTTTAATATTTCTAGTTTATATATATATATATATATATATATATATTCTAATAATGGTTTGCATTCATCATCATTTTTTTTGTTTAATTTTCAATGTTTTTATCGTCTCATTTTTAGCTTTCTTTTTCTTATCCTTTTTTTTCATCTTAGTTTATCAACAATGAATATTTCTAATAAACAAAATAAACTAGAAATCATGTTTTATTATGATTTGTGTTAATCGAATTTTCATTTCTACTGGGAAAACAATTCACCCACGGCTATTTTCTATCATTTCTATAATTCTCTATATATCCTTTCACGAAGAAATAAATTAGCAGAATGCCTGGCGCCTATTCTCTCTGATAAAATGCTTTTGAAAGATAAGAAAGTTGACCAAAATCTATTCAGGAAAATAGTGATTAAAAGATTAGTCAACAGATCATTGTCTCTTATTTCAAACTAATGAAACAAAAGAAAATGAAACCGAAACATTAAGACAATTTTTTGTGCCGAGATAAATGAATTTATTCATAGGACTATTACTTAAATATACCGGTTTCATTTTTTCCGCATGCACCAGATTTTTAAAAATCAGTTCGTAGTAACTCTTATAGACATAAGTATATTTAACATGAATTATTTACTAAATGAAGTTTATTTAGGACAAAGCAACTATATCGCTATAAGGATCAGATCAAAATGAATTTGCGTACGAATTTTCCATGAGAATCTGTAAAATCACTTGTTCAGATTATATTGTATTGCAAAGCCAAGAATTTTATTTTACCTGTTTAATTATAATTAGGTGTGATACTTGTGCCTATAAATATTCATAAATCCCTTTGGTACAACCAACTCGGTAAATACGTATAAATTGATTTACATGTAACTACTGTTATGTAATCGCCACCCAGCACCTATATTTGTGGCCTTGTGCCAGACTTAGAAAAAAACCTTTAGAAAAAATGTACTACCGATTATCTTATATTACTGGGTGGTCTTTGTGGAATCACCGAAAAAAGTAGTTAGGAAAGATAACATCTTTTAACGAGAGAAAGGAGACGATAAGTCTAGGTTTAACGAAAAAATAGGATGAGTGACTACAAGGAGTCTTTGATCTTAGACTTGTGAACTCTGGTTGACCAGTGGGATTCGAAGGAATCGAACATTCGATTCGGTCCAGAAGGAGCTCAAAAATACGAGAAATAGAAACTTCTAGAAAATGACTTTGAAATACTATTTAAGAGACCCGTCAATAGAATCAGGAACAGTCTGTGGCCAGAGAGAGTCAGTTGCAGTCGGTGATCGGAGAAGGCCAGAGTCAGTCAGAGATCGGGGCCAGTCAGTGATCGTACGGAGTTAAGCTGTTGTCGCTGAAGACGATAAGGAAAGGCCTGTTACTGCTAAGAAAAGCTTGTTCACCGAGAAGTTTACTAAGGACTAAAAACTCGAAGTTGAATCCAGTTAGAATACAATTAATTAATTATTAAGCGCAAAGAATATTAGAGACTCTCTCTCTCTCTCTCTCTCTCTCTCTCTCTCTCTCTCTCTCTCTCTCTCTCTCTCTCTCTCTCTCTCTCTCTCTCTCTCTCTCAAAAGTAATAGAAGTTTTGAATATAATAAACTTCTGAAAAGTAAACACGGTGTTATTAATTTCCTCTACTTACGACGAAAGATACTACAACAGGTTTTATGAATGAACTCTGCCACAAACGAAATAGTAAAGTAACTATCGTAAAGGGGACGACCCGTGGAGAAAGTCAATTGGCCGTAACGAAGAAGCACGCGGCCGTGAAACGTGATACCTTTCCCTTGACCATAAACGAAAGGAGTGTGGAAGAATTTTGGGGCCACAGACGTTTACTGCTATGTGTCAGTTGTAAACAAACAACCGTACGAATATACAAGATACGATTTGATACTGCGAACGAAACGAAGACCGTACTTACATATCGCGATTGTAGTGCCGTGAAAGAAAAGGCACTACGTTAAATATTACGAATTGAAGCCCCACGTTACATATCGCTAATTGGAAGCCCGTACGTAACATATATAGCTAATTGGTACTGTACGTACATATCGCGATTGTAGTGCCGTGAAAGAAAAGGCACTACGTCACACATAACGAATTAAAGGCCCACGTAACGTATTACGAATCGAAGCAGTAACGTTACATATTCCTAATTAGTGCCATAAAGTAAAGGCGTACGTTACACATAGTACGAATTAAGGCACGTACATTACACTACATTAGTTAAATAGATTATAAATGTACATCTCTGTACCTACTAAGGTAACTTTCCTGGCCCAGCCGGGAGTCCAGTGAGCTTCGGCCGCTGGATCGGTAAAGTAATTAACAGCGTCGATCCCAGGGGGCTATCCCCCCAGGCAATACCTGCCCCCTTGATTTAAAGGGGCAGGCCTGAGGCGCTATCCTTGAGGGGGAATGCCGACGGGATCGACGCAATTTTTGTGCTTATCACCCATAAACCGAAGCTTATGGGTGGGCCCACGTTAAATCGAGACCTTGTGTCCAGCGCTCATAAGTGAGATGAGAGACAAATATCCTCTACCTACTAAGACAATGTTACTATTCTCATATCTAGTCATTTACATCTCTATGATCAGATTTTTCTTTTTTCCTCTCTATACTCTTTCACATTCTACCCCAAAACCTGGATTGGGCAAATTATATATGGCCTCGTGTTCAAGAAATAGATTTTAATAATCTCCCAAGCAAGTTTTGTTTATGGCTACTGAAGTCGACATATATACCAATCAATAAAATTCAGATTTTAAATCCGGTGTAGGTTTACATTCATCACAACATAGTTGAATCTTCTTCATGAAATTGACAAGTTCCGAGAAAGTGACACTGCAGGAAATAATTTTATGTTTAGAAAGTTGACTTATACACTGGCATTGACGGTAAACAGTCCCTTATTTTTCTTAACCCGTCATTTAACTAATCCTACAGGAATCCGGTAGTTTTAATATTGTTTTATATAATTTTAATGAATTTACAGAGACAAGCATTATTAATGAAACAAAAAGAAACGTTTGCGTAAAAGAAAATAGGTTGTTCCCATGGAAACTAAACAGAAGAACATCTTTGATACTAAAATATACATGTAAAAATCTTAAATTAAATCATGAAACACTAGAGTAAAACACTATAAAGTAAAATAAATACTGACTTTAAAACGGTCGCCGAGGAAAAAAGGAATTTTCAAGAAATCTTCATCATTTGAAAAATGTCAATGGGGTGATAAATTTGCAAAATCACACGAAGAAAAAAATACATAACTTTGATGTTTGTTTTGTTTTTCTTATTTTATAAAAAGATAAAAACTGATTTGGAGACTTTGTTAAAGAATCATAAATCAGGATATTGTAATGGAGTTCAGGAACGAGAAATATGTAATATTGTTGATGCACAGAAATGAAAAAAAAGGAAATGATCGATAAACGTAGGAAATTATGTAAGCTACAATTGCTGTAAAACTGACAACCGAAGAGTGTGAAATAAACAAAACAAAAAAAAACACAATTGGGTCTGAAAGGTGAAATACTGGAAATTGTGTATATCATATCTGGTCATTTTTGATAGCATATATATTTTTTTCTTTTGTCGATCATTGTGTTTCTGAATTCTTCCTACTTGAGGTTGTGGCAAGGATTTAAAAACGACCTGATGACACTTAAGTGTTACAGGATGTGTCATGTAACCAAGGAAGTTCTAAGATCATATCGGCCGTAATGTTGTCATACAAGTAAAAAAAATTTAAAAATAAAAATTTTTTGAATATTCTATAAAATAAAAGCAATCATTTGTTTAGAAATTTTAACCATCCATCCACCGAAATATCAAATGATTTATATCTTCAAATGAGTTTAAGAGTTGCACACGATCAAATATCTATTTTCCCCTGTATTAAATATAATGTCAAGGGTATAAAATTGATTCCTTTAAGGAAATTCTAAGCTTCTCTTGTTAGTCTTTAATTTGAATTGAGATTTGAAACTCCTCACCAACCCTGACATCCAGATTTTAAGTGCACGTCAACTTTTCAATAATGATAAAAATGTCAAAAAGAAAACGTTATCTATCGATATAAACATTATTTACTTTTGCTTTCTGTCAGCCATGAGATTATTATATTTCATGCTTTCCTCTGAGTAAAGACGTTTATGTCCGACTTGCGGATAACCAAACGGGAATTTTATACGTTCGTTCTTCCCACAACATGATTATTCAACTTATACCGAATATCCTGGGGTGACAGTCTTTATCGACTCAGGTGAAGAGCGGGAATAAGTTTCACTTGATAATCGCTCATGTTTCCTTGTGATCCGAGGGAATTCAGCACAAAGTCACTGCAAGTGGCCAAAGGGCGAAACGAAAAACTGAGCGTGAACGGTCGACTTATTTGGAAACAGTGATTATTATTATTATTATTATTATTTTGAAATATCGAATTCTTCAAACTCGGTCAAAGAACTTGATACTGAATGCGCGTTTATTTCCTATTGTCTTTGTTCAAAGCATGAAGATTCTTTCAACTTCGCTTTTGGAATTTTTAAATGAATTTCTTTAAATTTTTTAATTCTTTTTACTTTTTCTCTTAATAGCACTCGAGCTCCTTTTTAATCTCTTCATATCCAACTACAGAAAAAGGAAAAAATCGAATGAGAAAAACTCACTGTCAAAGGTTTATTTTATTTCATTATTATCAGGGGGTTTTTTGTGTATTTTTCAGTTGCTTAATATGAATTGAAATGCTTCAAACGAAATTAAATTTCAGCTTATTGGATGTTATTTATTTTTAGTACTAAACTTATTCTAGTTCCCGTCAATTTTAGTTAATAATTTCAGACTAGTTTGGTTTGAGATATTAAACTCAGCTAAATAGTTGTCGAGTTAGTCACTAATTTTTCGAGACTAACTCAATACCTACTTTTGTCAGCAGCTGACCTCACTAGTACATTGTGTCTCTTTACTCGTAACCAGTCGCATTGATGAGGGGCCTTTTCTCACATTATTTTCTGGGTGATCTCATATCTCTTTTGATACCTGCGTTCTCATTACGTCAACATTTCTTTAGACAGTTTGGTAAGATCAGGAGAATATATTGCTATAAATATTAGTAATTCTAGGGTAGCAATGTTAACACCCCTCTCTCTCTCTCTCTCTCTCTCTCTCTCTATATATATATATATATATATATATATATATATATATATATATATATATATATATATATATCCTTCTCTCTCTCTCTCTCTCTCTCTCTCTCTCTCTCTCTCTCTCTCTCTTCCTGATTTTCGGGTTACTATTTTTTTTGTATTTTCTTTGTTCCTTTGTATTTTTCTTTTTCTATTCTTTTTCCTTGTTCATTATACTTTTCTATCTGATTTGTCCTTTAAATGATTTGAGACATTAGATGAAAAGCTGTAGTAAAATCTGCTGACTTTGAATATCTTAAAGTGATTAAAATATAATTTGTTTTATTTTTTATATGTGAAAGCTTACAAGGTGTCACTATTTAACAATGCTTTCTAATTGATCATTGAAATAAATCAATGGGATGTTAAATGGTTGAATATCATAAAAGAAGATAAAATATTCATTTCTGTTGTTTTCCTTTCTTTTAAAATTCATTCCGGGTTGGTTCATCCAATAAGGAAAGAATCTTGGAGAAAGAGAAAATCCCAAATACCTGGAAATATTAGAAGCAGACACCATCAAGCAAACAGATGAAATAAAAGTAAGAAAAAAGTACCTCAGAATAACAGGAACACTTCTCGAAACCAAACTCTGAAGCAGAAATCTCATCAAAGAAATAATTACTTTGACAGTCCTCCTTTTGAAATACTCTGAACCCTTCTTAAAATTATGGGACTCTCACATATGGATAAGGAAACAAGAAAATTGATGACGATGCACAAGGTCTTATTATATATGATATAAACATTCTGTGTGTCAAGAAAATGAGCTGGAAGAGAACTCACCAGCAATGAGAATGACGTAGATGCAACAATGCAGGTATTGAAGAAATATATAAAAATAGGGAAGAAAGACTATTTCAGCAGCCAGTAACAGCATATGAACATAAACAACAAAGACAATCAGGAAAAATACTCAGAGAAAACAAATATATAGAGAAAACAACTGTTTGGATACTTCCAGCAACAACCTAAGGGAATTGCACACGATATTAACTGGACATGTCCACAAAGGAAAATCTTAAAAAAGAAACTGAATCTCTATTTATAACAACATGAAATAATGAACGAATTATGTCAAAGGAAAAATTGATAAGATACAGAAGTATACCGAGTATAGGTCATGTGGTGACAGATGAAATCAGTTAATCATATAAGCCAATGCAGCACATTGGTGCAAATGAAATACAAGATTAGGGAAAGGTGATACACCGAAAATTATGCAATAGATTAAATTTTGATCATGCTGACAAATAGTTTTTGATTGTGCATATGCTATCTTAGAAAAGGAGACGCATATAATTATTTGAGTCTTTGAGATACTAACGGGTTACCCAATCCCGATCAGAAGACCAAATATAACAATTAACAAGAAGAAAAGAACTTGTCGTCTAATGGATTTTGCTGTGCTCCAGAGCATTGGGGGAGGAGAATAAAGCGAAAATATAGAAAAAGACTTGGATCTTGCCAAACAGCTGAAAAGCTGTGGAACATGAAGGTGACGGCAATATTGATTAAAGTTGCGCTTGAAACAGTTCCCAAAATCTTGAGAAAAGACCAAAGGAATTGAAAATCCGATGAAGAATTGAAACTATAAACATCAGAGAATTGGTGAAATCGACCAGAATACTCAGAAACGTCCCAAAAACCTATGGAGACTTGCTGTTACTCAGATTCTTCAGAAAAACTCACAAGAAGTGAAATAATAATTTACGTGCATACAGAAATTCTTTAGACGTTCATCTAAATCGATATAAATTCATATACTCATAACGATTGTATCATAAAATAAAGTTATTTTTCTTCACTAACTTTTTAGTTTTCTCTAAGATTTATTTATTGTTCTATTATAACTGATATCGTTATCTTACTGTTAAAAATGTAACCTCCACCTTACCTCATGTATTCCATCTATCGTTTTTTAATCCAGAGTGGTAGTTTTTCTAGACTAGTTGCCTATCAAGGCTAAAGGATTTAATACATGTTCCTTTTTTATCGATACCGGGACTGGAAGGAAGAAATTGATTAATCTTTTTTGCAAGGACATTAATATAAAGTGAATAAAACAATTTTCCTGGACACAGGGAAATATCCTACATCATCATCTTTAAATACAATATATATATATATATATATATATATATATATATAGGTTTGCGGAAATGTAATATTTTTAATGTCCAGCGTAACTAAACTTTAATTACTTTAACTTTTAGAGCAACTTCCAATATAATTTGTGAAAATCATTCAAATTCTGTATCGTACTCTATATATTCAAATGTAAAATTGCATCGTTCATACAAAAACGAATGGACTACTTTTGTTACATATTTCCTACTTTAATCCTACAGTTCGCCACTTTATCTTATTCTGTTTTGGCAACCCGGCTACAGATGCAAATCTATATACATAACTCATCATTTTCAGTTGCCAACTGATTGTAAGAAATCTTCTTTATCAAAACAACTTATCATATGTACCTTATTCACCATGAACATAAGAATTCTTAATATTCCACCAAGCAAATATATTTTCATACTTCTAAATAGAGAACCCTTAATTTGCTTAAATATCCCTATTGCCGTTCCTTTACTGGAATGTCTTATTCCTTTTTCTCATACATTTTTTCATTTCTTTCTACCTATTCTCTTACATCTTTAGCTTTTATTATTTTTTTTTCATTTATTTTTTCTTTATGATAAATATTTTAAAATTTCTTATCTGTTTTGTTTAATTATGTTTATTGAATACTGAACTATCGTACAAATATCGATGATCCAATTCAATTAGTTTTCAATATCAACATAGACTTTTCTGTACTACGCATATTTCAAATTTGACGCATAAACAAAAAAATAATGTCTAAGAAACAGATTCTCTGTCTGTCTGTCTCATAAAACTAATGATGTTAGACACCTAGCAAAACAAGTACTCTGCCAATATAGATCATTATTATTATCATTGCACTGAGTAATATCAGTTGTACACGATGTAGCCTTATTATAAATGTTATCAGCTTCATTAGAATTATTTCCTCTTATTTTCCGAATATATTTATTAATCTTTTTTCCTATTTTTATTCCAGTTAGTCGATCAGTCTAAGAGCTTAGACACTGTTATCACTGTTCACGAACACCTGAAATAATAATTTGTCTATTTCCCATTATGAGAAACTGATCGCTTGGACCTCATCTCTTTTCTTGTTACGTTCTCAATCTTCTTTTCCTTTTCAAACATTCTTTTCCTCTTCCATACTATTCTTTATTTGTATCTCTTCTTTCTCTCTTCTTTTCCTTTTAGTATTAATCTTTATTTATACACTTTACAACAGTTCTTTTCCCGCCTTTCTGTTGATTATTTCCCCTAACTTCTTTTTTCAAACTCTCTCTCTCTCTCTCTCTCTCTCTCTCTCTCTCTCTCTCTCTCTCTCTCTCTCTCTCTCTCTCTCTCTCTCCCGATTTTCTTCCAAAATTTCAATTTCACGGGTCAGTCGGTTGAAATGTCTTGCCAATGTCTACACGAAACGAAAAACTGGAAATGAAGTTCTTAACAAAATACCACCCCATCCGTCCGGTCACAAACCTTGCGATGCATCGTCATTTCTCGTGGAAACAAAATGGACGTTGTCTATCCATCCATGATGCCTCAATCTTACTACACCGGTAAAGGTGGGAAGAGGGGACGGGGCATCCAGATCATTTCACTTTACGCTCGTTTATCAAACTCTACAAAGTGCGCAACAAGAACTATGATCAAGAAATACGCAAGCACCTCACAGAGGCTAATTACTTATAAAAACACAAAAACTACTACTACTACTACTACTACTACTACTACTACTACTACTACTACTAATTGTAATTATTGTTTAAAGGTTGGTTATGTATTCTTCCCTTGTGTATTAATAAATTTTATTATCACAGAATTTGAAAAAAAAGAGGGGTTACTTTTTAATCAAAATGTTTTCTATGCAAGTCATTACTGTAAATAACAATTTAGATATCGGCTAACTCAAAAGAAAAATGATTTTAATAAGGCAAGGAAGATATTACAATATCCAGCCACATATCAAAAATAAATTAGTTCTTTAAAATGTGCATTTATCATATGAATATGATTCCAACTACGTCATTATTGTCTTTTAATACACACACACACACACACACACACACAATATATATATATATATATATATATATATATATATATATATATATATATAATACAATACAAAATGAATATGTTGGAAATAAAATCAGTGCTCGAAATCCTGTTAGAATAGCACTATAAAAACTAAAAATTTACAATACTGTCACTGTTAGTTTCAGTTTCATGTGGCAAAAGAAAATCTTGCGACAATCATCAGTGAGGTCAGTATAGTGGATGTGAATAAGCTCAGCAATTTAACTATGTAAAGCAATATATAGCGATGAGCTGGGCTGGAAGAATACAAATTAGATTATATTCAGTTAATCTTTGGCTCTTTTTACGCTCTATCATTTTATTTGTGGGGATGCGCCTTCTTTGACGTATCTAAATGCAAATTGTACTAAGAAGTAAAATGACAAAAGTTGATGTTTAACGACAGCAATAAACTGTTAAATAAATGCATTGAATTATTAGCTAAATGCAAACACCAATCTAAAAATTAGTTAGCACATTCAGTTTTACTCTATACTCTAATTAGATATAATTAAATTATATAATCTCAAATAACCTGTGTTAGTGTTGTGTTTTCCTATCAATAAAAGAAAATGTGTAATTTATATAATTATATATATATTATATATATATATATATATATATATATATATATATATATATATATAACGGTTACTTTAGGTTATATAATGATTATTTCTATTTTGAAACAATCAGAATTGTTTGTACACTCTTCTTAAATTATTTGGGTATACATTGTAAGTAAATCGATAAAATCTCGAAAAATCGTCAGGAAAGAAGACAACTGTCAAAAATAATAAAGTCCAGCCGTATGTGTGCTTTCAAAATGAAAACACAACAAAGGGTAAATACGTAGACTAATGTAAAGATTAACTTATATAGATTTATATACAACAAAAATCACTTTAAGGAATGGAGGAAAATAGTTCATTCATAAAGACGTCTTTAGACAAAAGATTCAACATTCCTGAGGGGAAAAGAAGAATTACTTTTTTTATTTGATTCTGTGGTCATTAACTCTACTGTGAATTGGCATAATTCACCCTATATTTTTGCTTGTCCTTTTAAATCTGAATTTTTCTCAATAAAAAAATGAAAATTCCCTTTCTAACGAGTTTCTTCCACATATTTCAACAATTACTATTTCACCTTAGTTACAGAGGGAAGTTGATTCTCTCTCTCTCTCTCTCTCTCTCTCTCTCTCTCTCTCTCTCTCTCTCTCTCTCTCTCTCTCTCTCTCTCTCTCTTCTCTCTCTCTCTCTCATGCTTTTTTATAATGGATGATCATCAATCACGAATAATGACAGAGAAAATAATACTAATTATGTTTTACAATAGATTAGTTATTCATTACGTAATGTATTTTGTATACGCATAAATATAGTGTATGTATTTCAGTCTGCAAATTGCTAATTTGGTCAATAAATGTAATAAAATCCGTAGCTTGTGTCACTGTGTCATAGTCAATTGGTTTATTCCATCAGTTTTCAGGTATTTGAAAAAGGTTCGTCTTTTCAGGATGATAATCGAATTGTAGAAGTTTTAGAAAAACACACACCATATTTTGATACCATATATGGTCACCGTTTCAATGAGGATATTCAAACTAACATCATTTCGTAATTAAAGGCAAGAGGTAAATCAAAATACAACAGAAAACTGCTTTTAACTGTTTTTCAATTGACCTCTTAATAATGCATTTATGCTTGATATTTCAATATATTTATTTTGTGTTGTATAAAGTTAATGTGTTACTTTCTTTAATGAAACACAAAGTATCGAGCCGCATTATACCAGCTGTTAAGATAAGCGAAGATCACTTTTTGCGCTTTTTATGTGTGTCAGTCAATTTCTACATTGAGTTTGATATATAGATTTTAAACTGCTCTAAGGCAGAGTAGAAAGCATTTAAGTCTCAGTCTTATCCACTTGACAGCTGAGATGAATATTAGTAGAAAAATGCCCTCATTAAATGAAGTACATCATAGAAATGCTTACGTTTTCCAGACTGGCAAATGCGACAACTCTTCAACTAAATAAACCATAATGACTACCATTGGTCATCTCCTAAAACTATTAATTCACTACTGAGAAGATACGACATCTTTAAGTTCAATGATCAAAGACTAATCGATTTTAACCGCGAGCTCTGAAGGCAAACATCTTCTCTGTTGTCAGGGAAAAAGCTTTAGTCAATTTATTGAAGCGAAAAGGAATACCTACACATGCATGATTGCTAGGTAATATCTTACATATAATTGGACCGAAGAAGTCAAGCAATCTTTAGAAGTGAAATTGCTTTCTTTAGATCATCAAGGAAGGGAACATCACATTGTACTTGTGAAAGGCAAATAGTTAGCGGAAATTATAAGGATATTAGATGAGATTCTCATAAAAGGATGAATGAAAACTGATTCACCTTTTGAATAAAGATCAAAAGAAGACATTATACGCAGGAGGAGATATACACTTTTATTTAAACATGTTTGCTCAATCTGCATTTTCTGGATCTGCAATCATACTTGCTTACCCAGGATCCAACACACTCATATACATATACAGGGATGTAAGAAGCACACAATATAGTTGTTGAAAATATCATATATATGATTTATCTCAATACTTCAGAGAATATAGCAAACTAAAATGAATTGTGTGTGTTTGTGTTTTAGATGGAAGTTAAACTTGTTTCGACAATCTGGCCAATCCAGTCTAGATATGCAAAACTACATAAAAGTGACGATCAATAGAAAAATGAATTGAGAGTATCTATCCCTGATTAGCACTTGTATTTCCAAGTAAAATGTAGCTAAAGGTGATCAAATAACGAAATGGGTCGGTTATAAAAAATATTCGTTTTAACAGGCACTTTAGCTCAAAGGAAAAGGTAACCCTTGCAAAACACAACGCATATCTGTTACTATTAAGAACTTACAACAATATTAAATTCGATGGTTACAGGTTTGACGCTCATAGTAGACGTTTTGTTTATATTTCTTATATAGCATAATATAGATAAATGATTAATATAATGATGCTGATGATGTCAATTTCTAGATTAAGAGCAGCAAAGTCAGTTTGCATGTAAGCATCTTTATCTAGACAGCACATATTCATTGATTATATCTTGAGATTGGCTTTTAGCATAAATAGTTTTGAAAGCAACACGAGGAAATTATGAATGCAAACTGAAACTGTTCATTTTCGTCTTGGCTAAAAACAAAAACAAATGGAAATTCCATCTTTACATTATATGTATTCAGGGGTCTTCTAATGAATTTCATAGTAAATGTTTTAACTTTCAAAAACTACACATAAAAAAGATGAATATGATATAATGTGTAATCGATGAGAGATCCTCGTACGGGGTTTGACTGACTGTTGAAAAATCACAGGTACTGAGAGAGCGTGTGGGCAGAAAGAATTTGAAAACTATCTGTAGTCACGGTTGCGTGTAGATTAATTGGCTGAAGGAAGTCACGTGACCAGGAAAAGGAAAGTTTTTATTTGTTTTTGTTTGTTTTGTTGTGTTGTTCTTGTTTGTTTTTTTGTTTTTTGTTTTGTTGTTCGTCGGGTGTTTTGAGAATTGAAAAAGCAGTCGAACACATGTTGGAAATTCACTGATGAAATTAAAACATGAAGTAATAAATCTGGGAATAAAATCTATAAATGCATGTTTGTCAACTTATTTAGCTGCCTTACCTCACTGGGAGTATGGGTGACAAAAGTTAATCACATGGTCTCAGAGAACCTCCACACTCATCTAAAAGAAGCGAAGGCCGGTTTATTGTCGGTGTCCGCTGAAGAGAAATACCAACGTGAGTTTCGGTTCGTGCTCGTCTCCTCATTTGTCATTCCAGTCTGGAGGGACGTCTGGAAAATTTATTTCAGCACCCAGACAGGATTGACGATCGTCGGCTTTTGAATACTGTCCGGGGGCAAGCGTGATAATAGTTACTGTGTTAATCGTTAAGCAATAATTAATCAAAATATTGTATCAGGCATTTTATATACTTTATTAGTAATCAAATAGAAAAGATTTGCAGGAATATAACGTTTATTTCACCTCGATTATCTCCCATTACCTAAGATAATGAAAACCCATAGATGTGATACTTTGACTTATGAGTTTGATTTATTCAGCTCGTAACTCAATTTTATTGTATACTAAATCAATTTTCCCCATTGAAATAAATTAAAATGACATAAATTTGTTCCAGCGCCCAAAAAAACACCGTAGTTTTTTTTTGTTACGAAAATGAAGGTGGTTTCAAGTCCATTGAGTTATTGCGAGCTTAGTTATGGGGGGGGGGGGGGGTATCCCAACTCAGAAAATTTTTATGATCTTGCACACACATATATTTATCAAAGGTTTGATCACCAAAGTCTTGGACACTGTCCAATTTAACACTGGAAATCTAATTGCTATCTCCTTCTAGCTGATCATGTCTTTCGACTGAGAAATATATTGATGTCATCCGAATTAATCAGACCGTAAATGAATGCACGAGGTTACTGGGCTGTATGTGTATGTCAATGTTCATATACATATATTTATAAAAGCTGTAATATATCGAATGTGCCATACAAGGTTAATTTATATATATATATATATATATATATATATATATAGGTAGACATTCATATTCAAACGTGTTTCGGGGAACACAACGAATAAATCTTGGGTTAATTCTTTCAAAATTTTCCTGTTTGCGAACATTTTTCGTATCACTGTCGTATTGGGAGAACTGTCTAAGATGCATATGCATTTTAATCGAGTACTGTTGATTAGCAAAAATAGTTATCAATATCTCTATTCTACATACGTGGTGACTTTTATGTACGTAAAGAGTTAGGTAGGTAGGATTTCATAGCATGTCAACCCCTTGTTGGGTTGTTTTATGCCAAAAACATTTTGTTTCATTAATTTTTTATTAGTATTCATTTAAAAAAATTTAAACTCAGTTTTTTAAACAATTTTTAAGAAAATCATTTTTTATCTATTTAACACATAGATAGGACCCTAACAGGAACTAGTAGTCGAGGTCAAAGTGGACCTGAGAGTAATGGCGATGAAGAGGTACTCCACATTCTCCAGAGCTCTAGAATTGGAATTTTACCATTAGATGCAGTTCAATGTAATATGTAGAACACTAAGACCCTCAGCTACCGCCATCTTGTACATATATGATAAAAAAAGTAGATTAATCGGGAGGGGCCTTTCCGATCGCCCGTCAAGCTAAGTAAGGGCCATAGTAGAGTTTGCATGTCATGGACTGCTCAGCCATAAGGATTCTGTCCTTAAGCATCACGGGTCGTCAACCATGGCCGATCAGTGCTCTCATTAGAGGTTTCTACCCATCTGCAGATGTGCAGTTGGTGTATTCTACGGCCCCAACCGATAGGGTGGTAAAGAGTTCGGTGATAATGTTGTAACTCCTCTACACGCACATGATCACTCTACATTATAGTAAATTTTTATTAATGGTAGTGATTCGCTTTAATTAGAATTGCCTCCGAAATTAATAATCTTTTTAAGCGGTTAATTACTCTTCATTTTTGTATCATCAACAAGATCTTTGTGGATAGATATTAATTTGTATGAGAAACGACATCAAAATACATATTAATGACTTGCAAAGAACAGTAAGTGAACAAGCAAGAAAAAGTGCACCCAATTCTGTCATTACAGATAAGCCCAAAATATCCAGCAAAATATTTTTACAAGAAAATATTCCGTGTAGAACGCAAAAACACTGAAAGATGGATGAAATCATTTGATTGAAAATATTTTGTTGACGAATGTATCTTTATTTATTTGTATTTGCAAGGAAATCACTCTGTATGCGTAGTTATTCCCTAAGGGTGGAATCGAATATTCCATTTCTTTCGCACCTTCTTGTTTCCTCTGCTTGCTAACATTTTAAATTTCCCATGAGGTTTCTTTTTCAGTTACCAATATTTTATTTTAAATTTGAATTTCTTATTTTCTTTTTTTTATGTGTCAGTCCTATTTGCAGAAGGAATTTTATTCTTCCTGTCTCCAGATTCCATACTTCCTCATTTTGCTTTCAATTTCCTTGTATCATTTTCACTGATTTATCTTGACTTACAACCATTTTTAAAGAGAGAATCCTTTCATACTGTCTGATTTTGTTATGCAGTCTTCTCCGTTACAATTTAAAGTAATATTATTTCAATATATTATAGTATCTCTGCACAGCAGTTATCGACACATCTAGGGTATCATCCAAAAGATACGTTTATCTTTTGGTTTATAAATACTCTATATGTTTAAATTATTATTATGTTAATCAATGTTTGCTCTTCTTTTACCAACCAAACAAAGAGCCAAATACACTCTTCTTTTGGAGGCAAGATCTGTTAAAGAAAATAGAAATAACTTCAATAAAAGCATCTCGACGTAATAAAACAAACCCAACTAACACCCATGTGCAAAATCATAAGAAATCCCTGATAGAACTAAAACTTACAAAAAAGGAACAAATAATATACACCCAAGGTCAAATAAACAAAATTATAAATTCTGTAAAAGATTGACAATCACAATTAGCATGGTAAACGTTGAATGGGGTAAGTGGTAGGAAAATGCCCTCGATATCAAAGCTAAAAGCAGCCTGCCAAGAAGATAGATTTCTGAAGTAGAAAGCACACTTAAAAAAACTGCTGGCGAAACCCTTCTAAAATCACAGAAAATCATACAGAAATCGTTGATAAACAACGTCATTAAGCTATAAGACTTAATGATGGATGAACTAAATGAAGTCCAAAAAACAAAACAAAAACAAAGGAGAAATGTCACGAGCCTTGACGAAATACCCCCTCCCTGAAGTATAGAAGACAAGGATATTTGACTACCTACTTCTTCGATTATAAAATGCAGTGTAAAAACAAAATGCAATGAAGAAATGGACGAAATGCTGCATCCTCCAATTTCCCAAGAAAGGTGAGCTCGGAATCACTATGAATTACAGAGGTAATATGATTATTTCTTGCTGCCATAATAGTTTTCAATAGATTTGAATATAAATTTTTTATTTATTATTTTCTGTCTATTCTACAAAAGATCTTTTCGTGCTAATTTGGCAATATATCTTTCTCTTAATGACCCGACTGACATCAGATCCATACAAATATTGTTTACAGTAATGTGGCGAGATGACGACATGGTCTAGTGGCTGAAGACTTTTCCATATCTCTGAGGTCATTCAGAGTTATGTCAGTGTAGCCCAGAAGTATGGAAAGTCTGCAGGCAACTATCACTCGACAGGAAACAAAAATGGAACGTCTCTGGCTGAACCTACTGACTTGACCGGAAATTTTAAAAGTTCAATGGCTGATGATAACATGGACACACACACACACACACACACACACACACACACAAAATATATTATTTTTTATGTGTACTATTTCTAATCCGTTTAGTGGTGCTTCCCAAAAGTAGACAATCAAAAATATGTTAATGCAATAAAAGCATCCATTGACATTTCCCTCATGAGAATCCTTCACTATATTCTCCGATCTTCTGTTCTTGAACCAGTTTGATAGCCAATAAAGTAATTCCCATGATTCCTATGGTCATAATTTTCTTTTGAATATACATACAAAAAGTATTCTTTTAAAAAGAGCTTTATGATAAAGATTTTCCGATAACAGTAATATTTTTCATAATTTCTAGCAATTTTTCGAAAGCCACAATACTGAATACAATGCATTTATTTCCAAATGCCCTCATTTCTAAAGATTTCTTTTATTTCTGTAAGACTCGCAATATTTGTGGAAATTTCACATTTTACAAAAGAAACATTTTTGTAAAAACTTAATTAAAGGAGAATAGTATACAGAAAAGACACAAAAACTTTGCTGCCTTTATAGTTTATTTATTATTGGTTTAGTAGTACTAACAAATTCGTTCTTTATTCATTTTACACATTCACCTATCTATCATACCCGTTTATTTCTTTCCCTAATCTATTCTGTTCTTTTTCCTTCCTTTCATTCCTTCCATTGATGCATGCTATAAGCGTTTAAGCGTTTGGATTTTGGTCATATTGATATTTAATTGGCTAACTCATTAGCAGACACCACACGTAGAGATGAGTAGAAGTAGTTTCATGAGTGAAGTCTGATTTTGACCGTTTACCTATGAGGTTCTCCCGCCCAACGTCTTGTAAATCACGCTATTGAATCGCTTTTGGGTTCATTGACTTGCTTTGCATCCACCATGCTGCTTCCCATTGTTTCCGTTGCTACATGCTTTTATGGTGCATATGGTACTGCCCTCCATCATAATCTGATATCCAGTGCCAAGTCAGAGCAGGATTATTGAATGCTTATTGAGGCAGCATTTTTTTATTTATCATGGATTTTCAGTTCTGCAACTCTTGTTGCGATGAAGGGTTTTGATCATGTGAGTTTTCCTTTACAGTGAGAAAAAAGAAACATAAAAAAGAAAAAATTCAAGAAAATTTGACGAAATATTATTTCAATCAGACAATGCAGTGTACAAAAAAGCCAATAGAAATTGAATGAAAGGCTTCATCCTCTCATTTCCCCCAAAAAGGCGAACTCTGAATCAATAAATCTAAAACGTAAGTAAAGTATACGGGGTGGGCTATTGTCGGTATCAGCCGGACAGTGAGATAGTCTCTCTTTTTCACTGGCGCTAGTACTGGGAGATTGATTTTTGCGTCTGAGATGGAGTGCCACACCTACTATTAGCTGCCCACTTTGCGGCACATATCCAAAATGTGGTACTCATGCGCTGAGTTGGTGAGGAGCAATTTTGAACCCAGAACACTTGTGGTCCTGAGGCGGATACTCTACCCACTGAGCTAAACCGGCCCATACAAAGGACTAAAGGGATATAACTCTTACTGCTATAGCTTTATAACGCCCTTCTTTTTAATCGTACCTGACCTGAAGTAGAGAAAATCCTTAGGATAAAAATCCACAACATAGAATTCACAACATTGTATATCCATAATTTCTCAAATTCTGATTATCCATCGAATCATAGGTGTTCGTACCAAATCTTTAGAGAGAACACTACTGTTTGTAGATATTTCTAAAGCTTTTGACTCCATACAAAGTGGAATTACGGAGAAAATACTTCTAGCTTATTGTCTCACCAACGAAACTGTTATCGCTATAATGATGCTCTACAAAGACACGAAAGCAATGGACAATTGACCCGATGGTGACACAGGTTTCTTTGATATTGTTACTGGAGTCCTACAAGGAGATACTTTAGCAACCATTTTTCTTCATAATATCTCAAGACTACGTACCACAAATGTCATTAGATCTCATAAAAGAAAAAGCTTCACGCTAAAAAGAAGCGAGAAGCAAGCGATATCCAGCAGAAAATCTTACAGATGCGAACAACGTATATGATCTAGCACTTCCCGCACAAGCCAAATCACTACTGTCTTGCCTAGAGATAGGTAAAGTCATTAAACTTCAGGTGAACTCTGTTAAACAGAGTTCATGTGTTACAAACAAGGCGGAGATATCTCCACACTAGACAGTAAGCCCCTGAAAGTAGTAAACCAGTTAACATGCTTAGGTAGTAATATCTTATCTACTGAAGGAAATGTCAATATACGCATAGGAAAGACATAGACTGCTATAATCAGATTCTTGAGGATATGAAAATCTAAGTTCTTTGATAAGATGAAGTAAAAATTATTTCAATCTGTACCTGAAGTGCTACTGTATGACTGCACCTCTTGAACTTTAACGAAACGCTTTTAGAAAAAGTTAGATGAGAACTGTACAAAGATGTTGAAAAAATTCTGGAAAAAGCACCCCACAAAAGAGCACCTGTATGGCAACGGGTAAAACGAACAAGGCGTGCTGGACACTGCTGGAAAAGCGAGAACGAGCTCACATGGACATACCATTGTTTGTCTGCCGGCCGGCAAAACCTACATCAATCAACTCTGCGGGAATACTGGATGCTGTGCATAAGACTTGCCAGGAGCAATGACCGATAGAGAAGTGTAGCGAGGAAGAGTCATGGAGATCTATGCTGTCAGCACGACTTGATGATAAGCGTCTAATGTATAGCGTTAACGTTTTCACCCTTTCTTTTTCTTTTCTTTATCATCCTATTTTTTTTCTTATTCTCTCTGGCGTATCGTGTGATATTTTCCCTTTTCTTTTCAAAAAATCGAAAAGGAACTGTCCATTTATTTATCTGATGGTAGGGCGTAACATTTCAACATGCATTTATGTCTTATTCTATTAATATTGTAGATAGTGAAAATTGGGAAAAGATTGCAAATATTTCTCGTTACTATTTCACATTGTTATTTCCAAATCTGTATTTTAAGTGCTGAATTTGTTTCTCCATAAAAAGAAATTACTTTTCACGGAAAAATATTATCTTTTTTAATATTATTTGTGTTTGTGTTACTTTAATTTCGAAGAATTTATCAAACATTTTCCAAACTTCTAATCTTGCAGAAACTTTGATATGAAACTGATTGCATCATCATTAGGGAGTTGGGTTTTTCTTTTAGGGGTGTTGGGGGGTTTCTTTGTTTTTGGGGGTGGTTGTTGTTTTTGTGGGGGTGTCGTTAATTTATTTTTGACAACTGATCTTATATTTTAACTAAAGCAAACCCGAAATATGTAGTACCAAATTTATCGACGAATACGTATTCTCCTAAAGAATTCTAAAATACTATTCTTCAAGCTGTTGGAAGACATTCCGAGTTTGGGAATTTAAATTCTCTTTCTCCCATTTTCTGTACTGCAATTTCTATCCACTTTCTATACACAGGTTGGGTCAGAAATAATAGGATAAACAATAATATTATGTTTTTATTCATTGACTATCTTATTTTTTTTCACTCTGTATGTTTTATAAATTTCATACCCTTTCAATTTATAACTTTAGCATATATGAATATTCATCCACGTTTGTTTATTTTTTAGGGGGGGGGGTATTTTTATTTTCCTGTTCGTTTAACTTTTATCAAATTTTATTTTTTATTAATTTTTTTTTTCGTATTTTTCTATTTTTTTTTTCTTTTTAGAATTATCATCAAATTTTATCCATCTAATTTTTGCTCAACATGCGTTCATTAAATGCCAAACGTTGTAATTATTTCCAATTTTCACAGTAAGATGCTCTTTCTCCAATTACCACTGTGTTTGAAATATAACATCTCATTTTTTCCGGTCACTCCCCACCCCAATCTGCAAACTTCTTCCGTCGCTTCTTCGCAGTTGTTTTCTTACTCTCTGATATTTCCGCCCAAAACGTTTTCGACGCCATTTTTATCATTATTTGAATTCTTAATTTTTCATCAAACAGTAATTTTCTCAATTTTACCTAATTTAAATGTCTGTTTTTTTCCATGTTTTTCGTTCATTGATTTTTTTTTAATTTTTCCTCTTTCATTTTTCCCTCATTCTTTTCGTTCTTTTCTCTTTTTTTCTTCTGTCTATCTCTTCATTTACCAAATCTCTTTTTACTTGGCAATTCTCTTTACTTTCTTTCCCTTGGAATTTACTTTTTTTCACCGTTTTTCTTTCTTTTTTTATCCCTTAATATAATTATGATATTTCTTCTTTTTTTTTTCTTTTCATATATCTAATTATCTTTGAGTCAATCATTTCCAGTTTCTATTGAGTCCTGTCCCAAAATGATTCAGTCACTTCATATTAACGATCAAGAGCAATGGTGCTTCATTTCCCTTTAAAGTATTCAACTTCAAAGTATTTGCCTCCAGACATTACATATTTATCCCAGCATCCTTTACACTTTTCAAATCACTCAATAAACTCCTCTTTTGGTATTCGTATCTGCTGCTACATTGCGTTCTTCTTAATCCCGTCCTTGGTCTAAACTCTTACTTACACAGTGGTCCTATCTTCGAGCAAAGCCAGAACGCAGAATGAGCCAAATCTTAACTCTTCTTGTGGAGTTTACTGACTTAGATAGCGCGATGTTGTTTTGTCTTGTTTTTTATTTTTGTTTTTTGATCTGTGTTCACTATTTGAATGTATAATCGAAATATTCAAAGGCTGGATACTTTCCGGACAGAGGAAAATCGCCAGATTTTCTTTAAATTCATTGTTAATCACTGATTTCCTTTGATTGCAGTCCGTAAGTGTGCAACATTTTAGTGTATTTTGCATTCCAGAACGGGACACGCTTTTTAACGGATTTCCTAAAAATTTTGAAGCTTTACTATCAACATTTCGATTATTAAATCTATATCGTAAACCTTATTTATTGGAATAATTTTAATTCAAACATGATACATATTCACAATAAAATCCTCACGCAATCTTATTTAACGGCTTCGCATTGCTGATTGAATAAGCTCACCGGAGAGTTCACTTGTTTGCAGCAAAATTTCTTCGTTGTTTATTAACTTACATCAAGATTGCAACATCGTTATTCAAGATATTTCAAAGACTTTTATTTATGGAAAAGTAAGGATCAAACCCTTGACTATCATTTTGGCTTGAAAAACAAGTTAATCATTCTGTTATTGCAGGTGATATATATTCATTATTTTTCTTCATATTGTTTCTTAATTTCATTTGTTATCTATTATTTCCTTCACTTAATTCTACGTTCTTCTTTATTCTTCACGGATCATTTTAGTTACGCTTATTGTAATTAATTTTCCATTTTCATCTATGTTTCTATTTTTCATGTTTCACTCATAAGATTGTCATTCTTCGATTGAAATTGAATAGATAATGAGTAAAAGAAAAGATATCTCAAAAAGATAATGAAACATGGCGATAAAAAAAGAAAAGAACAAAAAGGTGAAGACAATAGGAAGAACGATTTAAAACAAAATAATAATACAAATAAAAAGAGACGATGTAAAAGAATTTATTGTCTGTTTTAGAATTTTAATTTTTAATCTTGTCAATTTCCTTTTTTTTTTCTTTTCATTTAATAAAATTTCTCTTGTTTATTCCCCATTTTCTCTCCCATTCTCTATTTAATCATTTCGGATCTTTTAATTCTAAAAAAAAAATTCTAAAAAATGATTTCCTTATTGTCTGGGTGCCTTATCAGTCGGAAAACAATTCTCTGCCTTTGTCTCTATCTCTCTGTCTCTGTCTCTGTCTCTCTCTCTCTCTCTCTATATATATATATATATATATATATATATATATATATATATATACGCTGCTCACATTCTTTCTTTCTTTCTTTCTTTCTTTTCTCTCTTATTTCTCTCTTTTAACTTATTTCTTCTTTACTTTCATTTATTTCTTTAAAATTATCTGTCCAATTTTTCACCACTCATCTAAAGTAACTAAATTTACATAATTGATTTAGGTTGAATTTATGCCTTGATTTCCTTAACATAGTTCATCGTCTTCACTTAAAAATAGAGCTTGCTTAAAACTCTTTTTTCTTAATATTTCGTACTATTTTTACCAAATTATTAATAATGTTAGCGAGGGTTACTGTAATTATTGTAGCAATCTCTCTCTCTCTCTCTCTCTCTCTCTCTCTCTCTCTCTCTCTCTCTCTCTCTCTCTCTCTCTCTCTCTCTCTCTCTCTCTCTCTCTCTCTCTCTCTCTCTCTCTCTCTCTCTCTCTCTCTCTCTCTCTCTCTCTCTCTCTCTCTCTCTCTCTCTCTCTCTCTCTCTCTCTCTCTCTCTCTCTCTCTCTCTCTCTGCGCTTACAAACAACTATACTAAGATGAAGAATATTGAAATAGTTTCCTTGTGAGTTGCACAAAGAATTCAGTTTAAGTTCGTCTTTCTCTGTGAATTTGATATTCCGTTTCTAACCGAGCCAAAGAATTATTTTCTATAATAAACCTTTCAGTTTCCAATATTCGCTTTCACAGACAACAGCGTGCCTACTTTCCCTAAACCTAGACTGGCAGCTGAGAGTGGAATTTGAAAGACAGTTGAAATTCCCTGACCACATGATACAAAGAACGCTCCGTTCTCTCAGGGAATCAAATAAGTGCTCTGAAAAGAAGGATTTCTAGTAAGAAAACTCACCAAATATCATAACATTGGAATAACAGTAGCTACTAAAATTGGGACCATCATGAAGACCGTGAAAAAATCCACTGGGTGGTTTTGAATTAAGGGTGAACCGTTCGATTGTAATTGTTTGGAAGCAGACTGGGAAGTGATCAACTACCTATATTTGTGAGTAAAGAGTGCTCAATATCATTGATAGAGCATATATACTTTTAAGTTAGGGTAGTGAGGATATATGGTCAATGGTGCTTGGTATCCATCAGTTTCCCGGCTCTGTGATTTTCAGACCAAACTTGGTTTGAAATCATATAAGCATGAAACTGACTGCTACAAAGTGCCATTGACGTTGTCCTCGCAACTCTAATTTTAAAAATTGACTTTATAAAGAAAAGAAAAAGAATTTATTGCTACATTCGGTCCCGTTTTTCTTTCTTTTTCTCCCAATAAGATCTTCATTAAATGAAAACTTTCAGTTTCTTGCCTACAAATTCAGACGAAAGATGCAAAAAGTTCTGTTCACATTTAGGATCAAAAAATTAAATAAAACAATGTTCACTAAAACTGAGAAACGAATTTCGAAAGGTCATTCTTTCGCTACTTGAGCTAAAAAGAAAAAACAAAGAAAATACATTGAAGTCCAAACGCGTTAAAGCAAATTGATGAAGATAAATGTAAAGGCGGCAAATAAATGAAATAAAGAAAAAAAGGCAAATTGAATATGAATAGACAACGATTGGACGAGGGCCCTTATGCCGGTCTTGTGACATTATGAAATGACAGACGACGACTGAGACAGAAGGTACAGAAAAAAAAACCTATAGCGAACAAGATTCAAGCAAGTTATAGTAATGGGCGATGTATATAAGGAAAATAAATAATTGCGTATAAGAAAGGCGGAGAATGAAATAAAAGAGAATGTTACTTGAAATGGTAGGAAATAAGTATGACTGACATTTACAAAAAATGAAAGAGACTTTCAATAGAAATGTTGACTGTATTCTAGAGAATTCTAGACTGGAAGGAAAATGGTAAATAGTTGAAAGAATCCGACAAATTATGGACTTCGAATAACATTTACAACAGGAAATTTCACGAAAAAGAAATGGCAAGAGAATACATATTTGAACAAAAAATAATGTCATGTAATAAAAGCAATCAGGATAAGAAAGCATAAGTATATTGTTTTCCAATGTACTCTCGTTTATGATATTCAGAAAGAAGAAAAAGAAAAGAACAAAAATATTCTTTTGAAACGAATGGTTGAGCAAAATACTAGAATATTAAACTAAACTTCCTTAGAAATGTGGTTATATTAAGTTCTGCATTGTGAAAAAAAGACTAATAATAATAATCACTTGATTTGTAGTCATATGATGAGTTTCATAATTTGATAAAGACCTGATACATATTTTGTAATATATTTTATAAAAAAAACATCGTGCGAAACTTTTATCTTTGCTAGAATCTTCAAATTCATAATATTTTACTGAGGTATATTATTTATAGCTTAAAGATTAAATCGTACTCATCAACTTGTCTTTAGACAATTAAATCTACATCAATAATTTAACATTGAAAGATTCACACATTTTGGGCAATTTTCCCTGAGTGTTATCTAAGTGGAAACAATAGAAAGATAAAGTATAACGACCGGGCAATGACGACGTTTCTTTTAAACTAAAACTAAAAAAAATGTATTAATTTATCATGAAATGAGATAATGACCGACTTAATCATACTGGCCGTTAACAAGGAAATAAACAATGGTAAAAAAAAGAATTATTTACGTACGAATCATTTCCTGTAGATTGATGGTTATTATTAACTATCATTGCCAGTGAATTCGGTTGATATTATTAAATTATTATTATTAAAGTCGAAAGAGAACAAGAAAAATGATAAAAAGAAATCAAGAACGAAATTCGAAAACTAAAAAAAGGGTAAAATAGAAAAAGTGAGGAAAAGGAAGTGAAACACCAAAGAAAAAGTTGAAAAAATTAAGAAAACAGTCGTCAAATATCATATGGTTTGGGAAAGATGAAACAATGAGGATTAAAAGTGACAATATATAACTTTAATGAAATAGATATACAGAGATTGAAGAAAAATATATAATGATCAGAAGGCATACTGTAAAATATGGTGTTAAATTTTGTACAGACCAAATAGTGGCAATATTTTTGGTGTAAAACGACCGAAAAAAAGAGTGATTCACTTTTCAACGAATTTAACAGATGAACGAATAATTAGTTGTAACATATTCTGCACAGAGTTCGATATCAAGTAATTAGTCCAAGAAAAATTGCAGTGGGTGATAATATACGACAAAAGACAAGAAATTGATAGAGATATTAACTTGCTAGATTAAAATTAATTGCAAATGAGCAATTAAAATTTATTTTAAAATTAAAAACGAAATATGAAACAACGGAAAAACGTAAAAATGCAATGAGAAAATAAAACGAGAAAACTACAAAGAAAAATGAGAAAAGATGAAATAAAGAAAAAATTCGAAAAGTAAGGAAGATAAATTTAGAGTAACTGAAATAATGTGAGAAAACTATTTTAAAAAAAACTTTTATCCCATGTATGAGTTGGTCACGTGCAAGTGTTAAAGTGAAAAGCAACTTTTTCTTTAATATAAACACAAGAAGGTGCGTAGATATATTTGGAATGTGTATATGTATAAAAACATGTAAACTGTATATATGATAAAGACAATACGAAATACAAGTATGAACAAAATAAAAAGAAATGTACAAATCTTTTATACAATGACAACTTATAAATGAATGCTTTATAATTTTAAAATAAGTTTATCCTAAAAGTGAAGATGCATTATTAAATGATTCATTAAATAATAAAATAGAACTATAATGTCCACATAGCACGCTATAAAATAGTGTAATCTTTCCACTACGAATAAGAGCGTAAAATAAAATATTTTCTTTCAATAATTCGATGTAAGGATTAGCAATTTCTAAGGTTGAAATGATTGGGGCATCGTTACAGTTGATAATTATTGAAATAATTTGGAATTTACATAAAAAATAAAATCGTACCAAACGTTTTTTGATGTAACATTTCTCCAGCATTTAACATTTCAGAAAAGAAATCCTTCACATATAGATTTTCACTCGACTTTAGTTCAACATGAAAGTAAAATTGGACCAATTGGCTCCAATCTTCAAAGAAAGGAGAGCCTAATTATCCTTAAAAATCAACATTCAAAATCTTCGATGTTCGAATTTAAATTAATGGCTTCAGTAAAGAATCTGCACTCAAAGTCCAAGGCATGAATAATGCATTTTATTCAAAATTCTCAGCTTAATTCTCTCGATCGATCATTTATAAAAATGATTTTAAACAAGAAAATGGTTTTGATTATTTTTTGATGTAAACAACAGTGTTTGTTCAGATGATTATTTTATTTCATCAAAGAAAAAGAAAGTGATTTTAATCATTAATCTCTGAATATCAATAGATGATGAAACATAATAAATCCGTTGTCTATTGTAGCGTCATGTTATACATGATTAAATTCATTTTTGATTAGAATGCTTTGTATTACCGTGAGTTGATTATATAGAGATAGGTGACCTATTATTTTGCTCTCTCGTTTACACCAGTTGCCTGTATTCTATACAGGGAAAATAACATCAAAAAGAGAAAAGAGAAAAGGAATAAAAGCATTCAATAAACATGTATACATAATCACCAGTGCTTACAAAATTTAACATCCAATCCCTACACACAGACTTCTAAGTGTAGACAAAGGAATGGTAGCATTGAAATGCACAAATAACAAGAAATAGTTTTGACAGGCAATCCTTTACGACCTTCAGTTTAGAGGTCGATTTAGTCGGCCATACTGATAAGCTTTAAGTAGTGTTAAGTGAAACAGACAGCCATTTCAGCGCCAACCAGATGGATACAAGAGCATCACTTGACTATTCGAAAACCTTCTCAATTAATTCCATTTGTCATTACACGCTGTTGTCAGATTAACAAATTACCACTGATTGCGCTCTCTAAATATTTCTCATTGGTTGACTTTCTCTTCATCCCAAGTTTTGCAGTTTCTACACATTTTCATTCTTTTTTCAAATGGATTCAGGTGGACGTAATGCATTTTTTCTTTTTTGTGGAAAATGAGTCTTGCCTTTTTTTTAGATTTCAAAAATAATTACCTGAGATTTGATTTTAACAGTGGGAGTAAGTGATGTAGTGAGATGAGCGAGTGCACTGAGTATAATGATGGGAAAGTAAAAAAAAAATGGTTTATAAATATCTGAAGGTGAATAATATATTAAAAAGAAGTTAGAAAAGAAAGGTTTAAAAAGAAGTTAAATGAAAGCAAACAGGGACTCAGTAAAGTAAAACAATTTATACAAATAGTAAAATGTATTCTCGCCTTTGTCTTATTTTGATGTCTAGAATTCTTTTTTTATCTTTTACCTTTTTCATCCTAGTTTAAATTCTGGACGGCGATGATTCACTATCGACATGGCATAAAGGTTGCATGTTCTTCGGAGAGGAGTGCATCCATATGTTCATCTCACTATGGGTAAATAGTAGGACAGACTACACTTTTTAACCATTGGTAAGGTAATCAGTTTAGAATGAAATATTTGAATTCAAATCCACTGTACTTTGCTAAGAATTACATTTTGTCGCATCCTACTCATAGGGGAGAGGTTAGATGAATACAAAATAGATTCCACGTTTTCATTTAATATTGGCCACCAGATATTCATAACTAGGTTCATATAAAACTAGGGTTTCATTTTAACTTTAAGCAGCGATTTTTGAAAGATCTGACAATATTTTCAAATGTACATTTGTTTTCTTTCATTAATATTAATTAGTTTTTCTTATCTATTCCTATTTGTTTTCCAAAATACAGTAAGAGTTTTTTGGGTTTTTATTTGTTTGTTTTTTAATCGTTGGTGCTACTAAATTTCCAGTGTGGGAAATTTTCTATTCACCCACTTTTTATAATTAAATATTTAAGCAGCTAAAGGACAGTGTGTCTGTACAGTTGACTGCAATCATTTTCCAAGCCAAAAATTATAGTATCTATCAGATTGGTAGGTAATCATTTTATGATAAAATAATTTTAAAAAGCCAAAAAGAAGTGAATCAACTCTAATTTGGATAATTATTTTGAGAACCATTTTTACTTTTAATTCCATGTTGCAGAAAAACGATCGGATGAATTATAAGAGAAAAATATATGTGACAAAAAGATCAAAGGCCGGAGATTTTAGAGAAAATAACAAATTACAATGGATTCAATAATGTCATTCTTTAATTTTCTTCACACGACAGCCATCTTCTCGGGCATTAAAAAACGGTTGCACTTTAAAATTATATATAATGATTGTATAGCGGAGGCTTTAATATTCCTATTAAATATCTAACATTTTCGAAAAATAAATGTCATTAGTATGAATTACGTTTGTTACATAAATGTTGATTTATTGCTAGTCTAATATGTGTGTATGGAGATATTTATATATTACATCCATTTCTCTATTATTTGGTCATATGAAGTTTCATCTAATCAAGTCACGGGGTCTTTCTCTAAAAAAAAGTTCTAGATTATTATCTAAACATTTTACGAAAGTTTATATATAGACAGTTATGTGAATTCCCAGGGCTGATAGAAGATTATTTCGGAAGATTAGGCAAGAGTAACGACTTGCACGATACATATATTACCAACATTGATTTCATTTTATTTCTTTTGTTCGTTAACTAAAATTAAATAAGGAAACATTTTAAGAGAAGTTTTCTAGTATTTTCTGCATTTTTGATTATTTTTCTCCTAAAACCTATTTTGCTTCCCTCTGGTCTGTGTCTTTCATAGCTACCTACTTTGTCTAAATAAGTACCTCCGACTTAAATCAGCTAATTCGGGAAATAGTACGTAAAGATTATCTTACTAATTTTGAGAAACTCACACTTGAATTATGGGGTGTCTTTCCAAAATCCAAGAAATGAATTCTTGTTCTTTCGTAAATATCGGCATACATTAAACGTCCTCTCTTTAGATCGGGCGACCTCATCAAGTGAAGCCCCTCACTGAGATCATACCCCATCTGACACCTGCCGTTGAGGATGCTAGATATGGGGCTTTACGTGAGGATCTCATGGAGGGCCTTGGTTTGATTATGTCGCCCGTTCGGGAGCCTTCAGCACCTGATCCTGTTTACAAAGACAACGAAGCTTCACTCACCTGTTCGGTGATTTGAGGCACATTCTGGGTCAGCAAAAATCGTTTACAATTGGAGTTCATGGTTTCACCAGAGTGAGTGATGTACGATGTTATGGAATAGTCTATTGGCTACGACATTTTACTGCCCAATCGTACGCCCATTATG
Organism: Doryteuthis pealeii; assembly: GCA_023376005.1. Classification (NCBI taxonomy): domain Eukaryota; kingdom Metazoa; phylum Mollusca; class Cephalopoda; order Myopsida; family Loliginidae; genus Doryteuthis; species Doryteuthis pealeii. The sequence goes on from CM042158.1 coordinate 71,527,832, forward strand.
CAAGCTAGTTGAAGTGTTTGATTTTGAGATACAAACAGATACTCTAATCCCGGGCAGACCATACCTAATGTTAATTAACAAGAAGAGACCTTGCGATTTAGAGAATGTTGCCGTACGGGTAGACGACAGAGAAAAATGAAAGAAAACGAAAAGATTTGGACCTTGAGAACATTTTAAAAATTGTGGAATTTAGGATGAGAATATTAAGGTAAATAATTCTTGGTACACTATTGATCTCAGAATTATATATGCAGTAATATAAGGGAGGCAATTGGTGTAATGGTTAGAGTCATAGGAAATTGACTCGTCGATCCGAGTTCAAACTCTGGACGAAGCTGTTTGCATTTCACATGGCGCTAATATCATTGGGAATGGTATGCATTCAACTACTCTTCCTACAGCTATGGGTAGATACTAGGGCAAAACTTGTCAAAGAAAAGGAACATTTAAAACCTGTTAAAATTGTGTCGCATCCTGCTCGTGTTATTGAATATATATTTATATTGTATATATGGTTTGATTTCATCGCGTCCAATACTATAACGCGGACAAATTTGGACAGGATGGAACCTTGTGTTTCTGTGCTTACTTGGCATTATGAGAGTCGTATGAGGGAAATTCATAAGAATGGGACTTTTTTTTTACCATTTCCTGATCTCATACTTCAATCATCTGATTAAAATGAATATTTGAATTTGAGAGATACTATCAACATTAGGTTTCAGCGAAAAATGAGAGAATGTTGGGCGGAGTATGAGACGGAGGCTCAATTATGATTTAATCTGAAACTTAGCGATTAAAATAAACGGATTTTGGAGTTGAAGGCCCAAAATCCCTTATTTCAACCTATGTTGGGCTGAATCATTTTTACAAAAGATGAGTCAACCCAACCTAGATATGTTAAAATAGGTTTATATTCGTTATTTCCTAACCAAAAAACGTTAATTTCGTCAATGTATGCAAGTTTATTGGTCCTATTATTATTTTCTTAATTCTCCATAACACCCAACAAAAATATTCGTGTGTGTGTGTGTGTGTTTTATATATATGTAGGCTTAAGTACACTGTTTTTCCATTCCCACATCATTTTCAACCGTTTAGTTTCGGGAGGGGTTAAATACTAACAATGATCATATTGAAGATATTTCCATTTTTCATAACATTGGGTAAATTTTAGTATCGTATTTTATATTATCACATTCATCTATTCCCACAAAAGATGTAAATATGAGAACGATAATAAAAAACAAAAAAAGAATGACAAGCGAGTTTTTTTGGTGGATATAGTTTGAAAGTGTTCGAATAAATGTGGCGTTATGGTGAAAGGAAAATTGAAGAGTCACTGGATCAGCGTATGATTTAAAATGAAGATAGTGATAACAAAGAACTCCCCATTTATTCTAGCCTTGTGTCACATTTTTTTCTGAACAAGATAAATTTTTTTCACTAATAAATGTCTGTAGGATATCGAGACATTGCTTAATCGGTTGTGGCTAAGTGTAGATATCTGACATTGTGGAAACCCCCCCCCCCATAAAAAACGATGAACCAGAAGATATAAATATTGAAATAAATACAAATAAATTTGACTAAATGAGTAATTTTGAATATATGAATGATTAGCCCCAAATCTTGTATTGAGGGAATATTTCAAAAGATTTCTTTGTAATCCATGCTATTGATATATTTTACTTGATTCAATAATTTTGGTCCATAAATGATAAATTATTTCCTTCTCAGATACTTTTTCAATATACTTTCTGTTTCTAAAGTAGACATTTTAGACTATCGAATTAATTATTCAACTCTTTAGTAAATTGGGTGTTCATCTCGACAACAGAAACAATTACTTATTGTTCAACTTTTTTTTTGTTTTTTTATTAATTGGTGTATTTTTATCTTTTGTCGTCTATTCGAGTATAGTTTTTGCAATCACTGACTGAGCCAAAAATAATGGTTGCATGCCATGTATTTTAGGATTTAAATAACAAGATATGTGTTAAAGTTTTCCTAAGAGAAGGTTATAAGACAAACGAGGTTAAAGCCTCACTTGAAGCTTTATTCAAATAAAACTCAATTGTTGTTAGTTAAGATGGAGATTATTTCAATACACAGAGGTGGCTGATCCAGCGAGATATAACTAGCGTTGATTTCACCACAAATAGTGGAAATAGTGACATTTAAGTAACATTGTGTGATTCTCTCGGACAAGTAGGAATCGTATTTTATACACAAATTCAAGACATTTAGATTGCAGAATTCTTGGAAAAATTTTGAACTTCTTCTTATTTGTCATTCCTGTTGTTCTGCTGCGAGTGTTTGCATTTGAAGGAGAAAAGTTGAGACTTTACTAAAATTGTAGCTGCTTAAATACTTTTTTGCGTTGACATATGGGGATATATATATATATATATATATATATATATATATATATATATATATATACATACATACATATATGAGTAAAACAGTTTGTTTATATATATATATATATATATATATATATATATATATATATATATATATATATACATACATACATACATATATATATATATATATATATATATATACATACATACATACATATATACATATATATATATATGGCAATAGCATAATCTTTACAGATCATTGCCGTCCCTCACAATCCCACAACTCCACCACCAGAACCCTTCCTTGCATGAGCCCTCAAATGACTCATCAAACCTGCTGCAGATCTACAAAGTTTGACGCAAATATGACATTGAAAAGACTTCTTCCCCGTTGAATGAGATGATTCAGATGAATCGGATGAGTCAGATGATAAAATTTGATGCTTATGCACCACCATATGTCTCTTAAGACCAGAAGCCGACTTACAGACCTTGCCACAGATAGCACAAGACACATTATTTACTCCTGGATTCTGCATGGATTGACCCAGGTGAGATTTCCTATGATTGACATAGCCAGCCCTCGAAAGCAAAACTCGACCACATGTCAGACACTTCCAACCCTCCATGTTCTCTCCAATATGACAGGTGTAACCCTTTCGAAGTTGACGCTTTAGGTTTTCATGCACGATTCTTTCACTCTCATAACTGGTACAGCCATCATCCACATGAACTCTCCAGTCAGTTCTCTTTAGTGCCAGCTTTTCCCAGTTGTCAGGACTTATTTTTATTTTTATAAGGTTGTTTTTTAAGCAATCCTTATACCTCTTCTTAGGCTTATGCTGCGGCCTTTTGCCATCACGCAGCTGACCGTAAAAAAGTTGCTTTGGCAATCTAGCATCACCCATACGCACAACATGACCTGCCCAACGCATTTGAGCCGTTATGATAAGAGTTTCAATGCTTGAGCATCCTGCCCTTGCAAGGACTTCTGTGTTAGGCGTTTCGGAATTCCACTTGATGTTTAGAATACGTCTCAAACATTTCTGATGAAAGCGCTCAAGAATTTTAGATGTCCTCTAAACAATGTCCATGTCTCCGAGGAGTACAATAAAACACTCAACACGCAGGACCTATAAACATTCAATTTTGTTTTATGGGTAATGCCAGTACTAGACCATAACCGTTTTTCGAGCGTTCCATAGGCCACAGATGCCTTCTGGATGCGCTGGTGAATCTCAGCATCCAAAGATCCATCACAAGTTAGTGTACTTCCTAAGTATGTAAAAGACTCAACAACATCCAGACAAGTACCATGAATGGCTATTGTTGGTTTGATATATGGTTCACCCTTTACGGGGGTGAACATTACCTTTGTCTTTGTCAAGCTTATTTTTAATCCAAAAGCAGAGCACGAGGCAGCAAAAAGGTTCACAATATCTTGAACATCCTCCTCAGTGTGAGCCAGAAAGTCAACATCATCGGCGTAAAGGAACTCTCTGATAAGTGCATAGGATGTCTTAGACTTGAAGTTAAATCTTCTCAAGTCAAAAACTCTTCCTGTGGTTCTAAATTCCAAGAGGACGCCTTTCTCACAATGTTGGAATGCATGAGATAATATCACAGAAAAGAATATTGAGAATAGTGTTGGGGCCAAGACATCTCCCTGCTTAACCCCGTTATCCACTGGTATTTCATCCGACAATCTACCACTCATGACAATTTTAGCTTTCATACCATTGTGCAACCGCTTGAGTACACTCACAAATACCGGTGGGCACCCAACTTTACCCAACATTGTCCAAAGTGCATCCCTGTTGACTGTATCAAAAGCCTTCGTCAAATCAACAAAAACCTGATACAGGGGGACCCGTTGCTCTATACACTTCTCTTGCACCTGCCTAGCCGAAAATATCATGTCGTTTGTTCCTCTGCCAGACCTAAAACCACTTTGTGATTCAGGAATGACTACTGGGCAAATGTAAACAAGCAATCGATTCAACAAGATTCTCGAGAGAACCTTGCTAACAGCACTCAGAAGTGTGATTCCACGATAGTTATCGCAACTACCTTTATCTCCTTTGCCCTTATATACACACACCAAAGCACCATCAATCCATTCATTTGGTAGAGGAGAACCGTTCCAACATTGAGTTAAGAGATCAAACAGAGCAAGATTGACATTAAAACTTTTAACCTTCAACAGTTCCACTGGAAGCCCATCCAAACCCGGCGCCCTACCAGAATTAATTTGTTTGATAGCCATTTCAAATTCTGTAAAAGTTGGTAAATGGTCCATCTCATATTTGGTCTCCTGTTGAGGAAGACTCTGCAGAACATCAGCACTGACTACTGAAGGGTTATTAAATAAATCCGTGAAGTGTTGTTGCCATCGTTGAAGGATTTTTTCGGGTTCCTTAATCAAGGTGATGCTGTCCTTTGACCTTAGAGGAGCAATGGAAGAAGTTAATGGACCGAA
>CM042158.1:71537685-71576214 GCA_023376005.1 Doryteuthis pealeii
TGCTTAATGTCTATTCTTCTAAGAAGATTTTATAACATAACTACCAAATTCGTTTACTAAAATAAATACGAAAGTTATTGGGTTATTTTGTTCAATTTTGAAATGATTATTTTGAATACAAATGATCTGCTAGAAATCACTTTTGAAAAGTTAACCTTCTAAAGAAAATATCATGTCTAAATAAATACAAGAACTTGTTACCTACGTTATAATCTTTTACTTATATAATTCCACGCAAATTAATTAAAGTAGTAAGTTAAAAAAATAATACTAAACAATCCTGATCTTAAAGGAACAGTTTGCTCCGTTTGTCTGCTCCGTTTCTATTCTAAAAAGAAATATTTAACTCAAATTCAATTTGCAATTAGTATTAAACATATTTTAAAACTGTATTCGTCTATGATTTTATAAAGCTAAAACTTCTCCCAAGACTTTTCATAAAATTATTGCATAAAAATTATCAGAAAAGAAATGTATAAAGTGGTTAAAATGACAATAATGAAAACTGCATTGTATGAAGCAGCAATACTGTAACTCATCTTTTAATCTTAATACAGACACTTTCTCGTATTCAGGGAAGGCTTTTTTATTAGACATCTTTAGTAAAAACGCTAATAACTTATTTCTTGAAAAGATTGTCCCTGTTATCATCAGCATTATCAAACTGAGGATCACAATGTCATTGATTTCATTCACCGGATCCAGTTATAAAAGGTTTTAATATTAAATCTCAACTGAACGAAAGATAACTCTTCTATGGAAATTAAAACCGTATTTTATCAATCTTGGTAAAAGTCGTGGTGGTCTTACAAAATTCCATGAGATAGAAATATATACAAGGCAAGGATGAAGTTTTAAATAAAATCCGTCAAAAAGAGAAAGAAAGGACAAAAGATCAAAAGAATTATCATCTACTGATATTTTAAGTGGACATAATATCGCATACTCAAGTAATGACTCTTATGAACACATCAATTCCAATATTTTTTAATTATGTTGTGATAATATATGTGATATCAAATTATGTGATATTTGATTATGTAGTGATAATATTTCCCTAGCAGATTACTTCACTATTTTGCGGAAATTCTCAGGATTTCTTTACTAGAAGGTCCTTGAGCCGGGCTACGCTATACATAGTAAGTTAAACTTTCTATATAAATAAATACACAGAAAAATATATGATTATATGGCGTTTATATGATTTACAATTTTGACAGTTATCCTATGATATGTGAGATATCTTCTCAAAAAGAAATCAAATCTTCAAACCAATGAGACGTTTTAGAGTGTTCGCAACTGAAATATTTGTTATCAGTGATATTGACAATTGATTTATCAACAAAAATGTTTAAAATGTTTTCAATATCTAATATTCATAGATCTGTAAGTTTAGTGGTTGCAAATTTTAACATTGACAAGTAAACATTAATAGTTCTTACTTGTCAATGTTAAAAAGTATCTCTACTAAAGCTGATATTTCTACAATTTAGTAGGTCATGCCGAGTATTCTGTTTAATGACATCTCTTATAGTAATAGGAATTACTTGGTAGTGTCCATCTCCACTACAATTGCAAGGAGTTGGCTGGTTGATTTTACGGAATATCAACTCTTAATGGGTTAAAATTTCATGCTAAAGACAGTTTTAAAATTATGGTCTGGTTATGTTCAAACATACATCTTCATAATTATTTGAGACATGTATAATTCTTAAAAATAAGTTGCAATATCAATGTTTTAAGAGCCAATTTTTGTTCATTTTTATTTTTAATTGTGTCAAACAGATCAGTCATTCTGGGACAGAGTGGACTTGGGAGTAATGACCATAAAGAGGTATCGTCAAACTCCCGAACTAAATCCAGTTTAGAGTCATAACCAAGATAGAATATATGCACATAGTACGAACAGCAAGGAACAACACCTGATTATATTTTGTTCTTTAGAGTTTAAAGATTGACGTTCTTTACCCCGCCTTAAAAATGAAGAGATATAAAAAAATATATTATATTCAGAGAAAATGTAGTCAGGCAACTGAAAAAGAATACAAAGCTTTTTAAGGAAGCAGGAATTAAACGTTTAAAATTTAACTTCTTAGACGAATAAAATATGTAAGTATTTTTTAAATGTTTAACTAAAAATAAACATTTCAACAAAAAGTATTTAAATTATTGAAAACTATTGAACAGATACTTTTTTCAGTTGCCATTTTTTTTGTTGGAATGGAATCTTTCTGAATTCTAAAGCAAGATGATAAAATAGCAATGAATTATAGAGTTCTTTAAAACTGAGCACGTAGATAGTTTACAGTAAGAAAAAAGGAATGCAGTAAATCATCTCCCGTTGAACATAATAATATTTTATACTCACGGAAAAGATGAGGAGGAAAAAAGCAAACGTTTATTTAATATAAGTATGGGGATATCTCAAATAAATAAAAAAACATTATGTAACGAGAACATGTCAAACAATGCAATTTTCAATGAAAAGCAAATATTCAAAACTCCCTGGATAAAAAGAGATTCTGCTGGTTGATATTGAATAGGGAATTTAATTGGAAAATCCTTGCGTAATAATGAAGGGAACTAAGGAAATGTAACAGGAAATGTTTTGGCATGAATTCACATCCTTTTAGTAACATGTATTTTTCATATCTTAAGAATTGTGTACATGTGTATGCATATAAGCCTTACAGATGCTCATATTCGGTGTCCACAAGAGAAATAGTTCTTTTTTTAAATAGTTAAAAATTGTTATTTCAGATATTGATACTAAAAATACAGTTTTGCAAAGGAAAAGCTGAATGGTATTCGACAGCATCATGTGTTCCATTTTTGCTCAGTGCTAAAATAATAGCTAATGCTGAGAGGACATTTTTGGGGCATGGTTTTAGTAAAATGAATTATTTTACAGTCGTGAAAAAGAATTTTAGAAAATCTTTAGGAAAATTACCGTTGATGAGACAATCTAAGATTCGTATAAGTTTGAAATCTCTCTGAGGGTATCATCATCGTAGGACATAATATTTCCTTAAAACAATATCATTACGTCGTAATGATCATGGGGTCCCAATGTAATGAGAAATCCCTATATATATATATAATCTCGAGTTGAAATCTTGGACGAAACTCTTTGTATTCCACATAGCGCTAATACCTTTGGAAAAGGTATGCATCCAACTATTCTCTCTTCAGTTATAGGTAAGTAGTAAGGAAGACTAAGCTCTTTAACCTTGGTTAGGCAACTAGGCAAGCAGAAGGAAAACTGAATTCAAACCTCCGCTTAAGAAATTCATCTTGTATCACATCCTGCTCATGCGGCGGGTTGGTATATATATATATATATATATATATATATATATATATATATATATATATATAATGTGAATAATTATTTTCTACGTAAGTCTAGCATACTTTTCAAATATACATGTGATTAATATGATGAGAATGATTACTATTGACGAGAATGCCAATAGTAATTGTTATTGAGATAGTCTTCCGAATTGGAACGTGATGATAGTCGTATAAATCATTTTTAGTTTGGATAGAAATAAAAACTGATAGAAAAATAGACATGGAAAATAAAGATTGATATGAATTTTGGAATGACTTCATTTTTTATTTACTTAAACTTATTTCTGACAATAACCACCCAACTCCGACTCTGTCCTTGAATTGAATTTTGCATTTTTTATATAAATATATTTTGAGATTTTTCTACATTTTCATATATGAAGAAGCATCAAGGAACCAAATTGCAAAAGATGCTTCATCTTTTGCAATTTGGCTACATAATAAAAAAACGTTTCAAGACGCACAAATTCCTAAATTTGTTTCGTATACACGATAATATGTGTGTGTGTGTGTGTGTGTGTGTGTGTGTGTGTGATTTAAAAATAGACAAATTTGTAACTTTATTCTAAAATACTATGTAAGATACTTCAAAATGTCATAAATTCAAATATCTGATAGAATTGCGTTAATAAAATGATGATAATGATTATAGAAGACAATGTCCTATTTAAGCTATGCCAACTAGTAATGCCTTCGTAACCAAAATGAAAACGATGTTGTCATGACAACACGAGCTTTTAAGGAAAGGAGATGCTAATTTACAGAATTATATAGAATAACGACTTAAAGGTTTTGAAAAAAAGAAGCAAATAAAAGACGAAATATTAGTCTAAAGACTAATAATAGCAACAATGCTTAATAAACTATAAGTGAATATCTCTAAAGACTACTTGTTTACAAATTCCATTGAAATTTGAGACAAAAATATTTTCTTGTTTCATTTTCTTCAAAACTGTTGTCATAATTTCGCTGAAACGTCCTTTTTATACCGACTGTGCGCGCGCACAAACGGTCCTGGGGTGTGGAGTCACCACTTTTCTTCCATTACTTTCAGGCCCACTCTGACCGCAACTAGTAGTTCCTGTTAAATTCGTTAGCTCGTTAGATTTTATGAAATGTCAACCCTTGTTGGGTTCTTTTATGCCAAAGACGTTTTTGTTTTATTCATTCTTGTTGGCTATTCAAATTTCTGTTAACTCATTTATTCTTAAGTACATTATTGACTCATTTCTTTATCTATATAACTCATAGATAGGACTCTAACAGGTATTAAAATTCCGGTCAGTAAATCCGGGAGTAATACAATGAAGGAGTACTTTATACTCCCTAGAACTCCAGAATTGGAATCTGACCCCTAGATATAGTTTAATGACATACCCGGGACACTTAGATCCTCAGTCATCCATTCTGTATGATAAAAAGGTTTGAGGTTGCCATAATAGCAATACGGTCGGGACAATCATATAGGTGATAAGGCTTGATGTAACCAACTGATTGGTTGGAGGGGACCTCTCAGACCGTTCGGATAGCCTAAGGGCCAAAGTGTTGTGTTGCATATCAGGGACTGCTCAACCACGAGGATTCCTTCTTTGAGCTTTATTATGGGCTACCCACAGCCAACAGGTGACCCCATGGTGGGGAACTGTTACCCCCCCTGCAGAGGTGAAGTTGGCATATTCTACAGCCCTAGCCGACAGGGCTGTTCCCGTTAGAATCCCACATATGAGTCAAATATTTGAAATAATGTTTTGATTTTAAACTATGTTAGTTCAAAGGCTATCAAAACATTACTATTGCAAGTAATTGTGAAGTACTTACAGTTTAAAAATAATTTGGAATTTGATTAGTTGCTTGAAACCATATGATTGCTTGTAAATTATTAGTATTCGAAAGGAATACTTAAAATTATATAACTGTTTGCAAATCATTTGTTTTAAGAGTAGTTACTTTAAATTATAAATACTTACAAATATATATTATTGAATATGAATAAGAGTTCGTCATTAAATAATCCAATAAGGGTTGAGATACCATAAAACCAACTTACTAAAGTTTAGTCTTATGACTAAATATCACATCAAATGGATTTGAATTACAAATATTTCAAGTCATTAGAATTTTTCTCCTGAACTTCAAAAGACCAAAACGATGGATTGTTTTTTTTTTCTGTTGTTTTTTGTTTTGTTTTGTTTTTTGTTTTCCTAATTACTTTTTCATCTATTGGATAAAGCTGCTTATTGTAAACTGAGTGTAATATTTTAGTTCTATTCATTTTGGTTTTGGAATGTCTCTAATGACGTCGTTTAAAGAAAAAAATGTGTTGAGCACAATCTTATTTTTTACAAGATTTTTACGCCTACCTCTGATTTCAGATGAGAATAATTCAATAGTGATTATCTTGTCTGAACGAAAATACAATTGTAGTAGTCAGTATATTCGAACATTAAGATTTAAACATTTCTAATGCGTCAACTAATTTCGAGACAAGAAATTAGTTTCTCGATCCATGAGATACGTAAGCCAAAGAATATATAGTTATACTATTATGATATTTTAATGCTACACTTCCATGAATACATTTTCTACAATGGAAGAGATGAAAGTTGTGTGGAGCTTGACTTACAAAAGATCTAGATAAATACGAAGGAATATAAATAGATATTTGATAAACAAAGTGTGTATGATCTGTTTGAAATTATGGGATTATTATCTCCCTTACACATGCTAACATTCTCATCGGCTGTTGTTTCACCGTTTCAACCGACTCATTCTTCGGTCTTCCAAAGATTGAAGGGTTAATCCAATATTAGGTAAATTGATGTGAAAACAGGTATAAAGAAATCAAGGGAAGCCCATAATGAATATGAAAAGTATAGATTAGATTAGTTCAAATTGTTTTGATAGATATAGTACATTGTAAAGCATTTGAATGTGTTGTTTTTTTGTCTTTTTTAATCTTTCTTCAGAAGAAAAACATTTGCTAATTTTAGTGTTATTTAGAAACTCATAGGTTTGTGTGTTTAAGTCAATAAATATTAATCAGTTTATGCAACTGGACATGCATCTAAATAAGTATACATATTAAAGATCGACACAAAGATGTATAGTCATATAGGCGTTTCATCAGTCGTTGTCAGTTTATTAATGACATATCAAAACGTTTAATATCTATAAAATATTAGGCATGTGCAAGGATTTTCAGCGTTTTAATTTTAAAATGAAGAATTCTACTGTGTATTTAGTCTCTAAATTGCATATAGAAATGTAGAAATGGTTATTCTAGTAAACAGTAATTACAGAAAATTCCCCCTAATGCCTCTCCCTCAAAATCATGTAAATATAATGCCTAATTTCAAATAACATAAACAGTTCTACAAGCAATCAGTTTTGTACGAGTAAAATATTTAAAAGAATGACAAGAAAACTTATAAGGTAGAAACGAGTGAATTTTGAAAATGCAAAGTCGCCAAACGATTAGCGGAGAAAATATAAAATCAGAGAACCAAGTTCAAATTTTGACTGGGATAATTTAACGTCATAAGCTAAACAAATTAATAGATAAGCAACGAGATGAAAAATATTTGGGAGTGAAGTGTAATATTGTACACACATTCACATTTGGAAAAATAATTTTCAAAGTCAGTGCCATTGTAATGTGCTTTGAGAAGTGGATTATTTCATTGCGACAACTTACACTTAATTAAAAACCGAATTTTGACCGCCCTGTCGACTGGGGCGTTAGAATGCACCGACTGCACCTCTGCAGAGGGGTAAGACTCCCTCAATGGGGCCACCTGTTGGCCGTGGGTGGCGACCCGTGATGCTTAAGGATAGAACCCAGATGGCATGCAATATTCCCCTTTGGTCCTTACTTGGGCTAGACGAGCGGTCGGAAAGGTCCCCTCCGATCAATCGGCTGGTCATGTCAAGCCCTAGTACCTATATGGCTGCCCCAACCCTATTGCCCTTATGGCAAGCCCCAACCATTTTTATCATATGGGTGCTAGAAGGCGGTGGCTGTGGGTCTATATGTCCTGTGAATAACGTTAAACTCTGATGGTGAGGTTCTAGTTTTGGAGCAACATTTCATCACCATTGCTCCCTGTTCACTCAAACCCGGAGTGGTATTACCCCTTAGGGTCCCATCTATGGGTTAAATAGAAAAATGTATTTATTTTTAAAAAATTGTGTATCCATTGAGAATGACTTTATTTCAAAACTTTATCGGCATTAAATGACCCACTGTGGTTGATATGCCGTAAAACAAGACAAACCGAACCGAATTTTAATTGTACTTTTAGAGAAAAGTAAAACTGGAGTAATATCTAAGTATAAAGTCTTTAGTTGTAATTGACAGAAAAAATTTGATTATAAGAAATGAGTGCTGATTAGGAGAGAGAGAAAAGACAAAAGCCATTAAAGTGTAAAATAATTAAAGAAGTAAAAGATCTGAAAACTGACATTTTCACCTAAAGAATTAAATATCCAAGGGATCAGGTAGAATGTCGAAAGAGGATTGATGATGAAGGTTCAAAGGCAACATAGAATATACGTTAACACAAAAGTCTACCTATCCCAATAAACCTTTTACTGAAAGACACTAAAAGATAAACATGGGTCCGCTATTGTAACTGTTGTTTATTTGCTGAAAAAGGTGTCTGCTGTAATATGTAATTATAGTGTGGCCAATACAATCTCCATGATAAGGATGATGTCCCTAATGATGACAGGCTCCAATAAATGTGTATCCCTTTATATAACAATACCTCGCATTCACTTCGCAATACAATCTCTGGAAAAAACATGAATCCGTTACTCTCCTCAACTATAACTAAATAACTGAACAGTTGGAACCCTTTAGCCTTATGAACGGCAATATATCTAAAGTGTTAGATAAAAGATAAGATCTTACTTTATTCTATACTTCTTTTACCATGTAACCCAATGTAACCTGGAGAGGAGATTGGGACTGCCAAGTTACTGATGTTATGAAATGTTATTTGTGGAGATAATATATCGATGAGCTAATAGGCTAAGGAAAACATCCAACCATGATTTAGTATACATTTACTAAGCTTAGTTTAGCACAAGACCAGGAGCATGGATCACCCGGAAATGGACTCCATAATAATGATTTACATGGCTAAATTGCTAATCATTACACGATGTGAAGTGTGTGTGTGAATGTGTTGAGGAGTAGGTAACAAAAATGAAACATCTTTTTTTTTGTCGTTTGGTGCTTATGAGAAGGTCCATTTTTACATTCTTGTCCGATGAGGAAAAAAATAAACTGTAAAACAAGAATGGTGTTAATTTTGTTGTTTTTTCTTCTATAAGAAACATCCTTTAATGTATATTCAACATATCTCCGAGGTAAACATTTCTGAGCATATATCCTTATGTTAATAGGCTGATTTTTCAGAGAAAACTTCTCTTGATTTGAGAAATTTTAACGAATTCTATTTGCCTCGAAAAGAATGGAAAAGAAATAAGTCGCTATGTTGAAGAGAGAAGGAAGAAAATAAAAGAGCGCAAATGAAAATGGCTGTCTCGAAAAGTGTAGAAAGAAGGGAAGTGATGAGGAAAAGATTAACGTGAGGTGTGGGAATATTTAGGAGGGGGGAGATTTCTGCATATTATTATTATTATTATTATTATTATTATTATTATTATTATTAATATAATCTGTCAAATTCCAAGTCGCATAGGATTTCAAAAATTATTTAGAATTATACTTTACAACCTGTTTTATACATTTTATTCGTAGATCTCCTTTTTTTATGTTCACTCTTTATTTTTGTTGTCTTTTAATCCCGCTCTTTTACCATGTTCGATGAAATGCTACAAGTTTGTTTTTTTTTGTTTTGTTTTTTAGCTTTCCGGTATTTCGAAATTCATAGGCTTATGTGTTTGTGCCTATAAACATTAATCAGTTTATGCATCCAAATGCGCATGCGTATTACACATCAACACAAAGATTTATAGTCATGTAGGCGTTTCATCAGTGGTTGTCAGTTTGTGAATTAAAGTCAAAATTTTAAAGAACAGTTTTAACTTGCAGAAGATGTTGCTGCTTAATCTTCTTCAGGATTACTTAAACCTAATAAACTCCTAATCCCTCGTTATCTCTATTAATTCTGTATTTACTACCAGAACTTTGACATTAATGATTTAAACGATGAGTTTCATGTTCGCCTTCATTTCAAGTGTGATATCGGCCTGTTTTAGAATTGGCTGTACCAATTCTAATATTGAAGTATCGATGAACATGATGATATGATATATCGTGAATATATGGTGATATTTTGCTATTGAATCACAACTCATTTAGAAATGAATGCTTACCTTGTCATAATCTTGGTAACAATTACGTCTGAAATAACAATATATTTTATTGAAAGAGTAAAATATCTGCATTTTTGTTTACGAGATTTATCTTGTTAAATATGTCTGAGTTTATCTCTCTCTCTCTCTCTCTCTCTCTCTCTCTCATATATATATATATATATATATATATATATATGTGTGTGTGTGTGTGTGTATTATACCACCCACCAACGCTAAATGACAACCACCTAGAAAGAACTTCCTTAACACCCCACATCAAGGTAATTATATGTCCACCAAACCCCGTTACTTAGTGTGCAAACACCTAGTTTTAGATTCCTCTTTCACTATGCCTAACACATATATTAAAATCCAACTCTTAATCATTCTTGTGATAACCCTGATGTACATTTTCTACATTTCCCACATTTTCTGCACTAAATGGATTAATATAGATTATGTGGAGGAAACGGGTACATATTTCCACCAAAAATCCAATAACCACAAACAAACCAGTCGCCAAAGATCCCCATAGTCTCTTATGGTTTAGCACTTCAATCAACCTGAACATACTAAACATCATCAAATGCATCCTAATAGACATAGGATTCTGTTCCGTACACACATGGATAAAACAATAGATTAAATGGATATATACACACAAGCAGGAACTCAATTCTGATATCGACTTCTTCAATGGATATAGACACTATTAAAATAAATAACCCAATACACTCCATGTAATAAATTAGCTAAAATCCAAATCAATAAATCCAAATCAATAAACGAAGCAGATTTGCAAATTGCACCTATACAAACGCAAACCTAATATAGACATAGAATTACAATAAAGTAACACAAACATTTAGCTGCAAACATCTTCAAGTGACCTGCACGTCACAGAATATTGCAACTTTTGAAATACATAAAAAAGAAAATAGAATGGTTATATATTTGATACATATTAACAGACGGATGTAACCAGATACGAATAAATAGTAACACTTCAATTCGGACTTAATTCCTCTTGATGAGAATACGACAATTTCATTCTGTTGAAGAGGATAGGATTTTCCGAAATATAGCGAATCATTTAGTTTTTCCGGTGCTTCATTTCCAACAGCTTTTAATTACATTATATTCTTAACACTTTCTTTTAGTTATTACCGTTCGTTAAATATATAGTAGGTCGTATCATTTTAATCATATATATTGTGATGAACAAAATCATAAGGAAAAAATAAATCCACTGAATTATAATGCAATTCATGCTGATCTCAACTTTAACTCACATGGAATAATGTAACAGACTGATATATTTGTTCTATTTTTTTAAATCAATATAATTATTTGTTTTGCTTAGTTTATTTTTAGTTGCAAATCTACTCGTATAAAACTTAGTTTACTAGTGCTTATCATTTTGTTGGTCAATACAGAGCTGTTTGAATTCAGTTATTTCACTGTTATTTATCTATTGTTAGAGAAAATATTTCCAAATAAGATTCAATTATTCTTCATGTTTATCTTTCTTTTTTTTTTTCTTTTTTTTTTCAATGAAAAGTAATATTTACTTTAAATTGAATGCTAAATAATACTGTTGAAAAAACCTTGCAAATATACAATTTAAAGAAACATAAGTGTATTAGCAATTAAACCAACAACTGCTCCAAAATCTCCTTCAGTGTGTGAAGTGTCATCCATTTGAAGGTGCGATACATTGTGTGTGTGACAATTTGTACATGATTATACTCATTACATTGAATATTAGCTTAGCGTAAGATCGATATATTATTGAGTATTACTTTTTCCTTAATGTACTTTAGTTTTTTTGTTGTTTTTTCAAATAAGAGTTAACTTGTATTTTTATTAAATGACTAGATCTAGTACGTATTCAATTTCATTCTCGATATATCACTCGTTGAAAATACAATATCTGGATTTATCAGCTACCAGTGGAAATGTAAGCGTGCTTAGTTTTAGGTTGTCCAATATTTTTATTAGCTTTCATCAAATTGACAGTAAATCAACAAATCAAATAACCTTGAAGATCAATTTTTATTTTAAAAATCGATCAGCGAAAATAAATCCAATGCGATGCCAATAGAACTTGTCAAATGAACTCGAATATAATCGGTTGACAGCATATAATAATTATAAATGTATTTTATGACATTATATTAAATAGCTTTAAATAAGCAGTTAGCTATCTATCTATCTATCTATCTGTCTCTGTCTCTGTCTCTCTCTCTCTCTCTCTCTCTCTCTCTCTCTCTCTCTCTCTTATATATATATATATATATATATATATATATATATATATATATACTTCTAAGATATTCTGAAGACATATAATTGCATGCATATAACAAAAAAACTTAAAACATGTCCTTCAAGGATAGAATTCACGTGAACAAATGTTTCTGTCTTTGTTCCTAATGTTTTCAAATCGGATTAGCTTAGCTGCATACATGCAGGCCATAACGGAGAAAGTTTGCTTTTTTGTTGTTGTTGTTTTTTTGTTGTTGTTGTTTTTGTTTTTTGGGGGGTTTTTTGTTTTGTTTTTTCCTTTTTTGTATATTTAATTTTTTTCTCCACTCTACGCATCATTGAAAGATAAATCCAAAGGAAAGATCTGACAACAGTAAGATATTCTGTACTTTTCTCTATTCAATTTCTCCAAAGCGCGCCTATATCATAATATCAACATTTTCAAAACAGCTGTCAGCCATATTAGGCGATAGTTAACCTGCTTGCTCGTTGTCCTTGCAGCTTGTTCAGATCCGATTTCCACTTGGACGGACACCGACTTTCTCAGTCGGAGCAGGATTAATGAGCGTCGGGCAGAGTCATTAAATTTACCTGCTTCGATGCTGCCAACCGAACTTGGAGGAAAATCGGCTGATATCAGTAGTCATTGAGGCAATGTGCACTCGTTAGTTCACCACCTGAAAAAGAGAAAATGGAAATTTCAAGTAGGAGATAGAAAAACAAAAAAGAAGATAACATTCAGAATCACAAGGTTTCATTATGATAATTTAAACGACAAATGTGTTATAATAATGTAAATAGTAATTAGTATAATTGCAATAAAATTTAATATTAACATTAATTCATGTAATAATATAACATTGATGATAAGATTAATAGAATATTGCTGTTAATATTAAAACTACAATGAAAATAGTGTAAGATTTCAAAAAATATTAATACTATTATTGCAGTTACTAAATATTTCAATAAGTACATTCAATGAAAACGTTTACAGTTGAATGTACGATAATGGAAAAACAGAAGTTAGATCAAACAATAAACATGTTCAACGTTTTGATAAATTGTGTTGTACATCAAATAAACTATATATAATTATTATTTGGAGCTTCACAGATTCTTTCTCTATTTACATCGACTTTTGCTATTTAATTGACATGATAAAATAATTCTTTAGTAATATACACATTTTTAAAAGATTGTTTTTGTTCTTTTGTTGCTTTATTTCATCTTTAATTATTCTTATTATTTTTAGATAGTTTTCTGTTTGTAGGTTTTATTGTTTAACTGCGTTTCAATATGAAATGATTCTACGGGAGTTTATTCTAAAATAAACTTTAATTTTCAGTATTTTTATGAAAACGTGTAACAAATCCTATTGAATAAAATGTTAGAAATCAGAAACAAATTTTAAATATTAAGTAGATTTTTATTGTAAAATCAATTTTGAATTGTGTGGCTGTACAACTAGCGGTATTCCACAAGTATCATCCCATTGCGTTTTGTTTATGTGATATCATATTTGATTATAGAAAATCAATCAACCGGAGACATATAGTTTATATATAAACTATATCTACTATATATAATTGTCTATAGTTACTGACAGGGTATCGAGCCCCAATGATTGATAGTAGAGGGGGACTAGCTAAAAGTCTAATGACTGAAATAACTACCTTATTTGCAAAGTTCAAGTTCCAAGAACAAATTATTTTTTCAAATAAGACTGGGGAAAGCGCATTTGTTGCACAAGTTGATATATTAACAAATCATATATGCTTACGTACGTATACACACAAGGGCGCATATATATATATATATATATATATATATATATATATATATATATATATATATATATATATAAGAGAGAGATAACAAGGTTTTGGTACAACTAAGGATATAAGAATTTCAGTTGAGAAATCATGCTATATTTAATCAATATGATCGACTACCAAGCAGAGGGTAAAAAGAGAGAAAAATAACTGAGGAAACTTAAGGGACCTTTCGATTGGTGCTTTTTCAAAAGGTAAATCAATCAAAAGTCAGTTTGTATATAAATTTGAGTAAAGGGTATAAGATAAGCTGGTACTTGGAGCTTCAAGAAGGGGAGAAAAATTATTCCCTTTAGGTCACTTCAAGTTCAAAACACCCAACAAATGTAACTGTTATATATAAATTGGGAAAATACATTTTCAAAATATCAAAAAAGCATTTTACATCTAAAACAAAACCTACATAGGATATTCAACAAAAACGCTAAGTTATAGTTGCATGCTTAATGTTTCGGGGAACATCAGCAAAATCAACATTAGTAAATTGACTGAAATACAAAAAAAGCAAATGTCCACCATGCAAATAGAATAAAAAGATGAAGTTTACCCTTGATGTTAACTGTCAGAGCGATTGTATCGTGCAGAATTTAATGGACAAAATAATTTTCAAAAATCTACTTGGGCTTTTCTACTTTCAAGAAACAATTCTAGAATCACAAACCTAGCTTTGAATATAAGAAATATGGGAATATGATATTAGAAGAATACATAATTATAAAGCGGGGGATAGATGGAACATAGCTTTTCGGGAACTGTGTATCATTTCTAAATATCCTGTTAACATTCGCTAGCATAAAGGCTAGAAAGTTATCCTAGATAACTCATCAATGGTCTTTATTGATTGCTTGTAAATGTTTTCAAGATTTTCATCTTTTTAGTCCATTGAGGTTTGGTCACACTATCGTTGGTCTTTAAATGATATTTCATTTCAACTAAAATGTAATTACCACTCGCATCTTTGAGTTTTAGTAAAAAGTTTGTTTCCTTAAGAACTTCATGAAGCATTGGAACACTTTTCCCCAAAAACTGATTTACGGATGAAAACTTACTAATGTCTGTAAATGAATATTAATTGAATATCTGAAAGAGCTAATCCATTTGTCTACGAGGGAATACATTCGTATTTAAGGTCAGTGGAGGATTTTGTAAATTCATCTGTACAATAGAAATATTGTAAAGAGTATTTATACGTGTCTTTGTTTTTCTTTACATCTCTCTTTCCTTCCTCCTCTTTATGACCACTCCTTCCTTTGTGGAATGTATCAAAACGCCAATGTGTTGTTCTACATCTATATGTACAGATTATTATTTGTGTTTATTTAAGTGAAAGAAGAGACGCTAAGATTGACATCTGCCATTGTATATTGTCTTGAAAGTGTTGGATGTCTAAGATGATCGGCAATAGAGGAATGAAAATGCCTTACAAGCCAAGTCAAGCGCCAATGAAATATAGAAATCTAAAGAAACAAAATGGAGGGATTAAAAATTAGAGGGAAAGAAAGAACAGAAAAATAGTTGAAAACAAAAACATCGAGTAAAAACAAATAGACTGATAAAAACAAAAAAAATCATAAAACATAATAATAGATAAAGAAGAAAATCTTACTGAATTGAAAGTAAAACAATACATACACGTATGAATTTCTCATCTAGTATGTTGCATTATATATGTCTATATAATATGTTTGAATTTCATTGAGGTTTTTTGCTAGCACAAATCTTGTGAACGAGGAAAAATAGTTACTCAACATGTAATCTATTATATATCGAAAGTGGTTGGCCATTGTAGCCATATGAACCATCAATATGGAATGCTAGTTGTGTCAATCATTACATTCAATGTTCCACTTTTAATTTGGAAATTCAAGAAGTGGCACATTGTCACAAACGAATATTTTAATGTTTTAAATCAGATAAAGAAATAAAATCCTAAAAAGTAACATGACATCTACACTAAAAATACACCCACTGTGATTTTAATTGTGATAGTTTATAGACCAATACACAAATTCTTCCATAGGATTAAAAATTCAAGTCCATATATGATATCCTTTTGCCTGTTAATTCCTGACAAGTCTCAAGTAATCCGTCTACCCTGCTATTTACCTATAGAAGAAGAGTGGATTCATGTGTAAAATAGTGAGAACACTCTGTACAGTTTACCCATTTTGACATCTGTTTTAATTATCGACAAGTTTCGGTATTTGTTTCACCTAAAAAAAGCGAGAATCAAAACTAAAAAGAAAATTTAATAGAAATGTAAATTGCAATTGGTTAATACGACCACGTGATCAGACAGATTTCGAGAGACGAAAATGAAATATTGAAGGGAACATACATATTTAAGTGGCTTTAGGCTTTAGCCCTTTCTTATTTCATTTTATTTATCAAGTTAAAAATGACGTAGGGACTTTTCTACCCACCCTAATGACGATATCAAAATAGAAACCCGGTGTAGTTATAGAAATAATGATTTTGTTAGCGTTCTTCCATTCAGTCTGGAAAACATCAAACCTCTTCATTTCCGCTTAAAGTGTTATTTTTCTTCCATCTCATCTAAGTTGTTCTTCATTTACTTATAGTTCCCAAATCCCGTCACAGCTTACAAACACCTTGGTTTTCTGTAGCAATATTAAATCCAGTCTCATTTTATAGTTTTAAATTAATTTAGTCGTACAGCAACTGGAACTTCTGATCCAGTTCATGCAAATCAATCTTTTGAAATAAGCACAAATTATCACCTTGTATATCTGCACCCGCATTTCCATCAGCCTTTTATGGTCGTTATTTATTTTCATTAAAATAGAATTGATATGTCGGTAGATAATCGTCAATGGATTATTATCTTCCATACATTTTAGCAGCTATTTGTTGAAGCCTAACTTCCATTCTAAAATAATTTGAAATACTACATTTTCCTAACTGAATAGAATGTGCTTCTCGTCAGCTATCTTGAATGATAATGCAATGTTATCATGCAGAAAAGCTCTTATAGGCGAGGCGTTATTACTAGTGGTGTGTCAAGGATATTAGCAACTCTTGACACACTTTGAATTTCATCGCTAATACGAGCAGCTGTAAAATGACTATCCAATAAAAGTCGGTCTATCTTGAGAGAGTGTCATAACATTGCAGGATTTTCAGTAGGGAATTAAAATATACACGCACACATATAAGGTACATATAAACATTTCGTGATAAAATATATTATACATAACATCTTATACAAATAAAATGTTATACAATTATTTTGTTTTGTATTACATTGTATATTTATAGGTGTCTGTGTGTTTATAAATATGAGTGAAAACTGCAAAACTCTCAAACCAACCTAGAAGAGTATTAATGTATTTTTATTAGTAAAAAAAAAATAGAACCGATGCGCCAAGTAAGTTGACTTACGGTATACATATGTAGAATATTGTGTATGTTTCATGGCTATAGAAAATATTCAATACATCTTGAATACTTTAGAGAACATTTATTCAGATTTATCTCACTCGCTCTATATATACATACACAAACTAATAGACAGAAACATAGTATGGTTCACACACATGAACAAATATTTCCTTTATGTATATATATATATATATATATATATATATATATGAGAGAGAGGGGGGAGAAAGAGATTTAATATTTTGAATGCATATTTCTGATATTGAATATATTTTCATATCTTATCCTGATAAAAGAGCGATATATATATATATATATATATATATATATTGTATGTGGGTGTGTGACCTACTTCAGTACTTTAATGTATTTCTACGGATTATAAATATTTGTGCATTTGTTCGTAATCTTTAACGACATGAAATGTTTACTGAAAAATCTGCATAAGATGCAGTCAGTTTTAAAAACAATTGAATGTTAATCTTTAACTTGCTTCTTTTTATTTAGTTATTTTTAATTTTTTGAAATATTTTCCTTTGTTTAAATTTTTTGAATTTTTAAAACTCTTCTCCTATTTTTCGTTTTTACTGTATTTTACAAACATCATTCATTTTAGAATTTCGAGTTTTTTGGGGGGCGGACGGTGTTTATTATTTTTTTTTTGTTTTTTTTTGGGGGGGGCTTTGATTTTTTTTTTCGGTGGTGGGGGGTACCAACTACACGTCTAGGGCCACTTAGTTTAATATTTTGTTTAGTATATTCGGATATGTCAGAAATTGAAATTTGTGGGGTGTTTTTTTTTCTTCTTCACTTATTGCATTTCCATAGAGCTTTAAAAGATATGGCTTTTTTTTCCCTAAAATCTCATTTTGCAAATCGCATTGAAATGCCTTCTCTTTACCCAAATTGGGTAAATTCCAATATCAACATGATATAATAAATCTAAAAGTGGAATAGTTTCTTGTGATGCCAAAATGGCTACTCGATAATCTATATTAATAATTGGGATGAGATTTTTTTATCGGTCACCTATCGAAGGTTAAACGGTTTGATAAAAACCTACCAACATCTGATATGCATGTATATTGGATGCATTATGAGTTGGATGTAAAAATAAATCATTTTTTTTATGTGAAAAGGAAAACTCTTAGCAATAAAAAGCGGGAAGCCATATTGCTGCAAGTCTTAAGTAATGGTACAGAAATTAAATTTCCAAATTTTAAAAGAAAAAATCAAGGAATAAATTACATTACTCAAATGAATATTCACATTTGAGGAAACTTTACTCATTACATTTAATAAAATATTTCTCCAAATAATTCCATAACATTAATACTTAGAACTAACAAGGGCAAAATGTTGAAATCGATAAATCTCTTGAGTGTCTCTTGCTTAAATAAAATGAAATTCTTTTCTTGCTTGGCTTTATTCGAAGTATGACATTCTTCACATAACAATGTTAATTTCATAATATCCAAAATAAAATTGGCAATTCTATTTTCTGTTATGTTTCTTTATCTTTTATAAATTTCCGTTTATGAAGACGGCTATTTCAGCTGTAATATAACTATTGATCCCTTAACTTCTTCCTACAAGTTACAAATTCCAAATTCGATAAAATGAATATATGATAAAGATTTGTTTTTTGGGTTTTTTTGTTTTGTTTTGTTTTTGTTTTTTGGGTTTTTTTTTTTAGCCAATGATCTGCATAAATATTGGTTAAGAAAGTTTTAACAAGATTCTATTACAAAATTAAAAAATGATATCTAATCACATTTTCATTTTATCATTTCCTTTTCACATTTTCATTTATATCTGGGTGTCTTCTGAGAAGAAACACTATTTTTAAAACCATTTGTTTTTAGAATTTATTCATTTCATGAATACTTAATTATTAGAATGTATTCAATGATTTAGAATACTCTAATCTGTCAACTAAGCTGAAATAATTATTTCTTATTCTTTATTTTAATCCAATGTATTTTATTCACAGTTCGCGAAACCATTGGGGCCTATTTTGTATTTTTGCTCTGTAAATTCTTACTGCTAGTTTAAATCCATTTATACCATTTAAATATTTTTCTCTTTCTCCATTTTGTCAAAGTAATATTTATATCTCAATAATATCCAAGCATTGTTTTTCAAAAAAGAAAGAAAATGGCATCAGAAGTGTCATGGATCGTTCATAATGAATTTTTTTAAATTATTAATCCTACTCTTTTATTTAATTCTCAAACACACTCACAGTTGTCTGTTTGTTTTTGTTGTTTAATGGAATATATGCACGTGGTTATTAGTCAACAATTAAAATATGGATTAACTTAATTAATTTTTAAAAATTATATGGGTGTGCCATATCTTTTAGTGTCATTCATATGCACACACAAGAATACAATATCCAAACGCACATCAGTATATATGTTAGTTTGCATTCACCCAATACTTTCTTGAGCCCATAAGATTTACAAATGAAGAAGAGTATTCTATTTATTTATTGCATTTTCTCATCAATCATTGATCGAATGAAAAGGAATGGCATAATCAAATATAGACCAATCCTCTTGCTGCATTTGTTTGTCTTGTTTGTCATTTCAAACTCGGCCAGTTTTAACTTATTCCCCTTGAGGTTATTCACATCCACAAGGTAGTTTGATGACAATCCTCTCCTAAATTAATACATGCAACCACGTGACATTGTGTCGTTTATTTCTGTAAAAATATCTGGTGTTGTCATTCTTGACTTAATCCCAAAATCCTATAATCGCCCGACCTCTTAGTAATGTCTCTACGCATGATTATCTCCTCTTGTATTTATCTCTTTACCGACACACACACACACACACACACACACACACACACACACACACACACACACACACACGCACACATATATATATATATATATATATATTATATATATATATATATATATAATACGTGGAAGCAAAACAACAACTGTGCAACCAATTAATTTTTAGTCAGAGGATGACTCTGGAACCAGGTTTTTCGGTGTCACTTCATCATTGCTACTAATTCAAGCATTCAAGCAGTAACTAAAAATATCACCAGACTGTGTTACTTCAAGGAAAGGCATATCAAGATGTAACTAATTCTTATAATCCTTGGTTGTCATGACATATTTCCAAGAATGATTATATACAACACACACACGCACAGATATATATATATATATTATATATATATATATATATTACACAGTCGGTAGATCATCGGCCTAAGAACCACAAGGTTCCGAATTCGAAAACTGGCCCTCATCAACTCGGCGCATGAAAAGTACAGTTTAGATCTGTACGATAAAGTGAGGATCTGATGGTACGTGGGTCCACCACCTAAGACACAAAAACAATCTCCATGGTCTAGCTCTAGTGAAAAGAGGACAGACTCTTTTGCTGTTCGGCTAACATGGAGTATCATTTTATTTTTACAAAACTTTTGTTTTTTTAGCTTAATGTTTGAATAATTGTTTTTTTTCTTATTTCTTATATGGATTTCTCGTATAGAAATGAAAGTATTGATTCTTTTTCTTTTTTTTTTTCCCCAAATTTGAACTTCTTAGCTCTTTCATGATGCTTTTCCCCTGCTGTTGTTTAATGTTCTTTATGGAAGTGTTGTTCTCGATATAATGCTGAGTAAAGGGCAATATCAAAAACTGATTTCCAAATGTCTCCTTAGAATTTGAGGATTTTGGTATTCTAAAAATCATAAATTTGTATGCATATAAAATCTTCGATGATCATGAAATCTGCAAAAAAAATTGTTTATTGATATATGCATGGTCATAGTTCTCTTCCAAAAAAATTGTCATTTTTTAATAAAATTCTGAAACTGAAACCATAGTCATTATATTAAAAATTAATTAAATATTGTTTTTATTTTATCTTCTATTTATCTTTTGAACATTTGGAAAATATATTTCTCTATAACAAGCGTTGCTACCAAATAAAAACGTCTTATAATCTCTATCTCTACTGAATGAACGTATATTCGCCTTGTCTCAAATTGTTTAATACTGATGCTAAAGTTGCCTCTTTTACTAACGTAGACAATATAATTTATTTTACAAATGTGCTCCTCTTTGCAGCGTAAACAGATTAAACTAAATGAATAGTCAAACTAATGACTTTAATGATTTCAACTTCATTTTATTTCATCCATCATTTAAACGATTTGATCAGAGATTTGTCTTAAAGTCTTTAGACATTTTTAGTAATAAAGCAACCGAAAATAAACCGACATAAAAGAATATCGAAGCTTTATTCGATTACCCGACCCACAATAAAACAAAAACATATCCAATTGATGAATTTTACAATCAAATGAATATAATAAACTTTAGATTAAATTATATGTTAAAAAATTGGAATAAAAATATAATAACTTGGTAATATTTTGAATAAACAATGTTTTGACGATAAAAGATAAAATGATTAAAAAAATCATTTACAAAGAAAAATACGGTCCAGTTCAATGTAATAATTTTTATCATAAAATGCAATATTTCATGGACAAAAAGTAATTTAGCAAAGCTTGGCATTTCTACATCGTTTTTTTTTTTTTTTGGGGGGGTAGGGGGGGTAGGGGGGGGGCAAATTTGGATTAAATAAAATATTCATCCACCTGTTTTATGTCGCATGAACTGGTGATTATTGATATCTTTTTTTTTTTTCATTGTGATTACTGACATCGGAATTTGGATTATTTCAAAATTCCAAAACATTTATTGTGTTTCTCAGACAAAATGGCGCAGCAAAGCAGGAAAACAATCAAAATTAAAGAGACACAAAAATTGCACACGCAAATAGATGATTACAAAATGTTTTTCGTTTACGAAACGAACACACAGTCACAGACGTATATCTATTTAAACACGATTACATACCTCTTTATCTTTAACTGAATAAAATGCAACGACAAACAAATATGCATGTGTGCTATAATAAACTGTAGAAATTCAGGTAGAAATGTGCACATATGGATTACTTATTGAAGTATGATTGTTAGGAAGTTATTTTGCAGTGTGGTTATTTCGTCTCTCTCTCTCTATCTATCTATCTATCTATCTATCTCAGTGTGCAAAACTTTCGTCTCTCTATCTATCTATCTATCTATCTATCTCAGTGTGCAAAACTTTCGTCTCTCTATCTATCTATCTATCTATCTCAGTGTGCAAAACTTTTAAATGCATTAATGATTTGATTGATGTCAACCCGTCTCGGTCTATTTGCCTCGGGGTTATAGGATTGCGTTCATATTTACATTTTTTGTGTTGTTATTTAAGAGTTTCTTCTCCCTCTGCAGGAGATACAGTCTGTGTATTAATGATTTGATTCACCTGTCCGCATTCCCACATAAAGTGCGTAGTCATAAGTTAGACCTCGGAGCAAATGCATTGGCACTTTGACCTTGAAAAAAGTCTGAACTTCCACACTCAAACATAAAAGACCAAACAGCTACATAAGATAGAACAACCAAAAATATATAGACACAAAAAATAATTTGTGTTTATATACGCAAACAAATACACACACACACACACACACAGAGTTCAATGAAGGTAAGTACGATAGGCAAGGTCACAAATGAGTTTTCTGGGCCACGAATCCCTTTTATTGCACCCTTTATACATTGTCAGTTTTGCTACTCTGCTTCTCTCCTTTTGAATCTTCTCAGCATTTTCAGAACGTCTCCGAGTTATTGCAATCCAAGTTTTAACTTTCCTCATGATATAATCTGCTTAAGTGTTCATCAAAGAGTTTATGAAGTATCTCGGATATTTTTAACTAGCTATCTTATAATCAGATGCTATGATTGATAGATTTTAACGGAATGTCAATGCGTCTAGTGTATTTCATACGTTGTGGTTTAGGGAATCACATTCGATGTGTGTGCATATTTGTATTTTGTGTGTATTTGTTTCCTAAGAGGTTTTGTTTTTAGTTTTCTTTTTTGTTTGATATTTTTTGTACACGGTCCTATCTAATACGAATTTTTTGTAAATAGATATATTGGACTCATGGGACCCTTTCAGTTTTATTAACTCTATGGGTTAGAGTAAACTTGAGAGTAATGACAATGAATGGCAACTCTACACTCTCAAGCTTTTCTAATATGGAGTTTCGCCCACAGAAGATACATCCCGCCTATTCTAAGCCCCATTGTTAGGGCCTAATAATCATAGAATCAATTAGGATAATCTACGTTGACTCTACAAACCTGTTATAATAATTAAACTATTATATTTATCAATTAAGATCTGAGACTCTGACGCTGTGTCGAAACTGTTTTCTTATTGATTGTAATAAATCTTTTTCCCTTTATATTTATTTTCATCAATGATAAAGCAATAAAAAAGTATAAATGCTGTTTTTTAAGGATGCCGAAGTTCAACTTGCCGGAGGTGTCAGGAAAGCAAAGTTCGACCCTAGCTAAAATTAACGCATAAAGAAAAATAAAACTCCACGCTATTTGCAAATTGAAAATTGTGATTAATCTTTATGAAGACGCAGTTTGTTTAGGGTTTTGTTTTTTTTGTTTTTTCACAAATTGCTGCTATTTTGAACATCGATTTTTTTTATCATCAGAGTAGATGAATATATACAATAAATGTTCAGCCACATAGATATTTATACATGCTATAAACCCAAGTAGGAAAAGACATGCCAGTAAGAGACACATTATTACAATAAATCTATTAATAATGGAGATTCGCTTCCAGTTTTTGTCTGTAAAAAAACTACGTCACTGCTTACGTCACATTACCCAAAAATCGTCATATATAGAATAAATACACTCAAAATTTGAACATGCAACATTAGACAGTCCTCATTGTTTTTAAAACAAGTTTTGATAAATACATGATTGGTATTATATATCTATATATAGTTTGTTTTATTCTAATACATATTTAAAGTTTACATTTCAAATTGTTTTATTTTTTAATCCTTTAATGAATTTGATTTTACTTACTTAGGGTACAAACTCGCTGACATTGAATCTTTAAATTCTACCCCTTAGGCAATATGTTTCAAAAATCTATTTTACATCGCCTGGAGGGTGTTTTTATTTTGCTATTTAATATCAATTAATTCGTAGCTTATAATAAAACTATAATATCACTCAAACCAATTCATAATTTCATATTTGGTTGAATATTCTTGATATTCTCACTCACTTATCAACTGCGCCTCTTTACAAATTACATACACATAAAATCACATTTTTGAGTATATGAATAAACCCTGATGCATTTAATAAAACATTAAACATTCTTTCGATAGATCAAAGCAGTTATGTTTGTATATATATGCAATATGCACGCATATATAATATATATATATATATATATATGCGTGCATGTCGCATATATATACAAACATAACTGATGTTGGAAAATATTGATCTTACTTTGATATTGTGAAAATGGCTGCGAATATATATTATATAATATAATATAATATATATATATAATATATATATATTCCGCAGCCATTTCCAATATCAAAGTAAGATCAATATTTTCAATATCATACTCTAGGAAATTTAATTTTAAAGCAAAACAAAATTCTACTCTATTAGACAAACTAGTTTAGCATAAGAATTAATAAATTCCAAATTCATTAATTAAAATGTACTATTTAGTTATAATTTATTATTTCCCACGGAGTTGTAGGTATGATTAATCCAATTTCATCGCTTAAACAATTGGTATAAACAGAATTAAGAACGTTTTTCGTTTTCCCCCTTTTCAAATATATATAATGATTGGCGCTCATAAACCGTTGCAATGACAACTTAGTAGAACAGTTGAGTCTGACGACACGTTATATATCTATTATTTAGTTAATCAACTTTTGCTTCCTAAAGGTTTTTTTACTGTTTAGTTTAATGACATGAAAATTATACTAAATATTCCTTGCCTTTAGATTAAATTATGTTTGAAGATAATTCTGTTTTAATTGGTTCTAATTAGTTGTAATTTGCAATTAAGTCAAAAACCAATCAATCTTCTTACTGTGTCTATCTCTTTCTTCCTCTATGTATCTTGACTACCTCCTCGATATATAATGTTAGTTTCTCTGGAGAGTAGAGAAAGAAAGAGAGAATTTGAAATGTATTTCTATGTTAAATTTCACAACCAGCAACCCCATAGCTTAAAATGAGGTCAAACATTTCCTTTCTTAGGCAGATAACAACAATGATTTTAAGGTTTCGTTCGGTGGATTTTTATTCGCTTGGTCCTAATCTCATTTATCTACCCAGAGGTGAATGGGTCACGGTTTTGTCTAAAATTAATATATATATATATATATATATATATATATATATATATAAGGGTTTTGTAATTTTTGCTTGGAGACATGAGACAGAACAAATTGAGCGACTACCAGCACCACTTCAGTTTGAGCAACCTTCTGATGATGGATTTTTTACCGAAATATTAAGAATAATGACAGGTTCACAAAAAACATCATAGTTAACTTCTTTTTTCTTTACACTTGCATTGTGACAGCCTTCAAAACCAACCAACAAACCAATATAACACAATGCTCCAAGCAAATTACAAAAAACTCTCTTATATATAATATATATATATATATATATATATATATATAATTTTAGACAAAACGTGACCCATTCACCTCTGGGTAGATAAATGAGATTAGGACAAGCGAATAAAAAAATACCACCGAACGAAACCTTAAAATCATGTTGTTAGCTTCCTAAGAAAGGAAATGTTTGACCTCATTTAAGCTATGGGTTGCTGGTTGTGAAATTTAACATAGAAATACATTTCAAATTCTCTCTTTCTTTCTCTACTCTCCAGAGAAACTAACATTATATATCGAGGAGGTAGTCAAGATACATAGAGGGGAAGAAAGAGATAGACACAGTAAGAGATTGATTGGTTTTTGACTTAATTGCAAATTACAACTAATTAGAACCAATTAAAACAGAATTATCTTCAAACATAATTTAATCCTAAAGGCAAGGAATAATTTAGTATAATTTTCATGTCATTAAACTAAACAGTAAAAAACCTTTAGGAAGCAAAGTTGATTAACTAATAATAGATATATAACGTGTCCGTCAGACTCAACTGTCTACTAAGTTGTCATTGCAACGTGTTTATGAGCGCCAATCATTATATATATTTGAAAAGGGGGAAAACGAAAAACGTTCTTAATTCTGTTTATACCAATTGTTTAAGCGATGAAATTGGATTTAATCATACCTACAACTCCGTGGGAAATATAAAATTATAAAACTAAATAGTACATTTTAATTAATGAATGTTGGAATTTATTAATTCTTGCTAAACTAGTTTGTCTAATAGAGTAGAATTTTGTTTTGCTTTAAATTAAATTTCCTAGAAGTATGATATTGAAAATATTGATCTTACTTTGATATTGTGAAATGGCTGCGGTATATATATATATATATATATATTCCGCAGCATTTCACAATATCAAAGTAAGATCATATTTTCCAACATCAGTTATGTTTGTATATATATGCGACATGCACGCATATATATATATATATATATATATATATATATGCGTGCATATTGCATATATATACAAACATAACTGCTTTGATCTATCGAAAAGAATGTTTAATGTTTTAGTTAAATGCATCAGGGTTTATTCATATACTCAAAAATGTGATTTTATGTGTAGTAATTTGTAAAGAGGCGCAGTTGATAGTGAGTGAGAATATCAAGAATATTCAACCAAATATGAAATTATGAATTGGTTTGAGTGATATTTAGTTTTATTATAAGCTACGAATTATTGATTTAAATAGCAAAATAAAAACACCCTCCAGGCGATGTAAAATAGATTTTGAACATATTGCCTAAGGGTAGAATTTAAAGATTCAATGTCAGCGAGTTTGTACCCTAAGTAAGTAAAATCAAATTCATTAAAGGATTAAAAAATAAAACAATTTGAAATGTAAACTTTAAATATGTATTAGAAATAAAACAAACTATATATAGATATATAATACCAATCATGTATTTATCAAACTTGTTTTAAAAACAATGAGGACTGTCTAATGTTGCATGTTCAAATTTTGAGTGTATTTATTCTATATATGACGATTTTTGGGTAATGTGACGTAAGCAGTGACGTAGTTTTTGTTACAGACAAAAACTGGAAGCGAATCTCCATTATTAATAGATTTATTGTAATAATGTGTCTCTTACTGGCATGTCTTTTCCTACTTGGGTTTATAGCATGTATAAATATCTATGTGGCTGAACATTTATTGTATATATTCATCTACTCTGATGATAAAAAAATCGATGTTCAAAATAGCAGCAATTTGTGAAAAAACAAAAAAAACAAACCCTAAACAAACTGCGTCTTATAAAGATTAATCACAATTTTCAATTTGCAAATAGCGTGGAGTTTTTATTTTTCTTTATGCGTTAATTTTGCTAGGGTCGAACTTTGCTTTCCTGACACCTCCGGCAAGTTGAACTTCGGCATCCTTAAAAAACAGCATTTATACTTTTTATTGCTTTATCATTGATGAAAATAAATATAAAGGGAAAAAGATTTATTACAATCAATAAGAAAACAGTTTCGACACAGCGTCAGGTCTCAGATCTTAATTTGATAAATATAATAGTTTAATTATTATAACAGGTTTGTAGAGTCAACGTAGATTATCCTAATTGATTCTATGATTATTAGGCCTAACAATGGGGCTTTAAATAGGCGGGATGTATCTTCTGGTGGCGAAACTCCATATTAGAAAAGTTGAGAGTGTAGAGTTGCCATTCATTGTCATTACTCTCAAGTTTACTCTAACCCATAGAGTTAATAACTGAAAGGGTCCCATGAGTCCAATATATCTATTTTAAAAAATATTCGTATTAGATAGGACCGTGTACAAAATATCAAGCAAAAAAGAAACTAAAAACAAAACCTCTTAGGAAACAATACACACAAAATACAAATATGCACACACATCGAATGTGATTCCCTAACCACAACGTATGAAATTACTAGACGCATTGACATTCCGTTAAAAATCTATCAATCATGCATCTGATTATAAGATAGCTAGTTAAAAATATCGATAGATACTTCATAACTTTTGATGAACACTTAAGCAGATTATATCATGAGGAAAGTTAAAACTTGGATTGCAATAACTCGGAGACGTTCTGAAATGCTGAGAAGATTCAAAAGGGAGAGAAGCAGAGTAGCAAAACTGACAATGTATAAATGGTGCAATAAAAGGGATTCGTGCCCAGAAAACTCATTTGTGACCTTGCCTATCGTACTTACCTTCATTGAACTCTGTGTGTGTGTGTGTGTGTATTGTTTTGCGTATATAAACACAAAATTATTTTTTGTGTCTATATATTTTTGGTTGTTCTATCTTATGTAGCTGTTTGGTCTTTTATGTTTGAGTGTGGAAGTTCAGACTTCTTTTCAAGGTCAAAGTGCCAATGCATTTGCTCCGAGGTCTAACTTATGACTACGCACTTTTATGTTGGGAATGCGGACAGGTGAATCAAATCATTAATACACAGACTGTATCTCCTGCAGAGGGAGAAGAAACTCTTAAATAACAACACAAAAAATGTAAATATGAACGCAATCCTATAACCCGAGGCAAATAGACCGAGACGGGTTGACATCAATCAAATCATTAATGCATTTAGATAGATAGATTAAAGTTTTGCACACTAGATAGATAGAGAGACGAAAGTTTTGCACACTGAGATAGATAGATAGATAGATAGATAGAGAGAGAGAGACGAAATAACCACACTGCAAAATAACTTCCTAACAATCATACTTCAATAGTAATCTATATGTGCACATTTCTACCTGAATTTCTACAGTTTATTATAGCACACATGCATATTTGTTTGTCGTTGCATTTTATTCAGTTAAAGATAAAGAGGTATGTAATCGTGTTTAAATAGATATACGTCTGTGACTGTGTGTTCGTTTCGTAAACGAAAAACATTTTGTAATCATCTATTTGCGTGTGCAATTTTTGTGTCTCTTTAATTTTGATTGTTTTCCTGCTTTGCTGCGCCATTTTGTCTGAGAAACACAATAAATGTTTTGGAATTTTGAAATAATCCAAATTCCGATGTCAGAAATCACAATGAAAAAAAAAAAAGATATCAATAATCACCAGTTCATGCGACATAAAACAGGTGGATGAATATTTTTATTTAATCCAAATTCCCCCCTACCCCCCTACCCCCCCAAAAAAAAAAAACGATGTAGAAATGCCAAGCTTTGCTAAAATTACTTTTGTCCATGAAATATTGCATTTTATGAAAAATTATTACATTAAACTGGACCGTATTTTTCTTTGTAAATGATTTTTTTAATCATTTTATCTTTTATCGTCAAAACATTGTTTATTCAAATATTACCAAGTTATTATTTTTTTATTCCAATTTTTAACATATAATTTAATCTAAAGTTTATTATATTCATTTGATTGTAAAATTCATCAATTGGATATGTTTTTTGTTTTATTGTGGTCGGGTAATCGAATAAAGCTTCGATATTCTTTTATGTCGGTTTATTTTCGGTTGCTTTTACTAAAAATGTCTAAGACTTTAAGACAAATCTCTGATCAAATCGTTTAAATGATGGATGAAATAAAATGAAGTTGAAATCATTAAAGTCATTAGTTTGACTATTCATTTAGTTTAATCTGTTTACGCTGCAAAGAGGAGCACATTTGTAAAATAAATTATATTGTCTACGTTAGTAAAAGAGGCAACTTTAGCATCAGTATTAAACAATTTGAGACAAGGCGAATATACGTTCATTCAGTAGAGATGAGTATAAGACGTTTTTATTTGGTAGCAACGCTTGTTATAGAGAAATATATTTTCCAAATGTTCAAAAGATAAATAGAAAGATAAATAAAAACAATATTTAATTAATTTTTAATATAATGACTATGGTTTCAGTTTCAGAATTTATTAAAAAATGACAATTTTTTTGGAAGAGAACTATGACCATGCATATATCAATAAAACAATTTTTTTTTGCAGATTTTCATGATCATCGAAGATTTTATATGCATACAAATTTATTGATTTTAGAATACCAAAATCCTCAAATTCTAAGGAGACATTTGGAAATCAGTTTTTGATATTTGCCCTTTACTCAGCATTATATCGAGAACAACACTTCCATAAAGAACATTAAACAACAGCAGGGGAAAAGCATCATGAAAGAGCTAAGAAGTTCAATTTGGGAAAAAAAAAAAGAAAAAGAATCAATACTTTCATTTCTATACGAGAAATCCATATAAGAAATAAGAAAAAAACAATTATTCAACACATTAAGCTAAAAAACAAAAGTTTTGTAAAAATAAAATGATACTCCATGTTAGCCGAACAGCAAAAGAGTCTGTCCTCTTTTCACTAGAGCTAGACCATGGAGATTGTTTTTGTGTCTTAGGTGGTGGACCACACGTACCATCAGATCCTCACTTTATCGTACAGATCTAAACTGTACTTTTCATGCGCCGAGTTGATGAGGGCCAGTTTCGAATTCGGAACCTTGTGGTTCTTAGGCCGATGATCTACCGACTGTGTATATATATATATATATATATATATATATATATATATCTGTGCGTGTGTGTGTTGGTATAATAATCATTCTTGGAAATATGTCATGACAACCAAGGATTATAAGAATTAGTTACATCTTGATATGGCCTTTCCTTGAAGTAACAGTCTGGTGATATTTTAGTTACTGCTTGAATGCTATGAATTAGTAGCAATGATGAAGTGACACCGAAAAACCTGGTTCCAGATCATCCTCTGACTAAAATTAATTGGTTGCACAGTTGTTGTTTGCTTCCACCGTATATATATATATATATATATATATATATATATATATATATATATGTGTGTGTGTGTGTGTGTGTGTGTGTGTGTGTGTGTGTGTGTCGGTAAAGAGATAAATACAAGAGGAGATAATCATGCGTAGAGACATTACTAAGAGGTCGGGCGATTATAGGATTTTGGGATTAAGTCAAGAATGACAACACCAGATATTTTTTACAGAAATAAACGACACAAGTCACGTGGTTGCATGTATTAATTTAGGAGAGGATTGTCATCAAACTACCTTGTGGATGTGAATAACCTCAAGGGGAATAAGTTAAAACTGGCCGAGTTTGAAATGACAAACAGACAAACAAATGCAGCAGAGGATTGGTCTATATTTGATTATGCCATTCCTTTTCATTCGATCAATGATTGATGAGAAATGCAATAAATAAATAGAATACTCTTCTTCATTGTAAATCTTATGGGCTCAAGAAAGTATTGGGTGAATGCAAACTAACATATATACTGATGTGCGTTTGGATATTGTATTCTTGTGTGTGCATATGAATGACACTAAAAGATATGGCACACCCATATAATTTTTAAAAATTAATTAAGTTAATCCATATTTTAATTGTTGACTAATAACCACGTGCATATATTCCATTAACAACAAAAACAAACAGACAACTGTGAGTGTGTTTAAGATTAAATAAAAGTAGGATTAATAATTTAAAAAAATTCATTATGAACAATCCATGACACTTCTGATGCCATTTTCTTTTTTTTTAAAAACAATGCTTAATATTATTGAGATATAAATATTGCTTAGACAAAATGGAGAAAGAGAAAAATATATAAATGGTATAAATGGATTTAAACTAGCAGTAAGAATTTACAGAGCAAAAATACAAAATAGACCCCAATGGTTTCGCGAACTGTGAATAAAATACATTGGATTAAAATAAAGAATAAGAAATAATTATTTCAGCTTAGTTGACAGATTAGAGTATTCTAAATCATTGAATATATTCTAATAATTAAGTATTCATGAAATGAATAAATTCTAAAAACAAATGGTTTTAAAAATAGTGTTTCTTCTCAGAAGACACCAGATATAAATGAAAATGTGAAAAGGAAATGAAAATGAAAATATGATTAGATATCATTTTTTTAATTTTGTAATAGAATCTTGTTAAAACTTTCTTAACCAATATTTATGCAGATCATTGGCTAAAAAAAAAAACCCAAAAACAAAAACAAACAAAACAAAAAAACAAAAAACAAATCTTTATCATATATTCATTTTATCGAATTTGGAATTTGTAACTTGTAGGAAGAAGTTAAGGATCAATAGTTATATTACAGCTGAAATAGCCGTCTTCATAAACGGAAAATTTATAAAAGATAAAGAAACATAACAGAAAATAGAATTGCCAATTTTATTTTGGATATTATGAAATTAACATTGTTATGTGAAGAATGTCATACTTCGAATAAAGCCAAGCAAGAAAAGAATTTCATTTTATATTTAGCAAGAGACACTCAAGAGATTTATCGATTTCAACATTTTGCCCTTGTTAGTTCTAAGTATTAATGTTATGGAATATTTGGAGAAATATTTTATTAAATGTAATGAGTAAAGTTTCCTCAAATGTGAATATTCATTTGAGTAATGTAATTTATTCCTTGATTTTTTCTTTTAAAATTTGGAAATTTAATTTCTGTACCATTACTTAAGACTTGCAGCAATATGGCTTCCCGCTTTTTATTGCTAAGAGTTTTCCTTTTCACATAAAAAAATGATTTATTTTTACATCCAACTCATAATGCGTCCAATATACATGCATATCAGATGTTGGTAG
The DNA here is from genome assembly GCA_023376005.1 of Doryteuthis pealeii. Taxonomy (NCBI): domain Eukaryota; kingdom Metazoa; phylum Mollusca; class Cephalopoda; order Myopsida; family Loliginidae; genus Doryteuthis; species Doryteuthis pealeii. The sequence continues at coordinate 71,570,601 of CM042158.1, forward strand.
GTTTTTTATCAAACCGTTTAACCTTCGATAGATGACCGATAAAAAATCTCATCCCAATTATTAATATAGATTATCGAGTAGCCATTTTGGCATCACAAGAAACTATTCCACTTTTAGATTTATTATATCATGTTGATATTGGAATTTACCCAATTTGGGTAAAGAGAAGGCATTTCAATGCGATTTGCAAAATGAGATTTTAGGGAAAAAAAGCCATATCTTTTAAAGCTCTATGGAAATGCAATAAGTGAAGAAGAAAAAAAAAACACCCACAAATTTCAATTTCTGACATATCCGAATATACTAAACAAAATATTAAACTAAGTGGCCCTAGACGTGTAGTTGGTACCCCCCACCACCGAAAAAAAGAATCAAAGCCCCCCCAAAAAAAAAAAAAAAAATATAAACACCTCCCGCCCCCCAAAAACTGGAAATTCTAAAAGGAAGATGTTTGTAAAATACAGTAAAAACGAAAAATAGGAGAAGAGTTTTAAAATTCAAAAAATTTAAACGAAAATATTTCAAAAAATTAAAAATAACTAATAAAAAGAAGCAAGTTAAAGATTAACATTCAATTGTTTTTTAAAACTGACTGCATCTTATGCAGATTTTTCAGTAAACATTTCATGTCGTTAAAGATTACGAACAATGCACAAATATTTATAATCCGTAGAAATACATTAAAGTACTGAAGTAGGTCACACACCCACATACATATATATATATATATATATATATATATATCGCTCTTTTATCAGGATAAGATATGAAAATATATTCAATATCAGAAATATGCATTCAAAATATTAAATCTCTTTCTCCCCCTCTCTCTCATATATATATATATATATATATATATATATATATATACATAAAGGAAATATTTGTTCATGTGTGTGAACATACTATGTTTCTGTCTATTAGTTGTGTATGTATATATAGAGCGAGTGAGATAAATCTGAATAAATGTTCTCTAAAGTATTCAAGATGTATTGAACATTTTCTATAGCCATGAAGCATACACAATATTCTACATATGTATACCGTAAGTCAACTTACTTGGCGCATCGGTTCTAGTTTTTTTTACTAATAAAAATACATTAATACTCTTCTAGGTTGGTTTGAGAGTTTTGCAGTTTTCACTCATATTAATAAACAAACAGACACCTATAAATATACAATGTAATATAAAACAAAATAATTGTATAACATTTATTTGTATAAGATGTTATGTATAATATATTTTATCACGAAATGTTTATATGTACCTTATATGTGTGCGTGTATATTTTAATTCCCTACTGAAAATTCCTGCAATGTTATGACACTCTCTCAAGATAGACCGACTTTTATTGGATAGTCATTTTACAGCTGCTCGTATTAGCGATGAAATTCAAAGTGTGTCAAGAGTTGCTAATATCCTTGACACACCACTAGTAATAACGCCTCGCCTATAAGAGCTTTTCTGCATGATAACATTGCATTATCATTCAAGATAGCTGACGAGAAGCACATTCTATTCAGTTAGGAAAATGTAGTATTTCAAATTATTTTAGAATGGAAGTTAGGCTTCAACAAATAGCTGCTAAAATGTATGGAAGATAATAATCCATTGACGATTATCTACCGACATATCAATTTTATTTTAATGAAAATAAATAACGACCATAAAAGGCTGATTGAAATGCGGGTGCAGATATACAAGGTGATAATTTGTGCTTATTTCAAAAGATTGATTTGCATGAACTGGATCAGAAGTTCCAGTTGCTGTACGACTAAATTAATTTAAAACTATAAAATGAGACTGGATTTAATATTGCTACAGAAAACCAAGGTGTTTGTAAGCTGTGACGGGATTTGGGAACTATAAGTAAATGAAGAACAACTTAGATGAGATGGAAGAAAAATAACACTTTAAGCGGAAATGAAGAGGTTTGATGTTTTCCAGACTGAATGGAAGAACGCTAACAAAATCATTATGTCTATAACTACACCGGGTTTCTATTTTGATATCGTCATTAGGGTGGGTAGAAAAGTCCCTACGTCATTTTTAACTTGATAAATAAAATGAAATAAGAAAGGGCTAAAGCCTAAAGCCACTTAAATATGTATGTTCCCTTCAATATTTCATTTTCGTCTCTCGAAATCTGTCTGATCACGTGGTCGTATTAACCAATTGCAATTTACATTTCTATTAAATTTTCTTTTTGTTTTGATTCTCGCTTTTTTAGGTGAAACAAATACCGAATCTTGTCGATAATTAAAACAGATGTCAAAATGGGTAAACTGTACAGAGTGTTCTGACTATTTTACACATGAAGCCACTCTTCTTCATCTATAGGTAAATAGCAGGGTAGACAGATTACTTGAGACTTGTCAGGAATTAACAGGCAAAAGGATATCATATATGGACTTGAATTTTTAATCCTATGGAAGAATTTGTGTATTGGTCTATAAACTATCACAATTAAAATCCAGTGGGTGTATTTTTAGTGTAGATGTCATGTTACTTTTAGGATTTTATTCTTTATCTGATTTAAAACATTAAAATATTCGTTGTGACAATGTGCCACTTCTTGAATTTCCAAATTAAAAGTGGAACATTGAATGTAATGATTGACACAACTAGCATTCCATATTGATGGTTCATATGGCTACAATGGCCAACCACTTTCGATATATAATAGATTACATGTTGAGTAACTATTTTCCTCGTTCCAAGATTTGTGCTAGCAAAAAACCTCAATGAAATTCAAACATAATATATAGACATATATAATGCAACATACTAGATGAGAAATTCATACGTGTATGTATTGTTTTACTTTCAATTCAGTAAGATTTTCTTCTTTATCTATTATTATGTTTTATGATTTTTTTTGTTTTTATCAGTCTATTGTTTTTACTCGATGTTTTTGTTTTCAACTATTTTTCTGTTCTTTCTTTCCCTCTAATTTTAATCCCTCCATTTGTTTCTTTAGATTTCTATATTTCATTGGCGCTTGACTTGGCTTGTAAGGCATTTTCATTCCTCTATTGCCGATCATCTTAGACATCCAACACTTTCAAGACAATATACAATGGCAGATGTCAATCTTAGCGTCTCTTCTTTCACTTAAATAAACACAAATAATAATCTGTACATATAGATGTAGAACAACACATTGGCGTTTTGATACATTCCACAAAGGAAGGAGTGGTCATAAAGAGGAGGAAGGAAGAGAGATGTAAAGAAAAACAAAGACACGTATAAATACTCTTTACAATATTTCTATTGTACAGATGAATTTACAAAATCCTCCACTGACCTTAAATACGAATGTATTCCCTCGTAGACAAATGGATTAGCTCTTTCAGATATTCAATTAATATTCATTTACAGACATTAGTAAGTTTTCATCCGTAAATCAGTTTTTGGGGAAAAGTGTTCCAATGCTTCATGAAGTTCTTAAGGAAACAAACTTTTTACTAAAACTCAAATATGCGAGTGGTAATTACATTTTAGTTGAAATGAAATATCATTTAAAGACCAACGATAGTGTGACCAAACCTCAATGGACTAAAAAGATGAAAATCTTGAAAACATTTACAAGCAATCAATAAAGACCATTGATGAGTTATCTAGGATAACTTTCTAGCCTTTATGCTAGCGAATGTTAACAGGATATTTAGAAATGATACACAGTTCCCGAAAAGCTATGTTCCATCTATCCCCGCTTTATAATTATGTATTCTTCTAATATCATATTCCCATATTTCTTATATTCAAAGCTAGGTTTGTGATTCTAGAATTGTTTCTTGAAAGTAGAAAAGCCCAAGTAGATTTTTGAAAAATTATTTTGCCCATTAAATTCTGCACGATACAATCGCTCTGACAGTTAACATCAAGGGTAAACTTCATCTTTTTATTCTATTTGCATGGTGGACATTTGCTTTTTTTGTATTTCAGTCAATTTACTAATGTTGATTTTGCTGATGTTCCCCGAAACATTAAGCATGCAACTATAACTCAGCGTTTTTGTTGAATATCCTATGTAGGTTTTGTTTTAGATGTAAAATGCTTTTTTGATATTTTGAAAATGTATTTTCCCAATTTATATATAACAGTTACATTTGTTGGTGTTTTTGAACTTGAAGTGACCTAAAGGGAATCATTTTTCTCCCCTTCTTGAAGCTCCAAGTACCAGCTTATCTTATACCCTTTACTCAAATTTATATACAAACTGACTTTTGATTGATTTACCTTTTGTAAAAGCACCAATCGAAAGGTCCCTTAAGTTTCCTCGGTTATTTTTCTCTCTTTTTACCCTCTGCTTGGTAGTCGATCATATTGATTAAATATAGCATGATTTTCTCAACTGAAATTCTTATATCCTTAGTTGTACCAAAACCTTGTTATCTCTCTCTATATATATATATATATATATATATATATATATATTATATATATATATATATATATATATATGCGCGCTTGTGTGTATACGTACGTAAGCATATATGATTTGTTAATATATCAACTTGTGCAACAAATGCGCTTTCCCCAGTCTTATTTGAAAAAATAATTTGTTCTTGGAACTTGAACTTTGCAAATAAGGTAGTTATTTCAGTCATTAGACTTTTAGCTAGTCCCCCCTCTACTATCAATCATTGGGACTCGATACCCTGTCAGTAACTATAGACAATTATATATAGTAGATATAGTTTATATATAAACTATATGTCTCCGGTTGATTGATTTTCTATAATCAAATATGATATCACATAAACAAAACGCAATGGGATGATACTTGTGGAATACCGCTAGTTGTACAGCCACACAATTCAAAATTGATTTTACAATAAAAATCTACTTAATATTTAAAATTTGTTTCTGATTTCTAACATTTTATTCAATAGGATTTGTTACACGTTTTCATAAAAATACTGAAAATTAAAGTTTATTTTAGAATAAACTCCCGTAGAATCATTTCATATTGAATCGCAGTTAAACAATAAAACATACAAACAGAAAACTATCTAAAAATAATAAGAATAATTAAAGATGAAATAAAGCAACAAAAGATCAAAAACAATCTTTTAAAAATGTGTATATTACTAAAGAATTATTTTATCATGTCAATTAAATAGCAAAAGTCGATGTAAATAGAGAAAGAATCTGTGAAGCTCCAAATAGTAATTATATATAGTTTATTTGATGTACAACACAATTTATCAAAACTTTGAACATGTTTATTGTTTGATCTAACTTCTGTTTTTCCATTATCGTACATTCAACTGTAAACGTTTTCATTGAATGTACTTATTGAAATATTTAGTAACTGCAATAATAGTATTAATATTTTTTGAAATCTTACACTATTTTCATTGTAGTTTTAATATTAACAGCAATATTCTATTAATCTTACATCAATGTTATATATTATTACATGAATTAATGTTAATATTAAATTTTATTGCAATTATACTAATTACTATTTACATATTATAACACATTTGTCGTTTAAATTATCATAATGAAACCTTGTGATTCTGAATGTATCTTCTCTTTTGTTTTTCTATCTCCTACTTGAAATTTCCATTTTCTCTTTTTCAGGTGGTGAACTAACGAGTG
>CM042158.1:71576414-71581414 GCA_023376005.1 Doryteuthis pealeii
TGTCTCTGTAAATTCATTAAAATTATATAAAACAATATTAAAACTACCAGATTCCTGTTAGGATTAGTTAAAATGACGGGTTAAGAAAAATAAGGGACTGTTTACCGTCAATGCCAGTGTATAAGTCAACTTTCTAAACATAAAATTATTTCCTGCAGTGTCACTTTCTCGGAACTTGTCAATTTCATGAAGAAGATTCAGCTATGTTGTGATGAATGTAAACCTACACCGGATTTAAAATCTGAATTTTATTGATTGGTATATATGTCGACTTCAGTAGCCATAAACAAAACTTGCTTGGGAGATTATTAAAATCTATTTCTTGAACACGAGGCCATATATAATTTGCCCAATCCAGGTTTTGGGGTAGAATGTGAAAGAGTATAGAGAGGAAAAAAGAAAAATCTGATCATAGAGATGTAAATGACTAGATATGAGAATAGTAACATTGTCTTAGTAGGTAGAGGAATTTGTCTCTCATCCCACTTATGAGCGCTGGACACAAGGTCTCGATTTAACGTGGGCCCACCCATAAGCTTCGGTTATGGGTGGTAAGCACAAAAAATTGCGTCGATTCCGTCGGCATTCCCCTCAAGGAGAGCGCCTCAGGCCTGCCCCTTTAAATCAAGGGCAGGTATTGCCTGGGGGGATAGCCCCTGGGATCGACGCTGTTAATTACTTTACCGATCCAGCGGCCGAAGCTCACTGGACTCCCGGCTGGGCCAGGAAAGTTACCTTAGTAGGTACAGAGATGTACATTTATCATCTATTTAACTAATGTAGTGTAATGTACGTGCCTTAATTCGTACTATGTGTAACGTACGCCTTTACTTTATGGCACTAATTAGGAATATGTAACGTTACTGCTTCGATTCGTAATGCGTTACGTTGGGCCTTTAATTCGTTATGTGTGACGTAGTGCCTTTTCTTTCACGGCACTACAATCGCGATATGTACGTACGGTACCAATTAGCTATATATGTTACGTACGGGCTTCCAATTAGCGATATGTAACGTGGGGCTTCAATTCGTAATATTTAACGTAGTGCCTTTTCTTTCACGGCACTACAATCGCGATATGTAAGTACGGTCTTCGTTTCGTTCGCAGTATCAAATCGTATCTTGTATATTCGTACGGTTGTTTGTTTACAACTGACACATAGCAGTAAACGTCTGTGGCCCCAAAATTCTTTCACACTCCTTTCCTTTATGGTCAAGGGAAAGGTATCACGTTTCACGGCCGCGTGCTTCTTCGTTACGGCCAATTGACTCCCTTTACGATAGTTACTTTACTATTTTGTTCGTAGCAGGTTTCATTCATAAAACCTGTTGTAGTATCTTTCGTCGTAAGTAGAGGAAATTAATAACACCGTGTTTACTTTTCAGAAGTTTATTATATTCAAAACTTCTATTACTTTTGAGAGAGAGAGAGAGAGAGAGAGAGAGAGAGAGAGAGAAGAGAGAGAGAAGAGAGAGAGAGAGAGAGAGAGAGAGAGAGAGAGAGTCTCTAATATTCTCTGCGCTTAATAATTAATTAATTGTATTCTAACTGGATTCAACTTCGAGTTTTTAGTCCTTAGTAAACTTCTCGGTGAACAAGCTTTTCTTAGCAGTAACAGGCCTTTCCTTATCGTCTTCAGCGACAACAGCTTAACTCCGTACGATCACTGACTGGCCCCGATCTCTGACTGACTCTGGCCTTCTCCGATCACCGACTGCAACTGACTCTCTCTGGCCACAGACTGTTCCTGATTCTATTGACGGGTCTCTTAAATAGTATTTCAAAGTCATTTTCTAGAAGTTTCTATTTCTCGTATTTTCGAGCTCCTTCTGGACCGAATCGAATGTTCGATTCCTTCGAATCACACTGGTCAACCAGAGTTCACAAGTCTAAGATCAAAGACTCCTTGTAGTCACCCATCCTATTTTTTCGTTAAACCTAGACTTATCGTCTCCTTTCTCTCGTTAAAAGATGTTATCTTTCCTAACTACTTTTTCGGTGATTCCACAAAGACCACCCAGTAATATAAGATAATCGGTAGTACATTTTTCTAAAGGTTTTTTTCTAAGTCTGGCACAAGGCCACAAATATAGGTGCTGGGTGGCGATTACATAACAGTAGTTACATGTAAATCAATTTATACGTATTTACCGAGTTGGTTGTACCAAAGGGATTTATGAATATATATAGGCACAAGTATCACACCTAATTATAATTAAACAGGTAAAATAAAATTCTTGGCTTTGCAATACAATATAATCTGAACAAGTGGTTTTACAGATTCTCATGGAAATTCGTACGCAAATTCATTTTGATCTGATCCTTATACCGATATAGTTGCTTTGTCCTAAATAAACTTCATTTAGTAAATAATTCATGTTAAATATACTTATGTCTATAAGAGTTACTACGAACTGATTTAAAAAAATGTGGTGCATGCGGAAAAAAATGAAACCGATATATTTAAGTAATAGTCCTATGAATAAATTCATTTATCTCGGCACAAAAAATTGTCTTAATGTTTCTGTTTCATTTTCTTTTGCTTCATTAGTTTGAAATAAGAGACAATGATCTGTTGACTAATCTTTTAATCACTATTTTCCTGAATAGATTTTGGTCAACTTTCTTATCTTTCAAAAGCGTTTTATCAGAGAGAATAGGCGCCAGGCATTCTGCTAATTTATTTCTTCGTGAAAGGATATATAGAGAATTATAGAAATGATAGAAAATAGCCGTGGGTGAATTGTTTTCCCAGTAGAAATGAAAATTCGATTAACACAAATCATAATAAAACATGATTTCTAGTTTATTTTGTTTATTAGAAATATTCATTGTTGATAAACTAAGATGAAAAAAAAGGATAAGAAAAAGAAAGCTAAAAATGAGACGATAAAAACATTGAAAATTAAACAAAAAAATGATGATGAATGCAAACCATTATTAGAATATATATATATATATATATATATATATAATATATATATATATATAAACTAGAAATATTAAAGAAAGGCATACGGACGACAAAGGAAGATATGGTTGACAGGAGTCTTTGGAAAAATAGAAGGGTAAACCTTGCCCCCCCCCCCCAAATAGGCAAAGCAACAAACATTGAGGATAATGATGAAATTTCACTTGCTGGTTGAATTTCTTCGAAAGTATTTCTCTGAATTTTTTATTACGACAAGAAGGGTCCTAAGTTCGAAGAGAAGTTTCCGAAGTTTGAGGAAGGGGTTCCCGAGTTCGAAGAGAAGGTTCCGAAGTCCGACAAGAAATGTTTTGGCTTTTCATAAGATTACTTGTTGTGTAAAAAACCTACAATCCTTTGAAATTGAAATCTGAATTTTGATATTCGGATATGTTACAATTAATCAGGAATTGAATATAAAGAATTGGATTTTGATTTTATTTTTTAATTTCCACTGCAGCAGTGTGTAGCAGCAAATGTTATTTTACGTTTGGTGTAGTAGTTAAAGTTAATTTCAATATATAAAATGCTTCTCATTCAATTTAATTTTTAAATTAACAAAAGATACATTAAACAAATACTTTGGCTGCGGATTCCTATTGAGAATGCAAACAGAGATCACGCCGCAATTCTCTTCAACCCTTTTATCCGTTGCGCCATCTATCCAACTGGACAATTCAGAGGGAATTTTTGAAACTTATAAACCTAATGTTCTATTTACCTAGAATATTTACCTTTATTCTTATGTATGATTTTTTTTTACCTTAACTCATATTACGTTTTGTTTTTGTTTTTAAAAAAAAATTTAATCTAGCCTTTTTGATCCCATATTGTATACATCTCTATACTTAGAGTACTTAAGAGTTAACTATATATGAGCTGATTTTTTTGAGACGTCGTTTTTTCTCCAATGTTCTTCCCTGTTCATTATCTTAACTTCATTCAAGATGAACAAATGGTTTCCCTTTTCATTCCATATATGGTCAGCCATACCCGACTTTTCTATTCATCCCGTACATATGGACACATATCGGTTTGACACATGGTGCAACGGGTATAAGGGTTGGGTTATTACAGTCATCTTTAGGTTGCAGGTTCAATAAATTCAGAGAAATAGATTTCATCTTGTTTTGAAAAAAATCCAAACAATATTAATCTGTAAAAGTCTATATGAACTGGTAGAATGTATACATGTATTTAAATAAAGGACATTAATTATCACACGTCATTGGGACAAATACAATTGAAAAATACTAAAATAAAATTAAAGTTTGTAATATCATTTTCTAATGCTCTATCGAACAGAAAATACAGAGGAACAATAAGATACCTACAAGGTTTATCCTTTTATAAGAAAAGTTATTTCACTGTTCTGAAATCCAGTTTTCCACACTTCAAGTACATTGTCAGCAAGTTTCTTGTGGTGTCCAAACATTAATTTCTAAAAAAAGAAATGCGTGATGATACCTATGGAATATAAACATTCAATATCGAATCTCTTATCCTTTTGCTTTCCAACCCTCTCACCACCAATCGGTGCTAAACACTCTGCTTGTATTAATGCACCCATTTGTTGGACGAATATTGTGTTTATACGCTTCGTTCTCCGTTATTGTTATTGCTGTCAATGGTAACGGAATTTCATGGCGTAAAACTTTAGACTGTATGTTTGATGGGCACTCACTGACATCTTCTCACTAAACCACCTTTAGCCTTCAACATGGACTTTTTCAACAACTGCTACATTTATAGCCGCCAATAAAAACATCACGTCAATTCACCGGAGTCAAACTAAAGATCGCAAAACGCCATTAACTACAAGGAACGTTTTGATACGAGCAAAAGAAGAAACATCCGAACCCCACGTCGTTTGCGACTTGAAAAGAAACAAAAAAAAGATTTCAATGATATGTGCCACTGTCAATGTTATATCAATATATTTTCCCCACCACTAGTTACATTACCTATTCCGGTCTCTACGACCCAGTCGTATATATTGTGCATAAATACATCGATTAGTAAGCAAATCAA
>CM042158.1:71586414-71588214 GCA_023376005.1 Doryteuthis pealeii
GAGAGTTATTAAAAATGTATACTTTTCAATGGTTATATAGATATAAAGATAATGACTTTTTTAAGTTGGGATTTTACAAAATGCCTCTCATACATTATTAGTAGTCGCAAATATGCGCATATATACTGTCACATTAAATGAAATGCAGTTGAATACAGTCTGGTATCTGAATAAATTAAAACTATTGTAGAGTCCAATTTTTTGGTTTACGAATATTTTAATTGATTGAGTTATTTGTAAAGTACAAGTGTATGGATTTCACAATTTTTTTCAACATGTTTGTATTTTGGAAAGATTTTTAAAAGGAGGCTTAAAATTTTGATTAAAAAAAAAAAATTACAAAAAAATTCCCAGTTTAATAAAATCAACAAAAATATAAACGCTAATCTCTACGGGATGAAGTTTCTAAAACAAACAAAAAATGACTTAAAATTGTTTTTTGTAACCCAAAAGATTATTATCTTGAACAATGTATGGCATTGTAAAAAATACTAGAATTTTCTTAGACACACCTTGTGCCTTTTATCGTTACTAATTGCAACTAAGGAAATATTCCATTATTGGTCTTTTTGTCAGAAGTGATTGACTTGATTATTTGTATTATTAAGCTCAGTGTAAAGTTTAGGCTAACAAGTTAAAACATTGGTTAATTGAAAATTCATTACAGTTTTAAGATTGAAATTTTCATTGCTAAAAAAGTGATTTCTTTTTTATATAAATTTGAGACTAAATTATTTTTTGTTTTGTAGTGAAAAATAAACTTAGAAAATTTCAAAAAATAATTTCAATAAGTAAATGGTTTTAAAAGGAAGGAGTAAAAACATGAAAAATGCTTCTAAAAATACTCGTTGTACAAAAATATTTCAATGAAGAAGAATCAGATTTCATTTATTTGATATAACCTTTTTGATAACTATTTTTATTCAGAATATTCGATCAATTATTGATCAAATAACCTATTGCTTTAATTAGGCATGACATGGAGATTTGAATTCATTACAAATAAATTGCTCATGTGTTTTTGATGGTGTTCTTTCTTCAGTCATCTCTCGCTCTATTATCACTCATATTGTTACAATCTTAAAATGAAAATCATTAGATAACTTGCTTAAGCGTGACGAGTAGAATCTGAGAGAAATTCTTTTTTAGTTTTTTAACAAATTTATTTTGTCAATTTTAGAATATTTTTCTATTTCTTTTCATTCGGTTTTGTTCTTTTTTCTTTTTATCTCAATTAAATCTCAACCTTTTTTAGGTGAGAGAGAGAGAGAGAGAGAGAGAGAGAGAGAGAGAGAGAGAGAGAGAGAGAGAGAGAGAGAGAGAGAGAGATGCAAGATAAGTGAAAAAAAAACTAGAGAAAACCTTGAAAAGCTGAAACTAATCAGGCGAGGATATAAAAAAGGTAAAATGTAGTGGGTAGAAAAAGAAGGAGACAGATTAGAGAAAGACGATGTGAAAATAGAAAAAGAGAATCGTCGATTATACAACAAAAATTGTTGATTTGTATTTTTTTTTATCCTCAGATTAGATAATTTTTAAAACCAACTGTTACAAAAATCAGAAAAGCGAACTTTTTTTTTATTTGAACTTGATTTAAAATCCCTAGACGTGTATCAAATAAAACATCGATAATTAATTAGAATTTACTATAGTTTATTTATTCATTTTTTGGTTTCATTCAGTTGGTTGGGTTTTACGATATGTCAACCCTTGGGTTATTTTATGCCGAATACGTTTTTTATTTATTCATTCTTGCTGGGTATTCAATTAAAAAAAAAATAAAATAAAAAGTCGTTTTTT